>JAKSZT010054478.1:8426084-8716034 GCA_026826555.1 Tolypeutes matacus
AGGAAGGAAGGAAGGAAGGAAGGAAGGAAGGAAGGAAGGAAGGAAGGAAGGAAGGAATCTTAATTTTACCCTTAAATACTTCATAATATGTGAAGCTTTTTCCTAACAATGGTCAATAATTAATCTCTTTTGCAAAATCAAAGTAAGCAAAACATATGTCTCCTGGGAACTTTGGCCCAGAAAACACAACATTCTGCATTTGGCTTCCTTGAAGCCTTCATAATTGTGAAAATAGTAAAATTATTGTTTTTTTAAATATTATTTTGTTGACTTAATGGTGAATAGAAGAATTAAACAGACTTGATCTCTTCTTTTCATTCATTTATAAAAATTTATGAATACATGATCTATATGAGCCGCTATTCTGGATTCTGAGAATACAAAGATTACTAAAATATGTTTGTGGCTTCTGTGATAGACCTTGGGATAGATGTGTCATAAAGTTATTATAGTAAGTAGTATAACTAGTGAATAAATAGCTTTTTAAGAAGACACAGAAAATAAGTGGGACTTCCGGGAAGATGGCAGACTAGTAAGACATAGGAATCTCTTCTCCAGAAAAATAGCTAGAGGACAGGCTGAAAGAACCCCGAAAAAGATCTTCTAGGGTTTAGGACAGCAGGTGAAGGCTGCACACCACCCAGAGAAGAGAGGGACAAAAGGAGGGAAATCACGATGACATAACGGTGAGTTGGAACCAGCAGCAGCTGCTGCTGCCGGCACCCTCCCCCACACTCTTTAGAATTCTCAGGCCTCTGGGCCTGCGACCACAGACAAAGGGGGCTCCAGGAATCTACCACTCCCAGAAGGGGGAGAGAGAGGGACACAGCCTTAGGCTGATCCAGGTTCTGACCTGCAAATTTGGGCTGCGGAGCCCCACGGACCCTTCCAAACGGTGGTTTGCCCTGGGAGCCTAGGAAGGACTGGAGAAATCCGACCCTCTCAACCTCCCTCTCTTCTAGCCTGGACTAATTGTTGATGACTCCACAGGAGAGGGGACAGAGAGCCTGGGGCTGATCCTGCTTTTGACTCCCAGGTTTGGTCTGCCCTGTCCCGAGAGCTCTTCCAGGCTGGGTGGGGCTGCGCCATTGTTTGCCTTGGAGTCTACTAGGGGCTAAAGATATACAAACCTCCCAATCTCCTCCTCTACTAACAGGGACTGATTGTTGAGGATTCAGAAGGGAGTGGAAATATTTCCTAGCTGGGAAAAGGGGGCGCTACGAGAGAAGTCTGGAGAACTGTCTCAGAAAGTTTGAATCACAGGGCTCCTAGCCCCCAGACAGGAAGCTCTATCACATTGATCTGGTCTGTGTCACAACAAATACGCTCCGACCAGGCATTGAATTGAGAGCTGCCAACAAGCGCCATCTCCTGGCAGACCAAGGAATTGCACATAAAAAATGAAAAAATAAATAGGAGAGGCTTTTCCTGGCCTCTATAGCTTCCCTGTGCAAGGCCCTAGGAAATGATTCTACAACCAATTACTGGGTCCAGTGCCCAGGTTTGAGCAACCAGCAGGACAATCCTAACAATCAAGGTTGAGCCAAAAATCAAAGAACTGTGGTGACTCACAGACTCCTGCCACTAAAACCCTATAAAAGAGAAAGAGATAGAGCATCTAAGTAAAATACAACCTAACCAGATGCCTAAACACCAGCAAAAAATTACGAGCCATACTAAGAAAATAGAAGACATGGCTCAAGAAAAGGAATACATCAAAGTCCCAGAAGAGATGCAGAATTTGAGAGAACTAATCAGTGAGATGAGCACAAATTTCCAGAATCAAATTAATGAGATGAAAGACAATATAGTTAAAAAGATAAATGACACCAAGAAGACATTGAGCGACCACAAAGAAGAATTTGAAATCCTGAAGAGAAAAGTAACGGAGTTCATGGGAATGAAAGACACAATAGGTGAAGTCAAAAACACATTTGAGGCATACAACAGCAGACTCAAAATGATAAAAGAAAGAATAAGTGATACTGAAGACAGGGCAGCTAAAATTGAAGAGAGAAAAGAATGGAAAAAATTGAGCGGGGGCTCAGAGAGTTGAATGACAACACCAAATGCAACAACATACGTGTCATGGAGTTTCAGAAGGGGAAGAGAAAGGAAAAGGGGCAGAAAGAGTATTTGAGGAAATAATAGCTGAAAATTTCCCAACTCTCACGAAAGAAATGAACTTACATGTCCAAGAAGCACACCGTACCCCAATGAGAATAAATCCAAATAGACCTACGCCAAGACACATACTATTCAGAATGTCAAATGTAAAAGATAAAGAGAAAATTCTCAGAGCAGCAAGAGAGAAGCAAGCGATCATGTACAAAGGACGTCCAGTAAGACTTAATGCAGATTTCTCTTCAGAAACCATGGAGGCGAGAAGGCAGTGGTATGATACAATTAGGAAACTGAAAGAGAAAAACTGCCAGCCGAAAATTCTTTATCCAGCAAAACTGTCCTTCAAATATAAAGGTGAATATAAAGTATTCACAAACAAACAGAAACTAAGAGAGTTTGCAAAAAGGAATCCACCTTTGCAGGAAATGTTAAAGGAAGCCTTGGAACCTGAAAGAAAAAGACAGGAAAGAGAGGCTTGGGGGAGAGTATAGAAGAAAGAAAAGCAGAAAGGATAACCAAAAGAGTAAAAAGAGAGACAAAAACAAGATGACATATGAAAACCAAAGAATACAATGGAGGAGGGAAGCGGCTGTGGCTCAATCAGTGGGGCTCCGGTTTGCCATGTGGGAGGCCCCGGGTTCGGTTCCCGGGGCCTCCTGGTGGGGGCGGGCCCGCCCGCGCGGCGTGGTTGGCTGACCCGGTGAGCGCGGGCAGCAAGGGGGGGATAAATGAATAAATAAATAAAATCTTTAAAAAAAAAAGAATACAATGGAGGAAATAAATAGTGCATTTTCAGTAATATCATTGAATGTGAATGGATTAAATTCCCCAATCAAAAGATATAGGCTGACAGAATGGATAAAAAAACATGAGCCATCCATATGCTGCTTACAAGAAACTCACCTCAGACCCAGGGATACAAACCAGCGGCTGAAAGTAAAAGGTTGGAAAAAGATACTCCATGCGAATAGTAAACAGAAAAGAGCAGGGGTAGCTATACTAATATCAGACAAAACAGACTTTTATGGAAGGCCATTATATATTAATAAAAGGGATGATCCTCCAGGAAGATATAACAGTCATAAATATCTACACACCTAACCAGGGTGCCCCAAAATATATGAGATAAACTCTGGCAAAACTGAAGGGAGAAATAGCATTTCTACAATAATTGTTGGAGACTTCAACACCCCTCTCTCATCATTAGATAGAACAACTAGACAGAAGATCAACAAGGAAACAGAGAACTTGAACAATGTGATAAACAATTTAGACCTAACAGACATATACAGAACACTGCATCCAAACTCAGTGGGTTATACGTTCTTCTCAAGTACCCATGGATCTTTCTCCAGGATAGACCACATGTTAGGTCACAATACAGCTCTCAATAAATATAAAAAGACTGAAATTATACAAAGTACCTTCTCAGATCATAAAGGAATGAGACTAGAAATCAATAACAGACAGGAAAAAAGTAAATTTGCAAATGTGTGGAGACTGAACAACACACTCCTAAATATTCCGTGGGTCAAAGAAGAAATTGCAAGTGAAATCAGTAAATATATTGAGACAAATGAAAATGAGAACACAATGTATCAAAACTTCTGGGATACAGCGAAGGCAGTCTTGAGAGGGAAATTTATAGCCCTAAATGCCTATATTGAAAAACAAGAAAGAGCTAAACTCAAGGATTTAACTGAACAACTAGAGAAACTAGAAAAAGAACAGCAAACCAATCCCAAAACAAGCAGAAGGAAAGAAATAATAAAGATTAGAGCAGAAATAAATGAAAATGAGAACAGAAAAACAATAGAGAAAATCAACAAAACCAAAAGCTGGTTCTTTGAGAAGATGAATAAAATTGACAAACCCCTTGCTAGACTAACAAAGAAAAAAAGAGAGAAGATGCAAATAAATACAATCAGAAATGAAAGGGGGGGAATTACAAATGACCTCACAGAAGTAAAAAGAATCATAAGAGGATATTATGAGAAACTATATGCCAACAAACTAGACAACCTAGATGCTACAAGAAATACAAGAACTTAACAAGCCAATCACAATTAAGGAGATTGAATCCGTCATCAAAAATCTCCCAGCAAAGAAAAGTCCAGGACCAAATGGTTTCACAGGTGAATTCTACCAAGCATTTCAAAAAGAATTAACACCAATCCTGTTTAAACTCTTCCAAAAAATTGAAGAGGAGGGAAAATTACCCAACACATTTTATGAAGCCAACATCACCCTAATACCAAAGCCAGATAAAGATTCCGCAAGAAAAGAAAATTACAGACCAATCTCTCTAATGAGCATAGATGCAAAAATTCTCAACTAAATACTTGGAAATTGAATCCAACAGCATATCAAAAGACTTATACATCACGAACAAGTGGGATTTATTCCTGGTATACAAGACTGGTTCAACATAAGAAAATCAATCAATGTAATATACACATTAACAAATTGAAGGAAAAAAACCACATGAACATCTCAATAGATGCAGAAAAAGCATTTGACAAAATCCAACATCTTTTTTTGATAAAAATACTTCAGAATATAGGAATAAAAGGAAAATTCCTCAATATGATAAAAAGCATATATGAAAAACCCACAGCCAACATCATACTCAATGGGGAAAGGTTGAAAGCTTTCCCTCTAAGATCGGGAACAAGACAAGGATGCCCACTGTCACCATTGTTATTTAACATTGTACTAGAAGTTCTATCTAGGGCAATTAGACAAGACAAAAAAATTAAAGGCGTCCGAATAGGAAAAGAGGAAGTAAAACTCTCACTGTTTGTGGATGACATGATCCTGTATTTAGAAAATCCTGAAGTATCCACAACAAAGCTACTTGAACTAATAAATGAGTTCAGCAAAGTGGTAGGATACAAGATCAACACGCAAAAATCAGTAACGTTTTTGTACACTATTACTGAACAACCTGAGGAGGAAATCAGGAGGAAAATTCCATTTTCAATAGCAACAAAAAGACCCAAATACCTAGGAGTTAATTTAACCAAAGAAGTATAGGACCTATATGCAGAAAACTACAAAACAATGCTAAAAGAAATTTAAAAAGACCTAAACAAATGGAAAGACATTCCGTGTTTATGGATTGGAAGAATAAATATCGTGAAGATGTCAATCTTGCCCAAACTGATTTATAGATTCAATGCAATACCAATCAAAGTCCCAACAGCTTACTTTACAGAATTAGAGAAGGCAATTACCAAATTCATCTGGAAGGGTAAGTGCACCTGAATAGCCAAAAGCATTCTAAAAAAGAAGAGCAATATGGGAGGAATTTCACTGCCTGACCTCGAAACATATTACAAAGCTACAGTGGTCAAAACAGCATGGTACTGGCATAAAGAGAGACACATCGATCAGTGAAATAGAATTGAGAACCCAGAAATATACCCTCATCTATACAGTCAACTGGTTTTTGACAAACCTACCAAGCCCACGCTAATGGGAAAAAACAGTCTCTTCAACAAATGGTGTTGGGAGAACTGGATATCTATAACTAAAAAAATGAAAGAGGACCCCTATCTCACCCTCTATACAAGAATCAACTCAAAATGGATCAAAGATCTAAATATAAAAGCCAGGACCATAAAACTACTAGAAGAAAATGTAGGGAAACATCTTTACGACCTTGTAGTAGGTGGTGGTTTCTTGGACCTTACACCCAAAGCACATGCAACAAAAGAAAAAAATAGATAAATGGGACCTCCTCAAAATTAAACACTTTTGCACCTCACAGGACTTTGTTAGAAGGGTGAAAAGGCAGCCAACTCAATGGGAAAAAATATTTGGAAATCAAATATCTGGTAAGGGTTTAATATCCAGGATATATAAAGAGATGTTACAACTCAACAATAAAAAGACAAACGACCCAATTAAAAAATGGGCCAAAGACTTGAATAGACATTTCTCCGAAGAAGAAATACAAATGGCAAAAAAACACATGAAGAAATGCTCAACATCACTCATGATTAGGGAAATGCAAATCAAAACTACAATGAGGTATCATTTCACACCTATCAGAATGGCCACTATGAAAAAGACAGAGAACTACAAGTGTTGGAGAGGATGTGGAGAGATAGGAACACTTCTTCACTGTTGGTGGGAATGCAGAATGGCACAGCCACTTGTGGAGGGCTGTTTGGCACTTCCTAAAGAAGTTGAATATAGACTTGCCACCTGACCCTGCAATACCACTACTGGGTATATACCCAGAAGAACTGAGAGCAGTGACACGAACAGACGTCTGCACGCCGATGTTCATAGCAACATTATTCACCATTGCCAAAAGTTGGAAACAACCCAGGTGTCCGTCAACAGATGAATGGATAAACAAACTGTGGTCTATTCACACGATGGAATATTATGTAGTTGTAAGAAGAAATGACATCGTAAAGCATATGGCAACATGGGTCAACGTGGAGGACATTATGTTGAGTGAAGCAAGCAGACACAAAAGGACAAATACTATATGAATGCATTACTATGAACCAAATATATTGTGTAACATATTGTTTGATTAAAAAAAAAATTGCACGTATCCATTACATTTAATTGAGAAATGTATATATTTATTCATCAGTGTTTACTTTTTAGTTTTTAATTGTTTATATTTTCAATTATTAAATGTACAAAATAAAGTTAAAAAAAAAAAAGACACAGTGAAGGGATATCTAAGATAGCCTAATGGTTTATGCATTTATCTACAATTATGACATCTTTGTGTAACTATGAATTTCTCAAATGTTTACTTGTTAGAATGTTATTGGTAATTTGCCAAGGCCACTAAATATAAACTTGCAATATATACATTAACTTTATTTCTATATGTCAGGAACAAATAGAATATAAAATTTTAAAAAGGTGTCATTTATAGAAGCACCAAAACCCATCACATATCCAAGAATAAAACTATTAAATGATGTGCAAGGCTTCTATTCTGAAAACTAGAAATGAGAAAAATGAAAGAATATCTACATAAGTAGAGGGATGTCTCATGTATGGATTTGAAGACATAGTATTTTGAAAAGGTCAGGTCTCAATTCTAAAAATCAAAATGTAAGCAGTGGGTGGGGTAGGGGTGTAGGGGAACTGATAAGCTAATTCTAAAATTCTAAAATGAAAAGACAAAGGGCTAAGAATGACTAGGGCAATCTTGAAGAAGAGCACAACTAGAGAACCTTCACTACCAGATATCAAGACCAGTATTAAGCTATAGTCGTTACTACAGTGTGGTATTGGTACACCAGGACAGAAGAAACAAACTAAAAACAGAATCACACGTATATCACCAATCCGATTTATGTCAAAGGAGGTACTGCTGTGCAGTTGGGAAAGAATGATCATTTCCATAAATGGTATTGGGTCAAGTGAATAGCCCTGTGGAACAACAACAAAATCTTTTCTCTTACTTTACCCTACTCACAAAAGAAATTCTAGAAGGATTGTAGATCTAGAAGAGAAAGATAAAACAAAAAAGATAAAAAAAAATGTAGACATATTTTTGGTAGTTGGGAAAAGGCACAAAAAATGTGCCTTCAAAAAATGGGAGACATAAAAATCAAAAAAATTGTTAAATAGGAGTTCATTAAAATTAAGAACTTTTGGCAAATATTCTCGTTGTCCTGATTTTGTGATAATCAGGGTAGGCTAAATATTCGCTATATTAGAAACCATGCATGTGTCCCCAGACCTAGTTTTTCTCCCTAGGTCTGGTTTCTAGAATGCTGGTGATAAACTAAGCCTGATTTATTATATGACCATTCTGTGTGGGAAAAGACTGTAACTCTAGGTAACCTTGGTCAACCTTAAGAAATATAGCAGGGGGACAGATGTGGCTCAAATGGTTGGGCATTCATCTCCCATATCGAGGGACCTGGGTCCAATCCCCAAGACCTCCCAGTAAAAATTTAAAAAAAGAAAAATATAGAAGGTATATGGGCCACTAGGCCCCGTGCACGGGTGAGCCCCCCAGGCCCCGTGAGTAAGTGAGCCCCCAGGCCCCGCAGGCCACACAGCAAGATGATGATGTAACAGGAGGGTGACACAAGGGAGAGCCAAGACGAGACGCGCCGAAAAACCCAGAACTAAGGTGGCACAGGCGGTAGGATGCCTCTCTCCCACATCGGAGGTTCCACGGATCGAATCCCAATGAAGACAGGAGGAGAAGGATGAGAAGAGAAGACAGGAAATAGACACAGAGAGTTGCCCAGTGAATGGACACAAAAAACAGCAAAAATGAGGGGGGGCGGGTAAAAATGGATAAAAGTAAATATATAAGTAAATAAATCCTTTAAAAAAATGTATAGGGGAGGAAGATACGGACTATAGTTAGTAGTAATACTTTGATGAAGCTCTTTCATAATTTGCTAACAAATGTTTCACAGCAATGCAAAATATTTGTGGTGGGGTGATGTGGGAGCCCTGTATGATGTTATGCATGTTTGTTTTGTAAGTTCACGATGTTTACTGAACACTTATTGTTAATGTATGCTCATGTATGAATGATATACTTCAATAAATTGTTTTTTTACAAAAAGAAGAACTTTTGCTCATCAAAAGAGACTAATAAAGTGAAAAGGTAACCCTAGAGTGGGAGAAGGTATTTGCAATTCATATATCAAACAAGACTCATTTCTACGATTGATAAAGAGATACAAATCAATAATAGGAAAGACACCAAACAGAAAAGTGGGCAAAATATTTGAAAAAAAAATCGATGTCAAAATGGCTGATCAACTTATAAAAATGTGCTGAACTTCTTTAGTCATCAGGGAAATGCAAAAATGAAACCACAGTGCGACACTGCTACATATCCATCAGAATGGCTTAAATGAGAAAGACAGAGGGCACCAAGTGTTGGCAAGAATGTGGAGCGATGGAACTCATGTATACTACTGATGGAGATGTAAATTGGTACTACCACTTTGGAAACTATTTGGAAATATCTACTAAAACTGAATTTATGCATGCCCAGCTAGTCCAATCCTAAGTATATACATTTCATAAATGCATATATGGTTAACAAAAGATATATACTAGACTACTCATAGCAGCATTATTCATAATAGCCGAAAAACTGGAAACTACCCAAACCATCACAGTAGAATGGATTAATAAATTGTTGAATAGTTACACGATGGAATGTTATACAACAACGGAATGAAGAGTTCACAACTATACCTAACATCTTTGAGGAATCTCACAAATGTCATGCTTAGTGAAAGAAACCAGCCTCAAAGATAGCAAAGAGTTCTTAGTATATGATTACATTTAAATAAAGAACAAAACCAAGTCAAGTTAGTTAATGCACGTTACCCTTGGGTGGGGAGGTAATGGCTGCTGAGGTGCTATTTATTAGTCTGGGTGCCAATTACAAGGAGATATTCAGTTTGAGAAAATTCATCTATGTTTACTCTTCTGTGTGCATATTATATTTCAATAAAAAGTTGAAATGCAGCTAGTAATACTTGCCCCAAAGGAATTTACCATTTCAATAAATATGAAAGTGTTTTCATTTCTTTGTGTGGTTCCAAAATGTTGATGATATTGCAATAATGATGATATTTTAAAAACAGCATTAATAATAATTCAGTTAATGTCATTCCTTTTCTTATAGTGGTAAAGAAATATTCCCCTAAAGAAATATGAAAGTTGAATGAACTAGAAGTTGTCAAATGGAATAAGGAAGTGAGGGGTTGTGCTCTTAAAAGGGAAGAGTAATGAATTCATTACTGGATTTGCTAAGTCTATTTTGTTTATTGTAGGTAAACTCTCTGGGTTAGTAAATTATAGTGTATTTACATTTTTAGAAATATTTCTACATTTCATATCTCTTCCATTTCATATCTATCATTTCCCATACTAACATAAGAACAACATAGTGTCTTAAATCAATTAGTGTTTATCACTCCCTAAAGAACCACAGGTATAATCAATTGTGTTAATTGATTTTCTCTGGTAAGGATATTAGTTCCTACTGGGTCTTTAGCTAGGCACAAAAATATTTATATCTCTTTCTGCCATTTATTTCTATTTGCCTGATTGTCTATCTCTCATCTATCTATTCATCCATCTCTGATCTATCTATCATCTATCAATCTATCTACATTTTTATTAAATGCAATAAAATATATTTTGAATTATATATGTTAAATTGCTCAGGATATAATAAAACAATAGTACTTTACTATTTATTTAGAGGAAGAGTGATGACTTTTATGACCTTACTTTGCAGAGATGGCCAGGTGTTTACCAATAACCATACCTACTTTCTTCCTTTTATTTAGGGCAATATTAGACCTAATTTTTAAACTTATGCTTTCTTGCCTTACAGATGGTGCTGGCCATTTAAGATAGTTCTGGAGAATGAAATGCAAATAGCATAAATGATTTGCCATTGACCTGAACTTACAGGAAAGCCCCTTAAAAGAGAGTTCAACTCAGCTAGCACGTACCTTTTGCCCTTAGCCCTTTACCCTTCATCCTTTGCCCTTCTTTTTCCTCTTTCCAGATGTTCAGGGCTGTGGAATCCATTTTGCAACCAATAGGAGAAGGATGAAATGAGAGAGATTGACCCTACATCTTTGAGCTGCTATGCAGCAGCCTACTTCTTAACTTACATGAGAGAAAAATAAGGACCTATGTTGTTTAAGCTATGGATACTGGGGTTTTCTCCTACAAATAGCTAAAAGTAATGCCTTGGGCACCATGTAAGGAAAATCCAACATCCTTCTTCCCCTCTCTTTTTGTTTCTTTAAACACTGTCACAAATATACCCAAGTCCTTTTCTGTTCCTCATTTGGCCACAAGGTTTACTTTTAGGTTCTTTGAATTCGGAGTTGCACAATAAAGGAGATTTCTTTTAAAAATTAAAATTGAATGGAATATAGAATGAAGCAGAATCTTTGGTATCTATGGCAACAGAAAACCTTGTGTTTTTCTACAAATGACCTATTTTACAAGCCTCGTTTTAATTTTCTATTAAATTGTGGAAGGAGAATGGAGTGGGGTCTGGCATTTTCGGTCAGTATAATCTAATGTAACATGTATTTCATTTTCTTGTAGTATCAATTATTATTTACCTTGAGTTTTTCTTAATGTGTGCTATACAAAGTCTTTTAATGTGTTTTAAATGGTTAATGGTTTTCCATTTTTGTTATAGAAGCTATTTCTACTTAAAAACCTACTTTGAATCTATAGAGTGCTTAATTTTTATGTTTAATATTTAATATTTTAAGATTTAATATTAATTTTTAATATTTCATCCTGTGCTGATGTTAAATTAGAACCCCAAATCAATTTCATATGAAACTCTGCCTTAAAGTTTCTTGGTTTATCTTTTCTTTCTTCTGCTGCTTTCTCTTCTCCTACCCTTCTGTTCATCCTGTAAGAATTTAATACATTTTTATTCTGTGTGCCATGACAATTAGTTAATTAAAATACAAAAGAAGAAAATTATGTCATGGTTCCTTATGATCTAGATGAATGAACAAAGTGTGCACATTTGAAACACTTCCATACCATAGAGGAAAACACTCTGTGCTACAAAAATAAAGGCACTGACTCCTAGAGCATAGTGAGAAGGAAAACATTTACATCATTTGGTGGGATTAAAGAACACCTCAGAGAGGAGGGGAGACTTGACTCAGCCTTATAGTTTGTCTGTTTGGCAGCGGGGGCAAAAAAAGAAGGGGCCTTCTAGAACGTGTGAAGAGCAAAAGCTATAGTCAAGAAAAGCCATGGCTTGTCTGGGAAATGCCAAGCACATTGGTGTGTAGGCAGATGCAGTTAGATTGCTGAGGACAGATTAAATAGCCTCCTGCTTAGGTCTAATATGAAAAACCTCGAAGGGGAGAGAGGCTTGAAACTCTTGAATGTAGCTGACACTTTACAATGAAACTTTCCCTATTGTGTGGCAGTACAAATAAAGGCAGATATTTTTGAGAGACATTTCAAAGAAATTGATGTGACACGGTCATTGAATTGGTGTTAACTGTAGAAAAAATGAAAGATAATGTCAAGGTTTCAAGTCCAGGTAGCTGGGATGATAGTGGAGCCATTACAGAAACAGGGAGGTGGAGGGGGGTGGTAAAGTTGAAGCAGTTTCTATTTTCTGAATAGAAATATTCAGGTACTAAAATAAATATTGTGCCATAATCTAGATTCTTCAAACTTGAGTACAAGAATCAGAAACTGGAATGTGTTCTTGGATAGCCATAGTGGGTGATAATGTGGACTTTGTTCTTATCCAGTGAAACTGGCTGCTTGTCACTGATTATGTTTGCTCCTAGAATCTTAAAGTGTAATCATGTTTGAATAAATGCACTTGAATATTTGTTTTTCAATTTCAACATGAAAAAACTGTGAAGGAATCATTTTTCATGGTTCATTTCCCCTAAAATTCATGTTTTAACTAATCTTAGCAGTTACAGAAAGGTAACCTGAAAGAGGGCATTGTATACAAGTTGAAAGGAAGAAATACCTCAATATCTCAGTGAAGCAGAATAATAAATAATATAAAGTAGCCAGTGAGAGGATGGTTGTCACATTAACTGTCAATTGCATTAGGAAAAAATGTATTTTTAAATTATGCCAAAATGTGCAATCTGTGGGGTAGAAAGACAAATGAAATACTACATTAAATAAAAGGTGCCACTTTCATGCTACTGATATGGCAAGCTTTTTCAATATTGTATCTAAGAACATCTTTTTTCTGTCATATGTAAGAGCATCTGATGAGAGCAAGGGCAATAATAAATCATCTAATTTTCTAGGTGGTAGAAAAACTTAGATTCAATTATTTTCTTTTATATGAGTTTTAAAGGAAATAGCTTTATTATATATCAAGAGTTGTTCATTCAACAAGTCACAGACCCAGTTGGGTACATGGTGTCTTCTAGTTTTTTCATTTGCTTAGTGTTTATTGAGCCCTTACCCATGTACCAGGCACTGTTTTAAATGATTGGGATTCATCATGAGCATAGGGTGACATTCCATAGGGAAACAAAGGCATTATACACTAATGACCAGGTAAATTATATGGTGTAGCTGGGGGTGATAGGTACTCTGGAGAAATGGAGGAGTAAAAGGGTGTGGAAGGACAGGGGAATGGGCCGCAATTTAAAACAGGGTGGTCTGGGAGGCCTCAGTACAAAGGTGGCATTTGAGCAAAACCTTGAGACTTTGAGAAGGCCATGTGACTAACTGAGAGAGGGTGGGGGGAGGGGAAGGACTTCGGGCATGTTTAAGGTTCGGCAAGCAGGCAGGTGGGCTGGAGTGGTGGCGGCTGAGGGTCGAGTAGTAGAGATGAACTGAGAGAGAGAAGAAGGATTGGATCACATGAGGCCTATGCGTACTGACCTATAATTCACACACTCTACAATTCACTCATTTTAAGCACACAAGTCAATGGTTTTTTAGCACATTTAGAGAGTTGTACAGCCATCACCACAGTCATTTATTTTTTATTTTTTTATTTTTTTATTGTGGGTAAAAATCAAAATTTTCACAATACATACCAATATTTGTAAAATGATATATAAATATATATGCATATATGTGCATTTGCTTACATAAAGGTTATTTTTTTATAGATATATATTTTAAAAGGTGCTTAGATTACCTAAATATTACACAGAAATTACAGGGATTCCCATGTTCCCCACCTCCCACACCTCCCACGACATCCCACACAAACATCCTTCATCAGTGTGGCTCATCACCCTCAATGGACTTACACATCCTGGGGCTTTGCCACCAAGCATAGACCACAGTTCACATCGTAGACCACACTCTCTCCCACACAGTTCTGCATGGTATATGCTGATGTAAAATGGCCTACATCCCTCGCTGCAACGCCACTCAGGACAACCCCCAAGTCCCAAAAAAGCCCCTGTATTTCAACTGCCCTTCCCCTCCCTGCCCCGAAAACGTCCAGTGGCCACTGGCTCCACCTCACTGTTATAATTTCTTCCATTGCTTGAATCATAATATGTTTACAACAGAATACCATTAAGTCCACTCTAGTCCATAGCTCTTCCCCCACTCCTGAGGGGACTGGGATGGTGATGTCCACTCCACCTCCAAGTGAGAGAGGGCTTATATCCCATGGATACGGTGGATGGGATTATCCTGCCTGCAGCTGCACCACAATCAATTTTATTTTATTTTATTTTATTTTATTTTATTTTATTTTATTTTATTTTATTTTATTTTTATTTTTATTTTTATTTTATTTATTTTATTTTATTTTATTTTATTTATTTTATTTATTTTATTTTATTTTATTTATTTATTTATTTATTTATTTATTTTTTTACCGGGAGGTCCCTGGGATCCAACCCGGGTCCCTCCATATGGGAGACGGACGCCCAACTAGTTGAGCCACATCTGACCCCGACAATCAATTTTAGAATACTTTCATCACCTCAAAAAGAAGCCCCATACCCTTTAGCAGTCACCACCCCCACTTCCTCTGAAGTCCTCCTACCCTAAGCCACTGCTAATCTACTTTTTGTCTCTATAGATTTGCTTATTCTGAACATGTCATATAAATGGAATCACACAATACGTGGCTTTTGTGACTGGTTTCGTTCACTTAGCATAATGTTTTCAAGGTTCACCCATGTGGTAGCATGTAGCAGTGCTTTCTATTGCCAGATAATATCCTATTGTATGGATATACCACATTTTGTTTATCCATTCATCAGCCGATGGAATTTGGGTTGATTCTTCCTTTGAGAATAATGCTGCTGAGAAAATTCTTGTACGAGTTTTTGTGTGGAAATGTATTTTCATTTCTCACCTAGGAAAGGAATTACTAGGTCACATGGTAACTCTAGTTAACCTTTTGAGGAGATGCCAAGTTATTTTCCACAGTGACTACACTGTTTTACATTCCCATCAGGCATCTATGAAGGTTCTGATTTCTCCACATCTTCACCAACACTTATAATCTGTGTTGTTAATCCTAGTCATCCTACTGAGTGTGAAATGGTATCTCATTGTGGCTTTGAACTGCACTTTCATAGTGACTGATGATGTTATCTTTTCATATGCTTATTGGCCTTTTGTATATCTTCTTTCAAGAAAGCAGAAGGGGTATGGGAGGATATCTCTATATATCTGTATATCTATTCAAATCCTTTGCCTATTTTACAATTGGGTTTAATTGCTCATCTAGTATTGAGTTGTAAGAGCTCTGTATATATTCTAGTTACAAGTCCCTTATCAGAATTATGATTTGCAAATATTGTTTCCAATTCAGCACAGTCTGTGTACACTCCAAGGGCTTACTAAAATCTTGTGGAATAAATATTTAAAGGCTTAAATATAAGTGATTAGACTTCCACCACATTATAATTATGCAATTAGAATTTAGTCAGTTTATCAATTTAATTTCCCTGCTTTTAATTATTAACAATATAAAAAATAAATTGATATAATATTCATTATATCATCTTTAAATTTACCATTAAGATTGTTGAGATGTTTAAAATCTGCCACTCTGATGAATTATCAAATTACAAAAACATAGAATTTTTTGTTTAAAAATTTCATATTTCCCTTTTAAATTTTATAGATGGAAAAAGTAGAAGCAGATCTAACTAGATCCAAGTCTCTTCGTGAGAAACAATCAAAGGAGTTTTTATGGCAGCTGGAAGATGTCAAACAAAGATATGAACAGCAGGTTGGTCTTTTACTTTGATGATTCCATTTAATTTTTTAAATTTAATTTTTGACATATTTTAATTCAGACTTACAAATTATTTAATAAAGGCAAAATTAGAAACTTTACTAGATATTAATAAATATTTAGTGTTTTTGAGTCCACATATATATTCACTCGCTTAGCTATTTCTGCAGTTTCCAGTACATTTTTCGAATGTACATGTATTTTTTTCTTTATTAGAGGAGTTGTGGGTTTACGGAACAATCATGCATAAAATACAGGATTCCCATATACCACCCACCACCAGCACCTTGCATTGCTGTGGAACATTTGTTACAACTGTATAAAAAATACATTTTTATATTTGTACTATTAACTAACTCCATGGTTTAACATAGGGTTCACTGCATGGGTAGAGTAGTTCCATGGATTTTTTTTTTCATTTTTCATTTTTCATTTTGTTACCATATATACAATCTAACATTTCCCCTTTGAATCACATTTTTCAATTTTCCCCTTTTAATCACATTGAGATATATATGATGTTGTGCTACTATCACTGCCATCCATTACCAAAACATTTCCATCATTCCAAATAGGAACCCTGTACATTTTAAACCTTAACTTCCCGTTCTCTATACCCACCCTGTCCCTTGGTAACCTGTATCCTAGATTCTGACTCTATGATTTTTGCTTATTCTAAATGTTTCAAATCAGTGAGATCATACAATATTTGTCTTTTTGTGACTGGCTTATTTCATTCAACATTTCTTCAAGGTTCATCCATGTTGTCACATGTATCAGGACTTCATTCCTTTTCACGGCTGAATAATCTTCCATTGTGTGTATATACTACATTTTGTTTATCCATTCATTGGTTGATGGTCACTTTGGGTTGCTTCCATCTCTTGGCAATTGTGAATAATGCCACCATGAACATTGCTGTGTAAATACCTGTTTGAGTCCCTGCTTTCACTTCTTTTGGGTACATCCTGAGTAGTGAGATTGCCCAGTCATATGGTGGTTCTATACCTTTTTGAGGAACTGCTAAACTGTCTTCCATTGCAGCTGCATCATTTTACATTGCTACCAGCAATGAATGAGTGTTCCTGTTTCTCCTCATCCTTTCCCAACACTTGTTATTTTCTGTTTTCTTAATAGCAGCTATCCTAATGAGTGTGAAATGGTATCTCATTGTGGTTTTGATTTGCATTTCCCTGATGGTTGATGATCTTGAGCATCTTTTTGTGTGCACTCTGGCCATTTGTATATCTTCTTTGGAGAAATGTCTATTTAAGTTTTTGCCCATTTTTTGATTGGGTAGTTTGCCATTTTGTTAAGGTGAAAGATTTCTTTATAGATTCTGGATATTAAACCTTTATCAGATATGTGATTTCAAAATATTTTCTCCTGTTGTTTAGATTGTCAGTTTACTTTCATGATAAAGTCCTTTGAAGCACAAAAGTTTTTCATTTTGATGAGGTCCCATTAAACTATTTTTCCTTCTGTTGCTTGCACTTTGGGTGAAAAGTCTAAGAAACCACTGCCTAACAATGCAAGGTCTTGAAGATGCTTTCCTACATCATTTTCTTCTAGGAATTTCATAGTTGTAGCTCTTATATTTAGGTCTTTGATCCATTTTGAGTTGATTTTGTATATGGTGGGGATTTCTTTTTTTTTTTTTTTTTGCAAATGGAAATCCAGTTTTGCCAGCACCATTTTTTGAAGATCCTATTCTAGTCTGTCCCAATTGAGTAGTCTTTGCCCCCTTATCAAAAACCAATTGGACATATTATGAGGGTTGATTTATAAACTTTCAATTCCATTCCATTGGTCTATGTTTGTCCTTGTGGCAGTACTATGCTGTTTTGATTACTGTGGTTTTGTAGTAAGTTTTAAGATCAGGAAGTGTGTTGTCTTCTTTTTCAAAATAGCTTTAGCCATTTGGTGGCCCCTTACCCTTCCATATAAATTTATTGATTGGCTTTTCCATTTCTACAAAGAAGGTTGTTGGAATTTTGATTGGGGTTGCATTGAATCTATAAATTGCTTTGGGTTAGAATTGACATCTTTTTTTTTTTTTTTTTTTTAAAGATTTTATTTATTTATTCATTTATCCCCCCCTTGCTGCTTGTGCTCGCTGGGTCAGCTAACCATGCCATGCGGGCGGGCTTGCCTTCACCAGGAGGCCCCGGGAACCGAACCCGGGGCCTCCCATATGGTAAACGGGAGCCCTACTGATTGAGCCACAGCCGCTTCCCAGAATTGACATCTTAATGATATTTAGTCTCCCAGTTCGTGAACATGGAATGTCCTTCCATTTATTTAGATCTTCTTTTATTTCTATTACTAATATTTTGTAGTTTTCTGTGTACCAGTCCTTTACGTTCTTGGTTAGATTTATTCCTAGATATTTGATTCTTTTAGTTGTTATTGTGAATGGAATTTTTTCTTGATTTCTTCTTCTGATTGTTCCTTGCTTTTTATAGAAAAACTACTGATTTGGGGTTATTGATCTTGTAACCTGCCACTTTGCTGATTATTAGTTCTAGGAGCTTTGCTCTGGATTTTTCAGTAATTTCTGTATATAGGATCATATCATCTGCAAGTAGAGAAAGTTTTACTTCTTTTTTAGTTTGGGTGCCTTTTATTTCTTTTTCTTGATGAATTGCTCTGGTAAGAACTTCCAGGACAGTGCTGAATAACAGTGGTGACAGTGGGCATTCTTGTCTTGTTTCTGATCTGAGAGGGAAAGCTTTTAGTCTTTCATCATTAAGTAGGATGTTATCTGTGGGCTTTTCATATATGCCCTTTAACATGCTGAAGCAGTTTTCCTTCTATTCCTAGTGTTCTAAGTGTTGTTATCAAGAAGGGGAGCAGGGTTTTTTGGAATGCCTTTTCTGCCTCAATTGAGATGATCATGTGTTTTTTTCCTTCACTCTGTTAATGTGGTGTATTATATTATGGACTTTATTATGTTGAGCCAACCATGCATACCAGGGATTAATCTCCTTTGATCATGGTATATAATTCTTTTAATATGCAGGTTTGGATTTGCTTTGCTAGTATTTTGTTGAGGATTTTTGAATCTATATTCATAAGAGATATTGGTCTGTAGTTTTCTTGTGGTATTTTTATCAGCTTAGATACAAGGCTTATGTCGGTCTTATAGAATGAATTAGGAAGTGTTCCCTCCTCTTCAATTTTGTGGAAGAGTTTTAGCAGAATTGGGATAAGTCTTCACAGAATGTTTGGTAGAATTCTTCTATGAAACCATCTGGTTCTGGGCTTTACTCTGTTGGGAGGTTTTTGATTACAGATTCAATCTCTTTTCTAGTAATTGGTTTGTTTTGATCTTCTGTTTCTTCATGAGTCAATGTTGGTAGTTTGTGTCTTTCTAAAAAAATTTTCCATTTCATCTAGATTATCTAATTTTTTGGTGTACAGTTATTCGTACTATCCTCTTATAATCCTTTTTATTTCAGTGGGGTCGCTGGTAATGTCCCCCTTTTCATTACTGATTTTCATTTATGTGTATCCTCTCTCTTTTTTTCATTGTCAGTTTAGCTAGAAGTTTGTCCATTTTATTGATATTTTCAAAGAAGCAAATTTGGGTTTTGTTGATTCACTCTATTGTTTTATTGTTTTCAATTTCATCGATCTCTCTTCTAATCTTTGTTATTTGCTTCCTTCTGCTTGCTTTGGCTTTAGTTTGGTCTTCCTTTTCTAGTTCTTCCAATTTTTAGGTTAGCTCTCTGAGTTGAAATCTTTCTTCTTTTTTAATGTAAAATTTAAATCTATAAATTTCCCTCTCAGCACTGCCTTCACTGCATCCCATACGTTTTGTATTTTCATTTTCATTCGTCTCAATATATTTCCTAATTTCACTTGAGATTTCCTCTTTAACCCATAAGTCGTTTATGTTGTTGAATTTCCACATATTTGTGAATTTTCCATTTCTTCCTCTGTTGTTGATTGGAGTGTTGTGGTTGGAGTTTATACGTTGTACGATTTCAATATTTCTGTATTTATTGACACTTGTTCTATGACCTAACTATATGATTTATCCTGGAGAATGATCCAGGTGCATTTGAGGAGATTGTGTATTCTGTTTTTGTTGGGTACAGTGTTCTATATATGTCTGTTAGGTCTGGGTCATTTAAAGTATCATTCAAGTCTTGTATTTCCTTATTGATCTTCTGACTAGATGTTCTATCCGTTATTGAGAGTGGTGTATTAAAGTCTTCTTTTATTAATGTAGACTCATCAAGTTCTCCCTTTAGATCTGTGAGTATTTGCTTCAAATATTTTGGGCTCTGCTGTTAGGTGTATATATATTTGTAATTGTTGCATCTTCTTATTGAATTGTACACTTTATAAGTTTATAATGACCATCTTTGTCCCTTGTAATAGTTTTTTTACTTAAGGTCTATTTTATCTGATATTAGTATAGCTACCCCAGCTCTCTTTTGGTTACTACTTGCATGATATATATATTTTTCCATCCTTACACTTTCAACCTACTTGTATCTTTGAATTTAAGGTAAGTCTCTTGCAGACAGAATATAGTTGGTTCATGCTTTTTTCCCATTCTGCCAATCTCTTCTTTTTGATTGGGAGTTTAATCCATTTAACATTTCAAGTCACTAATTGATAATACAGGTCTTTCTTGTTCTATGTCGGTATTTAACCTTTGTCAGTCTTATACCTTTTTTGTATTGCACTTCCGTTAATGCCTGCTTTTATATTTATTTGATTTTTGTATTATATCATTTTGAGTGTCTTTCTATCTGGATATATTTTTCATCTGTTTCCCTTGTGGTTACCACGGGGTTAAAATTGAACAACCTAAATATTTAACGATCATATTTGGTTTGATACCAACTTAACTTCAATAGCATGCACATACTTTACCTATACTCCCCTCCCCCCACCTTTTTTTTTGTACTTGTTACCTCCTATATCTTTATACATTGTATGTCTAAAACCATAGGTTTATCTTTACTTTTGATGCATTAGCATTTTAGCACCTGTAGGAAGTAAGACATGGAGTTACATACCAAATAATACACCTGTAGGAAATAAGAAGCAGAGTTGCATACCAAATAATATTAGCATTTATAATTTCCCAAATCGTTACCTTTACCACAGATCTTTATTTCTTTAGGTTGCTTTGAACCAATTCTTTATGCCACTTTGAACCATTTTATTTCTTTATGCCACTTTGTCCTTTCCTTTTGGTCTGATGAACTCCTTTTAGCGTTGCTCGTAGAGCAGATCTAGTGGTGATGAACTCCCTCAGGTTTTGTTTACCTGAGAATGACTTAATGTCTCCCTCATTTATTTTATTTTATTTTATCCCCCCTGCTTTGTTGTTGGTTGCGCTCACTGTCTGCTCTCTGTGTCCTTTTGCTGTGTGTTCTTACCATATCTGCTTGTCTTTTCTTCTTGTCTCTCTCTCTTTAGGAAATACCGGGAACTGATCCTGGGACTTCCGGTGTGGGAGAGAGGCACTCAATTGCTTGAGCCACCTCGTCTCCCTGGTCTGCTGCATCTCTTACTGTCTCTCCTCTGTGTCTCCCTTTGTTGCGTCATCTTGCTCCGTCAGCTCAGCTCTCCATGGGGTGCAGGCTGTCGGCTCTCTGTGGAGCATGGGCCAGCTTGCCTTCAGCTGGCCTTCATCAGGAGGCCCCGGGACTCAAACCCAGGGCCTCCCATATGGTAGACGGGAGCCCAATCACTTGAGCCACATCCACTTGTCGTCTTCCTCATTTTTGAAAGAAAATCTTGCCAGATGTAAAATTCTCAACTGGCAGTTGTTTTCCTTCAGCATTTTAAATATTTCAACCTACTACCTTCTTGTCGCCAAGGTTTCTGATGAGAAATTGGCACTTAATCTAATTGGACTCCCTTGAACATGTCCTTTATATTTTATAGAGTGATCACTATATGACAAAGTGTACTTTTCTTCGTGTTTATCCTGTGTGGTGCTCTGTGGGCATCTTGGGTGTGCATTTCACATCTTCTAAGTTTGGGAAGTTTTCTGTCATTTCTTTGACTTTCCTTATGCCCTTTTCTTTCTTTTCCTTCTGGGATCCCATAATGTGTATATTGGTGCACTTGATGGTGTCCCAGAGGCTATTTTTACTTTTAGTAATTCTTTTTCCTTTCTCTTCCCTAGCCTGACTCATTTCAGGTGTCTTGTCTTTGAGTTCCCTGATTCTTTCTCCTGCCAGTTCCAATCTGCTGTTGAAGTCCTCCTGGGAATTTTTCATTTTAGTTATTGTGGTCTTCAACTCCAGTAGTTCTGTTTGGTTCCTTTTTAAAACGACTAACTCTTTAAGACTGTCCTAGTGTTCATATGTCGTTTTCCTAATATCCTTTAGTTCTTTCTTTGTATTTTCCTTCTGCTCCTTGAACATTTTTAAGATCATTTTTTTTAAAGGTTTTGTTCAGTATGTCCACATTCTTATCTTCTTCATTGGTGTTTTCTGGATTTGTATCCTCTTCCTTTGGATGAACCATCATTTCCTGCTTATTTGTCTTGTATTCTTTTGTTGCACACTATAAATTTTAATATTTTAAAATGTTAGCTCTGGGATTTATTAACAATTTACTTGTCTTTGCCATAATTTTCCAGTCTCTTCCTCCCACTAGTCCCTTGATGTTGTTAAGTGTTCTTCTGGCCTCTGGAGTTTCCAAATAGTTGTTTCACACAGTTCCTGCCTGTTTAATAGTTGTTTTGGTAGAAGGACTGAGTCCTGGAGCTCCCTACTCTGCCATCTCCCCACAATCCTCTCACCATTTAATTTTTTAATACATGTATAATTCCTCTTTTAAAAATTTCTTATATCATGAAATCTCTGTGTAGTGGAACTATTTCTCAGAAACATTTATTACCAGTGTATCTGAAATATTTTAAATAATATTTGTTTAAATAAAATATAGAAACAGACTTTTATCCCTCCAATGAAGTTTATTCTAGCAGTTAATCTATTTATTTGAAAGTATCTATTGTGAATCTTGAGTTCCATTCTATTTATTGTGGATCTAGAGCACTAATTTGATTTATTTATTCATTTATTTAGGAAATAGATTTCAAGCACCTCCTTTTTGCCAGGTCCAGTTTTCCACCCTGGGGAGAGCAGTAAGCAGGACAGACAAGATTCTTTCTCTCATGGAACTTACATTTCAGTGGGCATCCAGGCCTTAAGAAAAAAATGAAGTAATTTCAAAGAGTGACTTAGGAAGAAGAAAAGAGGGCAGGTCATAGACTTTGCAGGGTGGAGGATGGGAAGGGAATTGCCAGCATTTTATTGAGTGGTCAGGGAAGACCCCAAGCAGGGGACATTTGTATGAGAGTCCTGAAAAATAGGAAGGAGCCAGCTGTGCCATCTCTTGAGGAATCTTAATCCAGGGAACAGCAAGTTCAAATATCCTGAGATGCAAGCAAGCTGGGAGTATTTCAGGAATAAAAATGATAGTGACAGGTTTAGCCAGAGGGTAGAGAGGAATGTTCTAGTGGTAGACGGTGAGAGGGCAGAGGCAGGCTAGGACTATGACCTACAAGGACTCAGAGTTTAGATTTCACTGTAAGTGATGTGCCTTTTATTTAGTTATTTTAAAAAACTAAGTTTTAAAACTTCCCTTTTAAAAATATATCCCTGCTTATACTTGGAGTACTTAAGGTAGCTACTAAATATTTACTTGCTTGTCTAATTTGCTTGCCTCTTAATGTCTGCAAAAATATTAATTACCTTTGTCATTCATGTTAATTTTTTTTTCTCCGAAAGGTAATATTTGAACCTTTCAGTCTGGAAACCTTAATGATTTTCTTTTCATTCCTACATTCTTAATCCCCTGTTAAGGAGGTACTACATTAAAAACCAATTAATCCGGTATGATTTCTGAATTGCATTCTCTCTCCTATGTGATAATTTGTGGTTCACTTCAGTCCAGTGAAAAGGAATTCTGATATGATATGTGTCTTTAGGATTGTTACTGTTTTCTTGTTGTTGTTTTAATCTTAAAATGTTGGTAAAAATGCCTCCCTGAGTTACTTTCATATGGATGGTGTAAAGGCACAATAGTTATAAAGATAAAAGGCTGTGAATTGGCCCTTGTGATACTTTTCATTATTTGGACTGTCTTGCTGTATTTTGTCTAGGCAAATCATGCCTGTGCTTCAAGACCTCTGAAGTTCCAACTCTTCCATCAAATGTTATATGACTTTTCAGCCCACACTAATTGCTTCTTTTTCTCTGAAGTTACAGCATTTATCGTCTCATTATTTTGTGCACTGGTATGATATTACAATGTATCATGTGGAATGTTAGCCTGAAAGGAGTGTATAATCCACAAGAGAGCAGAAACTTTCTCTTCTATTTCTTTTAACTTCTCTTATATTATTCTTCTCAGTTTGATTTCATAATAGAAACACAATTCATTGTTGTTGAATTTTTTTTCTTTTTTCTTTTTATTGAATTGAATTTTGATCAATATATGTCTGTCTACTATCTATATATTAGAAGGTAGGAATTTCAGTGTCCTTAATATGCTATCAGTCTTCAATGAAACATCACCTATGTGTGTGTGTATGTGTATCTATTTTATTTCTCCAAAAAATGAGCTTATATTACTATATATTATTAAACCTACGTGGTGAAATGACTTGCCCAAGGCCACAAGCTAAATATTTTAGAGTCCTTAAGGAAAGTCCAAGTTTCTCATTCCTAATCCAGTATTCTTTCCCTTTTAATTGAAAGGTTTTTAGTAATCACAAAACAACCATACATGTAAAGGTGCTTCCAGTTTTTAGAATTGTTGCTTGGTACTACCTTAAAATTACTTTATTTATGGTTACAGACTAGAGCATAAATGTTTCATCCTTGCTATTGCAGCAGTAAAGACAGCGGTGACATAAATATGGAAGCAGAAGAAAGGGGAGGGGAGAAGGGGGGAAGCATAGGATCACTGAAGTGGGGGTTTGAGATGCTGGCCACGTAATGAAACAAGACCTGGAGATTTCAGTTTACTCTGTAAAGTTACAGGGTTGATAGTGGAGGAACTGAGAACAGTGATAGAATATATTGAGAGGAGTGGAAGAGGAAGAGAGCTGTTGAGAGAGGGTAAATGAGCTAAGTTCATATTCATCATAGAAGCCTATAAACAATGTATAGATTTGATAAATTAAAGCTCTACAGCATATTATGTAGAACAATTAGAGCATAGTATGGCAGTAACTACCAGAAAAATGAAAACACATAGTTAAAAATAATTACCAGTGGCACAAGAGCAGGGAGGCAAGGGCCTGTTACTTTTCATTATAAGATCAACTATACAATTTTAGTTTTTAAAATCTTGTGTATGTATTCTGTTGATTAAAAATTTTAATTTATATAATCTTTAATCCAAAAGCTCCATTTCATGGAACCTATTTTATAGAAATATTTACACACGTGCAAAAAGATGTTTGTGGAGGATTATTTGGATTATGGAAAAAAGTTGATAATAGAGTGAATGATTAAATAAATTATACTTAATCCATACTATAGAATACTATGTACTATTAAAAAGATTTCTATAAATCTGTATGTGCCAGCATACATAAATTTCTGACATACTGTTAAGGGAATAAAGCATGTCTCAAAACAATTTGTATATCATCCCATTTATGTAAAATAAAAATATATGTGTCTAGGGGGGACGGATGTGGCTCAAATGGTTGGGCGTCCGTCTGCCATATGGAGGGACCTGGGTTCGATCCTCGGGACCTCCCGGTAAAAAAAAAAAATATATATATATATATATATATATGTGTGTGTGTGTGTGTGTGTGTGTGTGTGTCTATCATATGATTAGATATGTAAATACAGTAAAAAATTCTGGAAGATTGCATGACTATGGAAAGGTCATGGAATTATGCATTAGGGGTATGATGAATTGAAACTTTAATTTTATGCTCTTAATAACATTTTCTATTTGAAATTTCAGAATGAGCATATTAATGCACTACTTGGATAAGTTAAAAATAAACTTAGGAATGATAAGAAACAGTAGAAAAGAATAAATATTATAGGGTATTTACATTATATTGTATAGCAATTTAAGTGTGTAATAAATTTGAATTAGCAAAATAGAAAATAAATTCAATTTATGCAGTATAAAACTAACCAAGAAATGAAAAGCCTAAAAGAGAAGATAACAGACATAGAAGATAGAGCATATAGGTGAAAATTACAAATACTAGAATTCATGAGTATGAATAAAAGAACAAATGAAACAGAACTTAAAAGTGAAATTAATATAGAATTCAGGAAGATACTGCATCCAAAGTTATATTAATAAAACAAAATAAATCTTAAGTTATTTATAGGGAAATTAAGCTTTCAAATAACAAATTATTTTTAAAGATACTAAAGTATGGATAACTTCAGGCTTTCTAACTTCAAAAGCCAGTGCAATAGAGCTATTTCTTCAGATCCTTAAAGAAAAATGGTGTAATGTAAAAAAGAGTTAGCTAATTTCTAATTAATATGTGAGTGGCAATTGAAAGCCATTTTGAGACATGCCAACTGAAAAGTGTATATATTTCTACTTAAATATACTTTCTGTAAAGAGACATGGAAAATGTTTGCAGTACTGGAAGGAGGTTGCTTGAGAAAGTAGCTTTAGAAACTAGGCATAGAAAATTATATGAAGAAGTAGAGCCTGGGATTGGGGAATGAGGTAGGAGGTAAGGAGGAAACAGAAGTAATAATCAAGTATAAATAAAAATATTAAGGAAGGACAAGGAATATTGCTTATTTATTACTCTATAGTTGAAAGGTGTAACTGAGGTTATTTTTAGATTAAAAGTAATAGTAGAAGACTGAAAACCAAGAAATTAGTCAGCTCCTCAGATTAAACTGATGAAGGAATGAGAGAGAGAGGAAAACCAACAAGTTAAAACTCTTTCTGTAACAAAATACTAATCAGAATTAATTTTATTACAAAGTGAGTATAGGGAGTTGAAGGGTCCTCTATGAGAATTTTTTTGTTATGTTTCCATTTTGATGATAATCATGTGGATGGCAAATTTATAACCAAGTGTAGCCAAGTGATTTCAGTGCTTGATTTGCATTTATTTTGTGATTGTTTTGGCGTAACTCTGACATTTTAAAGTTGGAAGCAATACAAAAAAACACCGAGGAAATTTAGAGACATTTGACTAAATAAAAATGATTTTAAGTTAAAAAAAAATAACTGAAGAAGAGATAATATTTGCAGCAAATATGATAGGCAAAGAATGACTCTTGTTATTAAATTAATAATTAGCACAAATCATAGGAAAATCATTAAGATTCCAATAAGTGACCTGGCAAAGGAAAGAACAGATAAGAATTAAGTAATAACCATGTGGAAACATCTTCAGCTTTGATATTAATACAAATGCCAGTTAGAATTAAAAATGATGTACTATCGGAAGTTGGCCAAAATTTAGTGAAATTGGTACTTTCAAATATTGTTAGAGGCATTATAAATTACTGAAGGCTTTTGGAAAGGATTTTGGCATTATCTACCAAGACTCATAAAACTGTTTACACCCTTTTGTCCAGTTATCCTTATTCTTGAAATATACCAAATGCCCAAAGATGCTTTTCCCAGAGCTCTACAACACATCAGAGAATTATCTTTACCCTATGGAATATTATACAGTCCTTTACAATTATTACCATAGAGACTAAGGAAGACATCACTGCAAAGCAATATGAAATATCCAAATTAGGGTGCTACCATACATGAATATGAATCACACAGAAATATTGAAGCAATGATGTTATTTTTCAGGTGATGGAGTCTTTTTCTATACCTCTTAACTTCCAGAAGGCGATAGTATCACTTTTTTAATGTAAAAAATACCTTCAAATAAATTTATTTGGAAATATATTAAACTTTAAAGACTTTTTTCAGAATGATAGACTTTAAAATTACTATTTTTTTTGGTTTTGTATCATCTTTGTCAAAAATACTTAACAAAATAAGGGAAATTGATTAATCCTTTATAGAGTTGGTAATATTAATAGAAACCATACATTATTATATCAATTTTTCTGTATTTTCATGACAAAGAGGGAGATTATATAAATCTAGCTTCTAACAGGAATTTTAAAAACATCCAAGGATCTCTCAGGTCAGCGCAGAGTTCGCCCATTTTCATTCTTCCTGTATCCACAGACCTGTTCATTGAGATCTCTTAAGAACAAAGACCCAGACGGTGACTCACCAAGGGAAGATGAAAGCAGGACTATGAGTTGATACATTTTCCAGGAATATTTGTCTATGGGATGACATACAAGCTTTTTTTTCCCACTTAACTGATTTTCAACAGAAAGTTCTATTAATTGGAACAGTATTCCCCCTGACCACGCCAGATTGTTACAGTTTTTACTGTGGAAGTTTATCTTAGAAATAATACAAAGATAGCAGTGGTCCCTACAAGCTACCATGAGTTCAGTAAAAATTAAGCCGATTAAACTAAACCCATTTTTTTGTAGATGGGATATCTAGACTGGTAGATAAGGAAAGAGGAGACGTGTAGATATCTGGACTTTATTGAAAACTATGAAAAGGTCCTTCATGAGGGCAATTTAGAAAAATGTGGTTTGAATATTGGTACATTTATGTAGTGAAGTGATAGTTCAAAGGACAATCTCTGAGTGATTCATGTCAACCTGAAGTGAGATTTCTAAGTGTCTGTCAGGCACTGGATGATATAGACATTAAGTTACCTACTTGCTTTGAGTTCAGAGGAATAGTTTTTATGTAGAATAAGGGGATTTCTAAAGCTTTAAACAGGTTAGGGTTAGGGTTATGACAAACCAAAATTAAGATGATTACATTTATTAAGATCAAATATAAAATTCCATGCTGTGGTTTAGAAAATCAACTACAAAAGTATGAGAGGGCATGGGGTGAGGGCAGGGGTGTGGAAGGGAGGAGGACAAGGAAGACAGAAATAAAGAAACATTGAGAAAAGGGGAGGCCAGTGCCTGAGACAAGGGGACAAGAGGGTAATAGACATCGTCCCAACATATTGTTTACTTATCAGGTCACATAAGGAATAACTCAGTTCATATGGCCACATTTTAAATAGGACACTGATCTACTCGAACATGTTTACAGGAGAGTTTCCGGAATACAGAAAGATCTGAAACAATGTTACTCGGAATATTTAAGGGAATGAGGTTATTTTGCCAGAACAAGACTAAGGGAATTGCATATCTATTTATTTTTCAGTTCAAGAGGCTGTCATACAGGAAGTATTTCTCTTGGACTGTGTGATAATAATCAAAGTGGCCAACAGTTTTAGGGCCTGCTCCCGACGAGGCACTGTCCAATATACAATCATTTTTCATTCCCATTGCTAGTTGTAGAGACTGAAGCACACACAATACAATACCTGGCCCGAGGGCCCACCCAGGTTAGAGGCAGTAGAACCAGAACCTGAGCCGTGCTCTTAACCTCCACTCTAAACTGCCTCCCTGTGGGGTTCCAGAGAGCAGAAACTGGACCTGGGTGGAGGCGGTACAGCGAGGAATATTTTGAGTCATTTCAAGGTAGGGCTTTCTTAGGGAACTATTCACGTGTGGAAACGTTTGTCTTATGAGAAATTAAATTGCCCAACATGAAGGGATGAGGTGCCTGTCCGAGTGTAGTGGAGGGATGCTGTGAATTTGGTGCTGAGGTCCCTTCCTAAGCCCAGATTCTGTGGCCTTCTGTTGGTTTGCCTGGCTCGACCCTGAGCCCTTGGGCATGTCTTTGACCAGTTGGACATTTCCCTGGTTCTGCCATTGCCTCGCTCACTTACGCATCCGTCTCGCGGGATTTCCTCCTTTCAGGGCTTCTGCCTACCTTTCCAGTCACCATCCAAGTGCAAGTATAACACTTTTTCTATTATTTTGCCTCCTTTTCTCTAAATTTTAAGAATTGAGGTGCTATGAGGATAGCAGTTAGCACTGGCTGGGGATTTAGATGCTGCTCGCTTGCTTCTCAGACTGGGGTAGGCCGCCCCTGGGTAAAGAGCAAGTGCCAGGGTGAATGTAAAACTGCATCCATATCCCTGCACTGTATTGGATTTAGTTGATTATTTTGTGGGAAAGCAAAGTAATTTTACTGTTGAGTTAACATGTAAATTAAAACAAACATAGACTTCACCGTTTTGTAAAATGCAAAGTTCTCATGAATTTTTACGATAAAATAGGACATTTCAAAGGAACTTCTAGCTTGCAGAAGCTGCTTCAGGCTATGCCCCTAGATCCCCCAGGGGAATGCTCTTCATTTCCACACTGCTAGAGGTACGTTGGTGGAAAAGTTTCAGAAGCACTTATCCAGTCCAGGCCTCACATTTTATAATGAAGGACTGGCTATCCAGAGGATATGAATGACTTGTGCCTTCTGGGCCTCAGTTTCCTTATTCAGTTCTAATGTTGTAGCCCCTCCCATATAGAAAGCATGGTGCCAGGAACTGTATTAAACTGAAAAAAGCAAACTGGTGTTTTAAAATATCTGAGTCAGAAAGCAGGCATAAAGTGTGCAGATGTGAAAAGAAAAACATCAAACACATGGGATAAATACTCACACAAATATCCTGTAAAGCCTAGGCTTTCATCATGATTTCCTGTTTCTTTTCTGTATAACCCATTGGAACAAAAAGACAATCCTAATTGTCCTTTCACAAACCTCATTCAAATTGGAAACAAACAACAAACCAGGCACGCTAGGATTTCCTGAAAAATGGAAAAAAAATTTTTTTTTCTTTTTTTTGGCTATCTCTTCATATCATTCTTTAATTTTACATATTCTACTTTCACTACAAAGCCTTTAAAGTGTGATATAGTTTACATAAACAAGTGGTCAAATTCTCCAGAAAGAATAAATTATTATGTTCAATGATTATAATAAGAACTGAAGAGTCAATCTCTTATAAGATACCATTATTTGAAACTTAAAATATTTTGGTAGGAAAAATAATGGCAAAGATAAGACAGAAATTATATAAGAGATAAATAAGTTTAGATTATTGTAGCTTAAGAGCTAAGATTTAAAAACACAGATAGCATGCAACTCACAATACTTTCCTTTATAAATGTTTTAGTCTTTAATTATCTAGATTTTTAGATAATGCAGCCTAAAAGTTTAGGCCTCTTTTAAATTAGACTATTTAGCCTACACTGGAAAAGGATCCAGTAGAAAGCAAGAGATGGGGGAAACTGAGGAGATCCTTGCTAGGGCAGGTGTCCCAGGCAGGTGGAGGTGTGTGGGCAGGACCCCAGCACAGGTGGAGATGCTGGCCTCAGAGAGGAGGCCAGGCCTCTGCTGAGACTGGTGAGAAGAGGAGGGAACTACAGATGCCCAGGGGGTTATAGATTTGTGGTAAGGAGATGAGGATGCTCTTACTACTGGAGTCCTTTATTAGTGAGACGGAAGGCAAGATCATTTACTGTGACTAGAGCAATTACATGGCCTGAAGAGCCAGTGAAAGTAGGAATTATTTGAAATTATTTTCATGACCACATCAGTGATCTGAGGAGAAAAACTGGGTGTAATATTTCTCTTCAGTATTGAGGTCCCAGATGAAGTTAATGACTATGAATTTATGTGTTGCCCTAACGTCGCTTCAGGATGAATTTTTGTATAATTTGTTCATTTCTAAACACGTGTATATTTTATTCTACATCTTGTATGCTGCTCTTATTTTCTTTGTCTTGTTCTTGCTTACTTCACAACACTCAAAAAGAGTCTTTTTTGAGTCCATCCCAATTAAGATGGTGGATTGAGATGCTCTGGGGCTCCGTCCCCCCCACACAAGCTTTGAACACCTAGCAAAACTGGCAGAAACATCTTTCTCAAAGCTCCAGAAGACGGTTAAAATTGTAGTAACAGGACAATTGCCAAATCAAGAAAAAGGCTACTTAAAAGCTGTATGATCTCGTGGCACCCTGGTTAGCCTCTCCCCAATCCCCTCACCGGCTTGGTCCAGAGCCAGCCTGTGCTGCCAGGGTGCCTCCCAGTGCACCTCCCAGCGCACCCCCCTGGTCCCAAACTAGAAGGAACAGAGTAACCCTTGCGCGCATACTGGCAGAAGGTGTATCTGGCCCAGTTTGACTGGTGGTGATCTGAGGGACTCAGTGTCCCAGCACTTGCCCTGCTTGTGGAAGGCAGCACACAGAGCTCTCCTACAGAGTTCTTGGGAGAGAGGTCAAGTCGTGTTGCCTGGGGCAAGGGATTGCTGGCTGTAGGACATAGAGTGCAGTGCCCAGGACCATGACGAAACAATTTCCTGGGGAAGAGGAGACATTTGTATCCCTGTAGATGGGCGAATTCCTTGGGCCACATGTGCAGGTCATAAGAGGCATGTGCAGAAAGGATCAGGGAGGCCCCCTATGCTTTGGCCTGGAGCTATTCTCCAAACCCATTGTATGGGTAAGCCCTGAAGGAGAGCGCTCGCAGAGATCAATATGTAAAGACCAGGAAGGAAGGGGTTCCCCCCCCCCTTTTTTTTTGTTAGCTCCTGGCATTCAAGGAAAGCTCTGTCATAACACTAGGTGGATCCAAGCTTAAGGAACAGATGCCTCAGAGCCTAAATTCCAAAGATAAAACACTAAAATATCAAATTGTCCGTTTCAACAGAAGATTACAAATATACAAAGAAACAGGAAGTGATGGGCCAGGCAAAGGAGAGGATAGAGAGGGTTAAAACATTAAAAACCATCAATGAGGATCAGATCTGGGACCCTCCAGGCAAAGATTAAAAAAAAAAAAAAAAAAAAGGTCCTAAATATGCTGTAAAATATGCTGTTAAAGGAAAACATGGACAAAAAAAAACTAAGGCAAATCAGGAAAAACAGAGATGAACACAAAGGCAATATCAATAGAAAGATGGAAATCCAGAAATTGAACATTCTCCAGAGGGGTTCAACAGCAAGTTGGAGTTTGGCAGAAGAAAGAACCCATGAACTTGAAGCTAAGACCATTGAAATCATACAGTCTGAGGAGGAGAAAGAAGAAAGAAGAAAGAAAAGTGAACAGAACCTGAGGAACCAGAGGGGCACTATCAAGTAAGCCAATATTTGCATTGTGGGAGTCCTGGAAGGAGAAGAAAGAGAGAAAGGAGCAGAGAGAGTATTCAGGAAATAATGGCTGAAAAATTCCCAAAGTCACCAAAGACATGAATATATACATCCGTAATGCTCAATGAGCCACTAGCAGGATAAACCCAAATAGACCCATGCTGTGCCATGTTAAAATCAAATTGTCAAATGCCAGGGCTAAAGAGAGAATTCAGGAAGCCACAAGAGAGAAGCAACATGTCACAATACAAGGGGACCTCAATAATAAGTGTCAATTTCTCATTGGAAACCATGGAGGCAAGAAAGCAGTGGGAAATCATATTTAAAGTGCTGAAAGCAAAAAATTGCCAGCCAACAATTGTGTATCTGGCAAACTGTCTTTCAAAAATGAGGGTGGGGAAACAGATGTGGCTCAAGCAGTTGGGCACCTGCCTACCACATGGGAGGTCCCAGGTTCGGTTCCTGGTGCCTCCTAAAGAAGACAAGACAGTGAGCTGATGGGACAGGCTGGCGCAGTGAGCTGACGCAACAAGCTGATTCAATGAGATGACTCAATAAAGAAACAAAATGAGAGACACAAGCAGGAAGCGGAGGTCGCTCAAGCGATTAGGCGCCTGCCTCCCATATGGGAAGTCCCGAGTTCAGTTCCCAGTCCCTCCTGAAAAGAAGATGAGCACACAAAAAGACAAGTACACAATGAATAGACACAGAGAGCAGACAGTGAGTGCAAACAACAAGGCGGTGGGGAGAAATAAATGAAAAAAATAAATCTTTCAGAAAAAAAGGGGGTAGGATTAAGACATTCCCAGATTTTAAAAAGCTGAGGGACTTCATCACCAGTATACCAGCTCTACAAGCATGCTGAAAGGAGTTCTGCAGGTTGAAAGGAAAGGACACTAGATAATTGACTGAAGCTACATGAATAAATAAAGATCTCTGGTAAAGATGATGATATGGGTAAATGTAAATACCAGTACTATTACATTTTTAATTTATAACTCCACTTTTTACTTCCTATAGGATCTGAAAAGAAAATGCGTAAAGTGTAATGATAAATCAGTGGTTTTGGACTCATAATGTATAAATATGTAATTTTTTAGAAGAACTACATCAAAGTGGGGGATCATAGGCATGTAGGAACATATTTTATGCATGTATCATAAGCAAATGAGGTACCACTGCACACCTATTAGAAAGTCTAAAGGAAAAAAACTGAACACAAGTATTGGTGAGCATGTGGAGCATTGCTGGTGGACGTACAAAACAACACAAACCATTCTGAAAAATTTTGCAGTTTTTAAAAAATGTAAACATACACCTCACATATGATGCAGGTATCCCACTCCTAGTTATTTATATAAAACTTAAAAAATACAAACTAATCTATCATGGCAAAAAGCAGATCCCTGGTGGCTTGGGGCTGGGAGTGCAGGAAGGGGCAGTAAAGAGGATTACAATAAGGAATGAAGAAATTTTGGGGTGTGATAGATCTGTTCACTATCTTGATTGTGCTGATGGTTTCCTGGGTATATCTGTGTGTCAAAACAGATCAAATTGTATACTTTGTGCACTTACTGTATTTAAATTATAATGCAATGAAGCTGTTAAAATTTTTTCTTTAATTTTTTGCTTGGCTTTCCTTTTTCAGTTAGTAGTAAGTGATTTGCAGACCCCAGCTAGGTCTCAGCCACTCTGCTAATCAGTAGTGGTCAAGAGAAATCCACTGAAAATAAAAAAGAGAGAGAGAGGAAATCCACTGCCTGATCCAGTGATGCTCCCAGCCCTTTCAGTTCTTTCTTCCCACACCTGCCTAATCCAGGGACTACAGTACAGGCCAAGTGCCTGACTCCTAGCCGTTAGGCTGCCAGAGTCAGGGACCCAAGCTGTGAGCTGCAGAGCCTGGGCTCATGGACCCAGCCCGGTGTCCAGAGCCTGGGTTTCATTGGCGTGGATACTTAGTGAAAGGCCATTGAGGCAGGCCCTCCTTTTTTTTCTTTTCTTTTTTTTTTTTTTTTTTTGCCTTGATTTTTTTCTCATTTAGTTGAAGACAAGTGGTACCCTTATCTAGAGTGGGAATTCGGAGGGCAAAGATGAAGACAGTTCTTTTCAGTAACTGCAGTATGAAGCGTATGTGTTTAGCTCTAGGGATGGGAATTTTTAAAAAAATGTTTTCTGCATAGTGATGTGGCCAACTCATTATTCCCATTCTCTAGATACACTGAAATCTAAAACGGAAGTACCCTCTCCTCGGCCGTTCATGATGTAGTCCGTGCTTAGGGAGCCACCACTTTGCGCTAAGCAGTGTTCCAGGTGCTTAGAAAATGGCAGCGGACAAAAGAGGCCAAGCCCCTGCCCTTGTGGTAGAGGAGACAAGCAGCAGCAACACACACACACGCACACACATGCGCACGCACACACGTGCACGCACACGTGTACATATGTACGCACACACGTGCACACACACACACTGCAATGTAAGGTAATAGCTGTATGGAAGAAAATTCTAGCAGAATAAGGTGTTTCCAGAATAAGTGTTTTTTATTTGGTTGTTATTTCAGATAAGATGTTGTTTTAGATCAAGTTGTCAGTGAAGGACTCTAAAGAAGTGGTATTCAAATTAAGACCTGAGCATGGAGAAGAAAACCATACAAAACCCTGAGGTGAGGAAAAAGCTCTGCATAGCAGAGGGAGGAGCAGGTGCCATGGTGGGGTAGGAATGGGCTTGTACTCCGTCTGACCCAGGGAGAGAGTGGCAGCAGCCAAGGTAAAGCAGAAGGCGATTATATAAGGCCTGGAGACCATGGTGCGGAGTTTAGTTTTAATTCTGAGTTTGATGAGAAGCCATTGGAATACTTGAGCAAGGTCTGGTTTTGATTTTAAAAAGATCTCTCTAGCTGCTGCATGGAGCATTGGTTGTAGTGGAAGCAGGAGAGGGAGCAGGGAGGCCCGTTAGGAGACCATTGCAGCAGTCTGGTGAGAGATTGGCTTGGACTAGGCTGGTAGTGGTGGAGGTGATGGCAAGTGGTCAGACTCGGGATATATTTGCAGGGGGCACCTAGCGATGCATATGAAATGGAGTGTGAGGGAAAGAGGGAATTCAAACGTGGTTCGTAAATTTTCAACCTGAGCAACAGGTGAATGTTGACAGCAAACCCTGAGAAGTGAGTAGAGAGAGAAAAGAGAGGAAGTCCTGGGATCGAGCCCAGGGACAGGCCAACAATTAGAGATGGGGAAGAGGTGGAGGAAGCAGTAAAGGAAACTGAGAAGGAGCAGCCAGTGTGGTAGAAGGGAAAACCAGGAAGTGTGGTTTCCCAGAAGCCATGTGAAGTAAGTGTTTCAGGAAGGAGGGGGTGAGTAAGCGATTGTTTCAGGTTCTGCCAAGAAGGGAAGTTAGATGGGAACAGAGATTTGGCAAGAAAGTCATTAGCCACTTCAACAAGGCCAGTTTCAGAAGAACATAGGAACAAAAACCTGAGTGACTTGGATGGAAGAGAGAATGGGGCGGGAACAAACCTGCTGAAGAATTTAGAAAGAAATGGGATGTAGCTGAGAGATATGTGGGGTCAAGGTAAAGTTAAAAAATGAGATAGAGTGAAAATGTTTGTTGATGAGAATGAGCCAGTGGAGAAGAGAATATTGACGATGCAGAGACCAATGGAATAATGTGAGAGCAGCAAGCTTGACTTGGCAAGAGGCAATCCAGTGCACAGATGGAAGCATGCACCTGACACGGCAGCAAGGACAGTTTATCCATTCAAGCAGTAGGAAAGTCCGAGGCCAGGCAGGTGGACAAGTCAATTTGGTCATGAGGAAGGTGGAGCTGTTTTCTTCAGACTATTTCTATTTTTTAATAATTCTGGAATGCCACATTGTTTCACTCAAAATGATTTGCCAATAATTTTTAAACATTGTGATTTGTGAGATGAGGAAAGTAAGAAAGAAAGTAAAGACAAGGTCCATATATTGAAGGAGTTTATAATCTGGTCAATCTGTTTGTCCTTCTAAATTCTAAAGCTGACAAACTTTGATGATTTTTATATTCCTTATGCCTTCAACAGCAGTGAAGTACTAGATTAAGACAAATTGCAAATATTCACCGAGAACAGAATGTATTTTAGAGAAACAGACGTAAGGTAAAATAAACTAAAGTTAAAAATATACAGTTAAGGTATGTTTTTTCCAAGAATTTTGAACTCCATGTAAGAGGGTGAAATCTTAGGTTAATGAAATTTCTCAACTTCCGTAGCTTGGGTGACCATTGAAAAAAGCTCTTCTTAATGCATTTAACTATCTGAATCCTTACTGACTTTTAATTGAGATCTTGCAGATAAAAATACAAAAATAGTAGCTAATTATTTTTCAAAAGGTTTTTAAAGCTCCTGGTAATTATTGTCACTTATCACCTAGAGGGGCCAGGTAAGTATTTTGAAATGTTAATGGGAAAGAAACGTGCAGAGGATCGTGCTTGCTTCTAGCACAGGCATCGTTGATCAGCTTTCCAGCATTGTCCTTGCTGTGCTTCCAGCCTGCAGATCTTAGCGTGTCGTGAGCCTGGGGAGCTGCAGCACGCATTTGTCCCTCACTACTGCTGGTTGACTAGAGAGGAAAAGAAATGAAGAAGGATCATATGCTGGTACGCCCTTGTACCATCTCTAATAGCAGTTAGCACTGTAATATTAAACGTTTAAATAAAGAGAACGGGAATGACTAAACTGAACTGTTGATTGACAGATTTCATGGATGCCTGTTTTATTGTAACAAATCTCTAATCCTGGAGCCACATGGCCACCCACAGATGACACAATCTATCTCTGCTTTTGACATATAGCCTAGTTTTTGCCGTTCTTTTTTTTTTTTTTTTTTTTTTGGTGCCTGTTTTAAGAAAGATGTTCAGTAAGACAGACTATATTGCAATATTTTCCATGCTAAACTATTTTTATTCTAACTCCCAAGATTCTGAGCAGATTGCATGTGCCTTTAAGTTTATCTTTAAGAATTTTTATTTCTCGTTTAGTGGAATGTCCAGTAGCACATTTTATATCATACAACTACATTTTTTTCCACGAGTCAACATCTTTTAGTAAGGACACAAAACTAGCCTAGGGAAACTGTGCTAACTTTACAATGTATCTGTCCCACTGACGCTTAATTTTAGAGCCCTGGAGTCAGGGAGAGCAAGGCTGGAGTGCCATCAAGGTGTCTTACCCTGCAAGGATCTGTGGTGACAGAGAATAGAGCAGGGTGTTCTGGGTGGTCAAACGGACAGACAGCCAACCAGGGTGCTGCTTGGCTCGTACAGCAGCAACAAAAACGTCAAGAGCTAGAGAGTGAAATTTGGACAGTGTTCTACCTCAGTGGAAAAGCCATGGTCCTTCACCAAGTTTCCATGTATGAGTCAGTTCACAGACCCAGAGGGGAGACCAGGCCCCTTGATGAAGGATCTGGCAATGATGCCACAAAGAAAAATTCCCAAAGCAAGCTATTGGTGTTTTTCATAGTAACTGCATATGAAGAAAGAAAAAAATTCTACTCCTATCTTACCTTCCTTAAATAACCTTTGTTAATCTTAGGTAAGCATCATTCCAGAAATTTCTATAAGAGATAGAGAAATAGAAAAATAGAAGAATAAGTAGACATATGGACAAAAATATTTTTTAGAAACAGGGTCATGCTATATTAGCCACTTTTTATTAAAACTATAATGTTTAATTTTACGTGAAATTAGTTGAAGAAAAGAAACAAGGCAAATGGAAGAACTTTCTGAAATTTAGAAAGTTGCTTCTTCACATGATAAATTATTTCTTAGGATGTTAAGATGTACAGATTAAAAACACATTTAGGCCAGAGTCATTTTTAAATATCATGGTTTAATTTTGAGAGGGTTAGTTTACTCCCTACTATAAAAAAGGGAGGAAATTAAAACTCCCTTCCACGCGCTCCTACCATTCTATTTTGCCAACTGTGGTAGTATTTTTACACTATTGACATTTATAACATATTCTGTTCTATAACCATAATTCTCCCAGTTACATAGATTTAGTTTTGTTTTTAAACAGTTTCTATGCTCACCCCCAGGACTTAGAGTATAACTTCTCCGTATCTGAGTCCATTATTTTGATTGATCTCTTAGCTGGTGAAATTTTATCATTAGGTGGTTGTTTTCCAGAAGAGTTCACAGTTGCATTCATTGCATTTTTTGCATGCTGAGAATTACTATGTGTTCCCTTATTTCTGAAGGTTGGGCATAAAATTTTTTGGTCATCTTTTCTTTCCCAGAAGCTTTATACACACTGTTCCACTGTCTTGGGCACTAAGTGTTACTCAACACAGCTTCGCTAGTCATGTCCTGGTTGCCTGAAGTTAATTTTCAATGTTTTTTTTTTTAATCAAAGGAGTTCAGATCTAGGTATATATAGTGAAAACAGGTTGTACACTAGTGTTTATAGCAGCATTATTCACAATAGCCAAAGGGTGGGAGAAAAAAACAGAACAAAACCTGGCATCCTTCCACAAATGAATGGATAAAGAAAATGTGGTATGTACCCACAATGGAATACCATTTAGCATAAGAATGAATGAAGTTCTGAGACATGCACCATGGAAGAACCTTGAAAGCATCATGCTCAGTTTTAAAAAGCAGTACACATAAGGACCAATATTGTATGATGTCGCTTATAAGAGATGACTAGAAATAGCAAATCTGCAGAGATGGAAAGAAATTAGAGGTTACCAGGATATGAGGGAAGTGAGGAAGGAGGAGTATATCTTTGTTGGATACAGAGTGTGTGTAAAAAAGGAAAAAAGAGAGAGTTGTTAGGTACTATATCCTTGAGTGCCTCAATATTTGAGCTTAGCGTAATATTCTCGAGTAATTCTTTTCCTCAGTCTGAATGTTTTTCTTGATATACAGTGTCCCTTTTTGATGTATGCATTCAAACACTTCATTCGTTTTAGGGGAATTTTCTGATACCATATCTGTAAATCATACCATAGATTTACTTTATCTATTTTCTCTTTCTCCTTCCTAAGCCTTTACTATGATTTATAAAAGCCTTTCGTCTGTCAGTTATTCAATGTTCCGCCATGTTTATTCAGCTGATTATTGTTTCTAATTTAGACTTAATTTTGTGAGGGAGTCCTTTTGGCCCTCAGTTAATTTTTTCAGCTTTGTGATCTCCCTTTTCAACTCATTCAATATTGCTTTATCTTCTTGTCTTTGAGTTCTTCTTTCATTGTACTTACTCTCTTATTAAGTTCCAGAACTCTAATCATTTCTGTTTTGTAAAACATTCCAAAATGAGTCAGGCTTCCTTCCTTCTTTCCTTCTTTCCTCCCTCTCCCTCCTTCTTTCCTTTCTTTCTTCTTTTTGCCTAAGTTCATCTGTTGTTTTTTTCCTGACATAATATTTTTATAGTTGTCCATGCTCTATTTCACTCTCCTCATTTGGGCTTAAAGTGGGTAGCTCTGTTTAAACCTACTATTTGTTCTGACATAATATGCATGAATTCTCTTTGACTCCTTTTCTGCCTTTATTTTCAGCCTACATTTCTTCCTCTGAGTTTCCATTTGAGGGCATAGGTATTTTGTTACATGTGCTTTCCTATACTCTGAGATTATGACGGGATGGAGGAAGGGGTTTAGTCAGAGTTTTGAGCAGCGTTGTTAGAGAAACTGTCTGCTCTGTCTTCTAACATCTTACCAATGTCCTGCACCAGAGTTTTCTTTTTTATGGGAGCTCTGAAGTCTATGCTTATATCCTGGAGAATAAGCCACAATTGCTCACTTTTATTCATTCCATTTTATACATCCCAACAGCCATTCCATACAATTACCCTTCTCTTTCCCTATTGTGGTAGAAGAGGGAAAAAGTAATGAGAGCTCTTAGGTCCATTTCTCTCCACAACCGGGATATTGGCAAAAATTCCTCAGCATTATTTCAGGGCATCGCGTCTTTTTCTCAGCAGTGGAAACATAGTAGTCAGTCTTGTGGAACCATGTCAGAGTTTTCTCTTTCTTTGACTACCACTTGTTGGAAATTGTCATAACGGTATTCCTCTCTCCTTGTTTGGCTGCTGTCTCTTGTTTTGTTTTTGGCATTTTTATTCATAATGGGAGCAGTTGTCCTTGAGTTGTCCTTGAGTTGTGGGCCAGTTGTGTCCGTGGGCTTCCTAACTAGACTCCCTGCTCTCCTTCTCCTCTCCTAGCCAGAGGATAGGGAGCACCTCTCTTCCTACTGTCTGCAGGCCTAACCCATTCTTATCCCAAGCTTTATAGAATATTGATTCTGTGATTTTGTTATATTTGGGTTATTTTAGTTAGTATTTCGTACCATAATTTATCCTTTTTAATACCTTGCAGTGCATCCTCTCACTTATTTTATTTATGTTTCTGATATTGGAGCCTCAGAATGAGGACATCATTGTCCTACTGTGAAATGATGTCATCTCCATTGGAGGCTTGCTGCTTTCAGGGACTAATTAACTTCACCTGAAGTTTCTGTGTCAGGGTAAAGCAAGGGGTGAAGTGGAGGGTGGGATGGGATATAGAAGAGACTTATTCAGCCCCTGTTTTTGACCTACAAAAAATGACAATTTCATGTGGGTCCACCTAATACTTCTTAGGCACTAATGTTGTTTTCTCATCCAAACTCCAGCTACCAAACCATCAAGCCTAGTGTATTAGTTAGCCAAAGGGGTGCTGATGCAAAATACCAGAAAATCAGTTGGTCTTTATAAGGGGTATTTATTTGGGGTAGAAGTCCACAGTTACCAGGCCATAAAGCAAACGTTTCTTCCCTCACCAAAGTTCATTGCCATGTGTTGGAGCAAGACAGCTGCCGACATTTGCCAGGCTTCAGACTTCTTGGGTTCCTCTCTTCCCGGGGCTGTGTTTCTCTCCGGGCTTAGCTCTTCTGGTTCCTCCACAAGGTCAGCTGCAGACTATGAGGCTATCTAGGCTTTGCGTCTCTCCACAAGACCAGCTGTGAACTCTCAGGCGAATGGCTTGTCTCTAGCTCGGGGCCTTCCCTCGTTCCTCACGACCAAGCTCTCTTATTTCCCGGAGCTCCAGCTCAAGACTTGAACATCAAAATTGCTTCAACTCTGTTCTTGCCATGCCTTTTATATTTGATTCTCCCACCCACCAGGGAGTGGGGCTCAATACCCTACTGACGTGGCCCAATCAAAGCCCCAATTATAACTTAATCACACCCAGATGAATTGATCATTTTACAAGCATAATCCAATATCTATTTTTGGAATTCATAATTACATCAAACTGCCCAATGGCTACACCTAGTATCTCAGAGGACTGCTAGATGCTACCAAGTGATTTCACAGGAGGGTTAATTCCCTCCATTGTCCCAGGAAGACATGCCAATCTGCTTTAATATGGATAGAGTAGGCACATACCCAGTATAGGCTGTGGCTCACAGCTCAATGCTTTGGGAATTAGGGATCTTGATGGTTTCCCTCCTTTATTTCAGGGAACTCTCTAGCAAGCCTGAATTAAGCAGAGTCCTTTGTGATGGTGAATCCTATTCCTCCTTGTAGCACACATTATAGATTCTGGACCACCTCGACTTAGAAACCTCATTGACCACTCAGTATTCATCTTTTCGGATACTGCCCGTTTTCACATTCATGCCTTTTTCCACGATTTACCACCTGCAAGTCACCATTAGTTCTATTAGACATTGTTGGTCAACCAAAAGTATCTAGTATCCAAGGTAAAGAGGATATACTACGTCATGTTTACCACTGAGATGTACCCACAACTAAAGCACCAAACTGGAAAGTCCAAAGAGCTCTTTTTTTTTTTTAATTTTTTTTTTTAATTAATTTATTTTTTATTGTGGGTAAAAATCAAAATTTTCACAATACATACCAACATTTGCAAAATGATATATAAATATATATGCATATATGTGCATTTGCTTACAAAAATATTATTTATATATATATAAATATATTTTAAGAGGTGCTTAGATTACCCAAGTTATTACACGGAACCCACTGGGATTCCCATGTTGCCCACCTCCCATACCTCCCACCACATCCCACACAAACATCTCCCACAAGTGTGGCCCACCACCCTCAATGGACTTGCACATCCTGGGGCCTTGACATTTACTTACGTGGAAGGGGCTTGGGACCAGTAAGTCCTTGGGTTCTAACCCAGACCCCTGCATCATGGCCTTGATAGTCATGAATACCATCATCAAGGTGCTCCCAGAATCTTAGAGATTTTCTACACCTCTGCCTCAAAGTGAGGAGACCTAGGCAAAGACCAGAAAGGACCCAAAACATCCAGAAGTTGGCCAAAGGCAGCAGAAGCTCATTATCCATCAAGCTTGAGATTTGTTCATTAACCAGCAGCACTGAACAGGCGCTGGCAAAATAACAAACTAGCAATTTATAAACAGCTATCTTTAGCCTTGCAGCACCATTATCACTATTTCATTTTTTTCTTATTTTCAAAAATGAACTGCCATTTGAACATGGGCAAGGTCCTTAATCCATCAGAGCATTTCAAATGACTCAGGAAAAGTTACTGTGGAGGTGCATTTTAACTCGAGCCTAGAACAAGTCAGCGTCGTTACCGATGATCATACAGCTAGTCTCCTCATGTAACTTTTCTTGGGAGAGAAAATTCTGTAATTTTTCTCCCCCAATTACAGGCCAATTGGTTACTTTTCTTTCAGAACATTCTAAAATATTTTGCTTTCTGTCAATCTTAAATCACGTGCATCCTCACACTTTTTCTGAGGCTTTTGAGATCTCAGTAGGACTTTCTACCTTCTCCTTTCCTTCAGTGTCTTACATACTTAATGATTTTAACTAAAATGTGTGATTTTATTATAATGATGCTTGTTAATATAACATTGAGTAGAAATAAGAGTGTATTCAAGAAATAAAAATCTTCCAACTCAGTAATTCATGTGCTCAGCTGCCTGAAGAAAAATGCCATGATGTCAATAACATTTTAAGTTCCCTCTTTTGTTATTGACATTGTAGCTGGTGGATCATGGAATAAAACATACACTTGAATTTGAAGGTTTCCTTCCTTTGTTTCAGGGAATGCTCTACCAGCCTGAATTAAGTAGGGTCCTTTGTTGTGGTGAATCCTATTCCTCCCTGTAGCACACATTATAAGTTTTATTTGGAGAAAAATTTTTTTATTATTTGGTATAGTATTTTAGGAGGAAACTTTTATACTAATTTTGTTATCATTTATTACCAACATTAGAAAAATATGTGGGGGGGGAGACGACCCTAAATTTTATTAAAGAAGCATCTCTGTTCTCAGATGCAAAATATATTCTTCCATATCATTTTATACATTATTTTGTTCAGATAAGTGTATATATTCAAGGGTTAGTATACTTTGCATCTAAACTGTAATAAATTTGTGAGCGGTCAGACATTTGTTGTTGACTTCCCAATTCTCTAAGAAAAATCACAATAAGAAACCTCTTAAAACATCTTGAAACCTATGTTTCAGAGCACATTTATTTGGCGTTTTATGATTCTTGTTTTGCAATGAGGACACGAAAATTCCAAATTTGAAAAGAAAATAACTTCTGAAATGTACTGCAGCATGCACGCCTGCAGAAATGAATGCTATAGCTTTAAGATAAGGTAATCTAGTTATTCATTGCACGAAACAGAATCGACTTGGAGCAGGCGCCTACTGTTAGCTTTTTTTGAAGATGGATTCTCACACTGAAAATAACACAACATATTCTAGATAACAGCAGTTTTTCCCCCCGAAATCCACCAAAACTGAAGAAAAATCCAAGTGACTGTTCTTAGCAGCTGTGTGGCCTGGAGTTCACTGGGGAAGCTGGCTTCCTGCAGTCCCCTATTCATCACCTGCTTCAAAGACAGCCTGACTGGCTATAGTTTGCAGGCCAGGTAGGGTGCCATTGTGCACAGTCTGGGAGGATTAGTATCAAAGCTGCAGCCACCAGGCCCTTGGTCTCGCGCTGCCATTCAGTCTAGCGGGGAGAGGCTAAGACTGGCCAAGGTCACAGTCTCCAGTGTGGAGTGGACTGGGAAAGGATCCTGAGAATAGAATGCTTTTTATGAAATCATGGCGCAAGCTTGCAGCACAGCAGGTGCCCTTCTGGAACACATAACATCTGTTTATGTTGGTATACCGTAGCTGACAACGAGATAATAGAGCTTTGAAATTTATCATTTTATTTTTAAAAAGACAACTGTATATACAATAATCCAGATGCGTATTTAGCTCAGCTCTTTTATTTGAGAATCATAGAGAAAAGTGACGGATTTAATTGCTTTTTAAGCAAAAAGCAAAGGGTACTGATTATTAACCATTTATAGCCATTGCTGATCAGTAATACCCAGATTCTTGGGGAGCATACAACATAATTTTTTTTCAATGTTCAGACATTTGTGTCAACAGATTGCCGAAGGGATTTAATGAATATGCCCAACTTCCTTGAATATTAGGAGATTTGGATGAAATCCTCCCCCCACCCCCCAAAGGAGAGTCTTTCAATGGTGAGGTAATAATGACGCAAAAATAAAATTTCCAACTTGGACAAATTAGAGAAAAATGAAGCTGTACATGAGTTGTCATGACGACAAGGATGTTCTGTTGATGAACTGTCCTCCTCATTGTCCAATCAGATAGTAGAGCTGAAGCTGGGGCACGAACAGGAGAAGACGCACCTATTCCAGCAGCATAACGCACAGAAGGATAGCCTAGTCCGAGACCATGAACGGGAAATTGAGAAACTGGAGAAACAGCTCCGCGCTGCCAATATGGAGCACGAAAATCAAATTCAAGAGTTCAAGAAACGAGATGCACAGGTAATTATCAATAATATTTGATAGAGCGGGTATCTATTTTCAAAAAGTCATCAGCGTTTAATGTTTTCTCATTATTCTTGTGGATGCACGCTGTTTGATCATTTGAAAAACTGACATATAAATGTGATTTTTTTTTTTTTTTTTTTTTGGTTTTGTTTTCTCTCCCCTCCCCGTTTTGGGGATGAATAAGGCTTTAACTACAGAAACCACAGGTAGCCAGATTAAAAATCCCATGGCGCGCTATAACTTGGCCTCTTTTTTATAATCTTGTCTCCGTTCCTTTCATGATGGATTTTTTTTTTTTTAAAGGTATCTGCCCCTTACCCCTCCCCTCAGCCTTAGCAAATCCCTATGAAATATATTAGGGCTCACTCCCTGCTTTTTGTTTTAATCTCTGTAGGTAATAAAGCTTTTGTTCTCATATTTGCTTGTCCTTCATAGTGTTGCTTTTTTCCCCCCCGTTAGACTCTGTATTTGATTAGATCACTCAGATGGTAATTGATAAAAATGACTTCAGAGAAAGGCTATTTCCCATCAGGTCCGTTGTTTTTTCCTATATACACATACACATGCCTCCTAGCCTCCATCTCTGTAGTCCCTGTTGGAAGCCATTTGGCAGAATAACCCCCAGCTGTGGTAGCATTTGACTCTTCAAACTTATGGATGAAATGTGCACTGTCAGCATGGAAAATTATCTTTATAAATTTCACATGAAAAAAATCTTATTGGATGTCTATCTTTGTGGTACAATACATTCTTTAGGGTATATATAATCAAAGGCCTTTAGTGTATCCTCTTGAGGAGATTAATGTGAAATTGTATTAGAAAAAAATTTAAGAGCAATTGATAACAAGAAAAAGACAATTTTCTCTCCTAATAACACCATATCATATACCAGGTCTAAACACCTCTTTTCCCATTGAAATCCAGCCATAGTATCCGCACCACATATAAGCTTTTTCCCCCAGTTACCCTTCTTCCACAAATAATATAATTTTCAAGCAACGAAATTAACCTTTGGTTTGTTATGATATGTGTTTAAACCGTTTTACAATGATCTAAATATAAAATTACTGCTAATTAAAGAAGATGTTAATTTCTTGAGTGGAAGGCGGGAGGCGGTAAGGGGAAGAAGAGGAAGTATGGGTTATCTTTAATCTGACCTTGAGTTGTCTTTTACTTTCTGAGAATAACTGAGGCAATATAAATAAGCTCAGTACACATATTTTGTCCACAGTGTATTTTTACAGGAGAATTATTTTCAATTGTTTTATGGTGGTCTTCAAACTAAGAAGGTAGTCGGTTTTTGTAGCCTTAGTACAGGGTAGTCAGGTGGTCCCTGTTAAGCACTGTGCATTATACCTTTGCCATCAACCTCCTTAGAGCCTTTGTAAATTCTGTGGAGCTCTTTTGATTTTTAACCGTACGATTTATTAAGAATGTTTTCAAACTTACCCTTCCCTCAGTCGTGATGTTGAGCCTTACCATTGTCCTCCGTGCCATGGGAATTTGGGTTCTGAGTATATGTAGGGTCTGTTTGCGTAGGAGAATTCAATAACTGATACGCTAAAATACATTAATTTAAATAGCTTCCTACTATTTTCGTGGTGATGTGGAAAGCCGACACAAGTAGAAGCCAAATTTAGAGGAAATCTTGGTGATTTTGCATATGTCGTATCTGCCATGTAGGGTGCGGTTCATTCCATGGTAACAAAAGGGAAATTTTCAGAACCATTTACGTATAATTAAGCCACAGGGATAGTGTCATAAGGCAATTAATTGAAGTTTTTTCTATTGAAATATTAAGTATGAGGACTATATGGCCTCTTCAGATCTGGATCTTAGGATTGTATTTTTTATATTTTGTGTCTTTCTTGGATTGTTTTGCTAATTGGCTATGGCTGCCATGGGAATGCCAGTAAGCAATGGACTTAGGCTAAATTTAGTCTTGATCAAAACCAAAATAATTTTCCATATAAGTTATCCTTAGTTGTTTTCAGAGAATATATTTTAAAAATAATTTTAGCATTATGTACCAAAATTCTAATAAATTGTATTTGTTTTTCATTGTTCATTGAGGATATTAATTCAAAATTTCCTTCAGGTAAGTCCTAAATTTTCTAACTATATCTCTTCATGATTATGGATGAAATAATCTAATATATAATACCTTTTAAGTCCTGAATTCCTTTCATGAATTTCAAAAGACAGAGTAGGCTTATGTTTTTTTAAAAAAGATCTTTGTTCAAATCACTGTGTTATGGTTTAATGCAGAACAAATATATTTATCTTAAATGTTAGTTTGTATAATTTTTTATTTTTGTCCCAGGGAGGCGTTTGCTTTTTCATTTAACATTTGGCTGCTTCAGTTTAGCAATGGAGGCCATTTTGTAGAAGGGGCTACTTGAAATTTTTAACCAAAACACTACCAGTAAAATATGTATTTTGGTCACTCTGGCTTTGTTGCTGCTTTTCTCCTGTCAGATTTTTGAATGAAGACAATATCCTAAAAGTGTTTTTGGCATCTCCCAAATATATGGTATATTTTACAATGGTAAGGAAATCATTATTTTAAACACAGTTATCTACCTTCAGGTGACTCATACAACTAAGAGCTCCCTTTTAGTCACTACGCTATGTAATTATTATTGTTTTTTTTTTCCAAATAACTTCTGATTTTTTATAGAAGTGATAAGATACGGATAATTAACCCTTTTCCTTATTTTATTTGGTGTATTTAGCTAATTATTCCACTCGTGTATTATTTTGTCATCAATGTTTTCAATGGCAGGATATTTATTTTATGTTGTGCTACTTAAGTTTGCTAAAATGCACATTAAATTTTACCACCCTCACACAAGATGCTCATGTCTAGTATCTACCTAAGGTCATAATGTTTAAAGAAAAAACATCCAGCTCAGTAGAAATCAAGACATCTAGAAATTTGTCAAATATTTCTCAGTTACCCAGGTTCCTCTTATCGAAATTGTTTTGGAGAGTGATTTGACCGTTTTTTTAATGTAAAGGAAATTTATAAAGATCATCTTAGGAAAGCTTCTAACATGACAGTTCTATATATAATTCTTGCTTTGCTTTTGAACTGTAATACAATGAAAGAATTTCTGCTGTTTATCCTGTGAATTAGAAGAAAATTAGAACATAGGTTCCTTGATGCCTTACTTGTTCTTTTAGGACCCTGAACCATTTAGAGATTGTTTGATCTTTTATGTCGCCGAAGTGAGTGGCATGTATGAATACTGTAGAGACTGTGACATAGCACCTTTGTGGCCCATGCCACAGATGGCTGTCACCATCTTAGGACTGCTGTCCATGTGACCTGTTGAGGTATAGACAGATTGAGGGCTCAGGGTAACCACAGCAGCCACTGTGAGCCACTGTCAGCATAATTGCAAATTACATGCAGCGTACCTGGAGAAGGTTGTCAGAGATATCAGAAAATATATTAACCTAGCATTTGTGTAGAGTCAATTGGGTCTTACATGACATTGGCATGTAAAGGCCCTAAACTGAGAATCATGATTCTAATGTGAACAATTTTTGCATAGTAAATTGACCGATGGTCTTGATTTTGCCATATTGATTCACATCAAGAGGCTGAACCTCTCACTGATTCTAAAACATGGAATTTGCAGAATTTCTCTTCTTGTGCTCATCAGTGAAAAAATTTTTTCTTAAAAATATTTATAAGACCATTTTAATTTTTAAAAATTTCATCTATAAAAACATTGCTTGCAGAAAAAAACACAAAAAACAAAAAAACATTGCTTTATTTTCCATGAATTTGGGAATCTGGGCACAAGATGAAGTCTCCATTTATAAAGTGGGTGTGTGCATGCATGCAGTGAATAAAGCCTTGGCTATCTTTCTTCAAAAATTACTCAGAGGGCAATGGATGTGGCTCAAATGGTTGAGCACCTGCTTCCCACTTGGGAGGTCCTGGGTTTGGTTGCCAGTGCCTCCTGAAAAAGCAAAAACAAGTACAACAAACGATAAAGCCAACTCAGGGGAGCCAATGTGGCTCAATGGTTGAGTGCCGGCTTCCTACTTATGAGGTCCCAAGTTCAGCCCCCGGTACCTCAAAAAAAAAAAAAAAAAAAAAAAAATTACTCAGAGGGCAAATCTAATAATATATATAGCCTGAGCATTGTTCTTAAACCCTATATTTATGGCCTCTGGGCTTTGGTAGCAGTTTTCTATTGATAACATTTGATTTTAATTTATTTGTATTCCAACTACTTTCAAAAAGGATTTGAGGCAGCATTTCATGTTGAACACACACTGGAATAATAACTGAAAATGATAATTAAGCAAAAATGATATTTAACTGGATCAGAGAATTTATGCTGAAAAAAACCGCAACTGCTGCAGTTAAATACAAGTTTAAACTGAGCTTGCCTAGAAGCCACAGCAAAGAGGGAAACATGAATTGTGTAATTTTAATTATCTAAGGAAAGAAATTATACCAGTTATTTTTTTTGTAAAGGACATCGATAATGTTCTCTATATGTTAAAACATTTGGAAATAAAATCTGGTGTGAAAGCCTTAGATTCTTTAAGTACTTTCATAAAATGTAATTAGTAGATTTTATTTTAATGTGCTAAATTAAATTTCATTTTAATTTTGAAGAAACCCTTATTCTCAAATCAAAAAACCAATCTGCTTTGAGGAACCCAATTTTATAAATGTTATGAGTGAAAAGAAAGTATATTTTAAGTCATGGGCCTAGAAAATTCCAGTTCTGTCATTATATCATTGTTCCAGCAACCCTTACAAAATGTCTTTTCTTTAGGAAGTAATAAAAAATCAGGAACATGGTTGAGATTAGAACTAGTTTAGAATTTAATGCTCTAATATTGAATTCCAACTATGTCATTCTCTTTCTTCTATCTGGTTCTCTTGTCCCCTGAATTTATAGCATAAAAAACTGTAAGAAATAATAAAATCAAGTAGTAACTCTGTCCAGGAGTATAAGATACATGCACCTATACTAAAATGGTTCCTATCCTACCTCTATAACCGAAATACTATTTTGCCATCGACATTTATTCATTAATATCATTTGCTTGGTTCTGAGGCAGTAAATATTTTTATTTCTTTGGGTCAAATTGGACTGATTGCTTGGAAAAACCGAACTGTATTTTTCCTTAACTTATTGAGGCTTCCACTGTTAATGTAACCCTGCATTTTGTTCCCCACTTCTTCCTGGTGACACCCATCGTCCATCAGAGTGGCTGCCTGGTGCTCCAGCTGTGTACACACGGCACTTTGATACTTATCCCCTGATGGACCCAGCAAGTTCTATTAGAGGGAGGCAAGAGTGGAATTAAGTGTGTTTTAAGTATTAACTGGGTTTTGCTGCAAAGTTGAACAAAGTTTAATGTCAGACATTAGAAGAGTTGGTGGAAAACGTTTTTAACATTTCACTTTATTATTTTGCCAAAAGAAAACAAGACCTTTTCAGTGTACTTGTGGTAAAACCACACTTTACAATCTTCAATTTATGCTCTTTAGATGATCTTTTATAGTATTATCTAAGTGCTATTTAAAAATAGTCCAAGAACTTTCTGTATACATTTAAAACATAATTAGAGGTTTTCCTAACTAGGCCATTTTTAAAAGCCTGTGGGGAAGTACTCTGTTTCTGACACTGAAGGCCTCGGTCATACAGAATTTTCCAAATAACGGGTGAAAATCCTTCTCATATTTCTATGAGATCTTGTTTTATTAGCTTCCAATAGTGGTATGCCTAATAATATTACATATGAATCTAATATATTTATATTATTTATAATGTGTATATATATATATATTTATTATGTATAAAAATACTATTTCATATGAACTTAATTAGGAAAAAATATGTGTAAATGCCCTTTCAAGTAAAGCTTACATTTTTGTAAATCACCAGCCCTCTTTCTCCATTATTATTCTAAAATTCTATTATTTTCATTTTACAAGCAAACAAAGAATTAACATGTATACCTATAATTAAGCTATTATAAATGATTCATTTTGGTCCTCATTGTGCAAAAAAATATGTTAAGTTTAAAACACAAAAATACAGGCTGAGACAAGGAAATTGATTTCTCTGTAAAAATGATTCATTTGTAGAAGTATTATACTGTGTATCTTCACTCCTGGAAGTTGCCATGGAAACCACATTCTATGGTATGTAGTCCACTTTTATTTAGATAAAGAGTATTCCTTTTAAAGACAAACCTTCTAAATAATAACATAAAATGTTCCCTTTGAATTAGCAACTTAGTGTCAATTAATGATTATTTTAAAAGTCTATCTTTTGTCCTCATATACATAATGGATTTCTTTAGAAAGATGAAGATTGTTCTTGAAGAAGCAATAATTAAATGCCGGAGATATTTTAAATAGGGAGTATAATGTGATCACTACAGTGGAGAAAATTGGGAAGATTGCAGGGGAACACAAGTCTATGCATACGGTGTGTTTCGCCAGACACAAAGCTTTTGGTCATAACGTGTATAAATATCCAGCAAAACTGTAGTCAAATTAAGTAAACTAAAGAGATGACCAAATTGTTTTGTTTTTTTCCAATCTATAGAAAAGGAACCTGTGCAGTTCAAGGGCATTGTCTTTCCCTAGGTCACAGAACCAATAAAAAACACGACTTCTTAATTTTAATTCCATGCCCTTCCTTTATGTAGATTCTTGGAGAGACTTGGATGTGGTAAAAAAGCACAGGTTTATATGTGAATCTTTGCATGGCATGGGAGAAAGGCACCGGAACTCTTTGTTCTCCATGCTGAGGTTCTCATAACAATTTGCATTTCTTTCAGTGATTTGCCATACTCGACGTTGCTGGAAAGCCATAATTGAATAATGCTGTTTGAATTCCAGCTTTAGTAACCAGTACCTCCTAGAACAACACTGACTTTTTACATTTGTGTATGTTTAAAAGCAGCAGCAACGACAACAGCAAATATTTATTGCATGCTTACCATGTACCAAGCTCTCTGCTAGGTCCTTTACATTGCATTTTCTCATTCAAGCTTTACAAGACCCTCTGGTGATTAAATTTCCTATTTGGAAACTCTTTTCGACCTTCTTACCTGGGTCAGAAAAAGACTATATATATTTCCATTTTGTTGATGAGAAAAGATTCAGAAAGCATAAGTAAATTGCCCAAGGTTCCATAACTAATAAGTTCGCTGGAACTCACAGCCAAGTCCCCTGCCCCATATGCCTACTTATATATGAGCTCACTGTCTCTGAATTTCATTTATGAAATTTATAAATATTCTGCATAAAGCCGTAGATTTAAAATACTGATACACATAACTCAGACCATCTAAATCCAAATCTAGTCTTAGCTAGTAGTTTCAATCTTTCTTCAAGACCACAAGCTGTGATTGTGTCTGTTCTGAGAGAAATTAAACTCTGAAGAAATAAGCACATCTTAGTGTCATCTTTGGGATATAGTTCCCACAAACTTCAGAATTTGTAGACTAGAAAAATGAATGTATTTTTGAGATGGGTTCACTTTTGGTTTCCACATAATTACTGAACTAAGAAGGTATGCACAGAATAAGAAGCCAGTAAACTTTTAGGTCAATGGGCCCTACCAATCTCTATCAAAACTGCTCAGGAAGTTACATTTAGGACTGGAAGTCACATTTATAGTTGTTGTGAATGGTTTGCTATAGATGGATGTCTGTTATAGTCACATGCTGTTTTAGAATGTTACATTTGATCCATCCATTTTGTGGAATGAAATTTTAAATCTCAAAGCATTCGATGTCAGTTATTTTTTTTCCCTAAAGGAACCCAAATAAGGATTTTCTGTTTTAAGATCATTTATTATATGACAACAGCTCCTTGAAACCTTTTAAAAAATGAGGTCAAGATGGTTAAGTTCAAACCTGAAGACTTTCTTTATAGAAATACAAAGTATAATTAGAGAATGTATTTGTTTTTAGAATCCTCAAAAAAATTTTCTGTGAATGCAGTTTTGGCTTAATTCTAGAGGTATTTTGATCAACATTAAAATTTTTAAGATGATTTAAAAATATATAAAATTTCCCGGAGATACATCATTATCCCACATGCTGAATGTCATTTTCATTGACATAAGGAAAAATGCCTTCAGTTATTTTTAGCATATTCCTCCTCTTTCTTCCCTTCACCTCTGCCTCAAATGAAATTACTAAGAATGTTGGCAGAAATTATCTTTGGGAAACATTGGAGGAGTGACTCTTCTTCCTTGATGTCTTGGAGAAGTCATTTTTGGATTTCTGACTCAGTTCTGTAAGGGACAGCCCTGATATCTTCATTTGTATATTTGAAGTAGTTTTTTGTAACAGAGAGGTCGAAGCCAAAGTGCAAGAAATGATTGGCAAAATGATGATATCATCAAATGTTCAAAGAGTTGGCAAATTGAAGCTTATTAAACTGTCATTTTGTCTTCCATTCAGGACTAATTGGAATCATGCCTTGTTGCAGGATCTGAAAGATATTTAACACCTGAGCATTTTAATGTCAAAAATGTCAGAAATTGATGCCAGGGAGGCATTAAACTCCTATTTGAGGAGGAGAGCAAGGCCTTACATGGAAATAATAGTCTATTTTCAAGCTACTTGAATATTTATGTACAGAAAATATTAGAATAATATTGCCATTGGGGGAATCTTTTAGATAATAAAAATTGGCCTAACAATGGCTATTACTTTTTAAAGTTTTAAAAAATTTTTATTGTGCCCCCCAAAGCATTGAAATTGGCAGGTTGAGTGAAACTTGAGATAATGGTTTCAGTTGAAAATAATAATAAAATTCAGTGATAAATTTCTTTTTACTTGTTTTAACAAGTTCTTTTACATTGTTGCTTGCCCCTTGAGTACTTTTGGATATTTGTTTATGTTAACTTTGGCTGCTCAAGCAAATATGCAATGGGTCAGCTTCAACAACGGGAATTTGTTAGCTCACGGTTTTGAGGCTAAAAGAAAGTCCGATATGCATCAAGGCGATGCTTTCTTCCTGAAGCCTGGTGTTCTGGGGCTGGCCACCAGCAACCCTTGCTCCCTAGCTTGTCATGTGACAAGGCACATGGTGGCATTTCCTGGTCTCTCCCTTCTCTTCCAGGCTCCATTGATCTTCAGCTTCTGGCTGCTCCCTCTGTGGCTTTCTCCCTCTCTCTGAATTTCATTCCACTTATAAAGGGTTCCAGTAAGAGCATGAAGACCCATCCTGATTGAGGTGGGCCCCACCCTAACTGACGTAGCCTCATCCAAAGGTCCTGCTTACAATGGGTTCACACCCACAGGAGTGGATTACGCTTAAGAACAGGTTTTTCTGGGGTACATACAGCTCCAAACCCTTCCAGTATACTAGGAGTTTGTAAAGTATCACAAGAAATCAGGATAAAAGTTCATAGTAAGACTTCCAGGGTTTGAAAATATGTGTTATTTTTCCAGTTTATTTTTCTTTTGCTTAGGTTTGAAGCCAAGGCCTGAAAGTATCAGTAAAATTTTAAGATGAGAAAATAGTGTCCTCAGAGACTGAAGTTTGCTGAGCCGGGTGGTCTGACTCGGGGGTCTCTTCTCCTTTTTGTAGGAGCAGTTTGAGTGCAGCATCAGTCTTGAGCGGTGTGTGGTGTGGCTCCCCCTCACTGATGCCGTCGCTCACAGGAGCTTGCAGTGAACAGGGAACCAACAGTCTGGCCAGGCCCAGCAGCTCAGAACGAGGGAATATTCTAGTGGAAAGGCTTGAACATTGCAGATCTTTAAAAGGTTAAAATTAAACTTGCGATTTCTTTCTTTGTAAGTTTGCTCCTTAAGTCAGTATTTATTACCGAAACAAATCTCGGATCCCGAGGGTCAAGTGGGACCTTGTTTATTTTATTATTTGCAAAGATGTCATTTAATGTACAGAATGCATGTGTTCACCAAATGTTTCCTGAAAAGCTAATTTTTGTAATGTAAATGTTATCCCTGCACATTGGGCAAGTTGTATGATAACTCCAGATGTAGTGATGTTGGCATGTGCAACAAGAGAAGTGCAGTGAGGGTTGGAAACTTTTTGTTCTTCAGTTACTCAAAAATTACCACCAAAAGTTGTCATTAGACGAAAGCCATGAATTCAAGAAGAACAGTGTGTTCCCTGCTCCTCTATTAAAGTAAACCTGTCTGTGCATATGATGGTTCAGACTTCCAAGTGAAACATGAAAATCTGCTCTTGAACTTTCACCTCTCTAACCATTTCTAGTGACATGAAATAATAATCACCATCTAGTACCATAAAGTTGATACTGCTTAGAAATAAAAATCATTCAATTCAGGAAGAAGAGTAGTAGAAGAAATCTTACCTCATGAAAATCATCATTATTCTTAACTATTCTGATTGTTCTTTGAAATCTCACTGTCCCAGACTGATGGACAAAATAGAACCGTATGATTTGAAAATTTTAAATTGTGACTCTTTAGATAATATATAAATGAAATTTATTTCCATTTAAGTTACTTTGTCTGTAAAAACAGGCAGAATTATGAAGTGCACTTTCTTCAGCCTGATTCTGTCATTCAGTGAATACTTTGGGGGGCACAGCTCTAGGAGGTGCCCTCACTTCCTGGTGCATGTCCTCGGTGCCCCAGAGCGCAGCCTCTGTAGTTACCAGGGGTTCCTGTGCCAGTGACAGCAAAGTACTCTGCTCTAAAGGAGCTGGCTTTTGAGGGGGGGGAAACAGATGATAATATGCAAAAAAGTCAACAAGGAGAGCATCAGATAGCAATCACTGGTAAGTGGAGAATTAAACTTGGGAGCTGTGATACAGTGACCAAGTGACTGTTAGCTGGCCTTCAGGGAAGGCCTCTCCAAGGAAGAGATGTCTAAGCTGAGGTCTGCTTGAGGAGAAGCCAGCAAAGCTGAGGGAACAACTGGTGCAGAGCCCCTGAGGGAAAATAAACTTGATGTGTTCAAGAAATGAGAATGGGGGGACAGATGTGGCTCCAGTGGTTGGGCGTCCGTCTGCCATGTGGAGGGGCCTGGGTTCGATCCCCAGGACCTCCCGGTAAAATAAAATATATATATGTATATGTGGAGGGCGCGTGGGCTGCCGGGCTCTGTGTGCTGGGGGGCCTCCGGGCCCCGGGAGCCATGCAGCAGGGTGATGGTGTGGCAGGGGAGAGGCGCAGGGGAGAGACAGGATGAGATGCTCTGAAGACCGGGAACCAGGGTGGCGTGGGTGGCGGGAAGCCTCTCTCCTGCATTGGGGGTCTCCAGGGTCGAGTCCTGGTGAGGACTGGAGGAGGAGGATGGGAGGAGATGGTGGGAAGACAGACATGGAGAGTTGCCCGGCGAGTGGACACAAAGACAGCAAATGGGGAGGGGGGTTTTGGGATGGATAAGTGGATAAGTGAATCTTTGGAAAAAAAAAAAAAAATGAGAAGGGAGGTGTGTGTGGAAGGAGCAGGGCGGGTGCAGAAGGGCAGTAGATGATGAGGTTGGAAAGCAGGTGCAGGGCCTTTTACGCTCCAGTGAAGAGTTTGGATTCCATTTTAAATGTGGTAGGAAGACAGAAGCTTTTAAACAGTAATGTGACGTGATTTGATTCATGGTTTTAAAAGAGGCCCCTGGCTATTGTATACAGTCCTAAATATGTTTGTATGACAGGCACTGGAGTCAACAGAACTTGCTGATGGATTCGGTGTGAGGAGTGAGAGAAAGGAGAATTAAGGGTAACTCCTGGAGTTTTGGTTTGTTGCAACTAGATAGATGATATCAAATATTAGGAAGATTGGGAGAGAACAAAATCAAAAGCAAGAGTTTTGTTGCCAAGCTACTTCTAAGCTATGTCTTAAATGTTCAAATGGAAATAAGTCAGTCAGGGAGTTGAATGTACGGGTCGAGATTCCAGAGATAGACATCTGGGCATCATTGGCATGTAAGTAATAATTAAAGCAGGGGCCTGGATGCAATTGTCAATTTCTTATTAAACATGAAGACAGAGATGCTGGTTCATAGCCAGTGTTCTACCACTTACTAGCTCTATAAACCATGGTAAGTCACTTAACATCCCTGATCATCTCCGTGATATTCATTCATTTGGTGGCATTTATTAAGCTCCTGTTGTGTGTCAGGCACTGGGCAAAGACCTGAGAATATTCAAAATGGGATGGTCCTTGCCCTACAGGTTATTATCAATGGGGGAAACAGGCATTATGCATCTGTCATACAAGGAAGGTAATATGATTAATACCAACAGATAGAAACAGACTGACTTCCCTTAACACAGGCAAAGGATGCATCTTACCACACAGCAAAGGCTGCATAGAGTAGGAGATGCAGTAACACCCCCAGTCATCCCTGTTCAGAAGGACAAGCTCTCCAAACCCTCAAGTTCCTGCTGAAGGCACCCTTCTGCTGCTGATGCCACCTAATTGGTGTGATGATTTCCTAACCCTTTAAGAAACTTCCTTTGCCATTCTGTAGGGTGGGAGAGATTAATACTTTGCCCCCTATCTACTTTCTGGAAAACTCTTGCTACATACCTGTTGCCCAACAGGTATATAAGTAACTGGTAGTGATATCAGCTACTCTGAGAACGACAAAGGGTCTATGGAAATTGAAGGTTTTATTCTGGGGTCCCCTCTTGGTGGCCCAGCCTTCAGGCCCTCCAGAGTTACCAGTACCTTCACAGCAAAGTGCAATAAAGTGTAAAAGTGCTTTGATCCCAAGTAAAGAAGACATGTTAACCATGGGGTGTAGGGTCACGGGAGGTGATCAGAAAATGTTGCATAAAGGAGATGTCATATGCATTGAATTTTAAAAACGAGTAGCAATTCACTATGCAGGTTAGAGTGAGCAAAGCATTTGAAGAAAGCAGAAGTAGCAGGATCAGTATGTGGAGAACGTTTTATACTATATTAAGGAGTCAGGCATGGATCACCTGTGGACCAGTAGTCTCCAAGGTGAGGTTTATACTGTCCCTATTTCTGTAATGTATCTTTCATCTCTCCACTGCATTATCCTACTTATAGCTTTTTTATTTTTATTTTATTTTTTACCCCTTTTGATAATTATTTAGAACCATGGTCTCCACAGTGGGGCACATTAGGGTATAGATTGTTCTAATTTCACCTTTTACAAATACCTATTTTGTGCAGTGTTTGTAAAGTACATAGTGTATTAGTATAGTACTATATTACAAATTATAGTAGTATATTACAAATTTATACATATGCACACAGGGTTGCATGCCCCAATTTTTTAGTATAGGAGTATCCAATAAAAAAGTTTAGAGACCATAGCTGTCAGCAGTCAGAAGTCAATGAAGGCTTTTAAGCAGAGGATTAAGCATCAGAGGGGAGTGAGATTGGAGGCAGAGTAACTAGTTAGGAGTCACCCTCGGGAGAGATGCTGAGGGCCTCACCTAAGCACTGGCAGTGGGGAAAGTTGATGTGGCAGTGGGGGAGAGAGAGGAGTCCTGGTGTTACGCCTTGGTGTACTGCAGACATTTAAGTGTAGATGTCACTTAAGCAAGTGGAGATACAGGGCTAGAGTTCAAAAAAGATCTCACCATTGGGAATAAAGATTTGGGAGTCGGCAGAATGGATGGTGTTGGATGTCAAGGGTGAAGATAAGATCTGCTGAGGAGGGAGGATAGAATGAGAATCCAAGACACTCGGTGCCTGCAGGGAAGATGGAAGTAACAGAGCTGGATGAGGAGACTGAGAACACTTACTGAGTGTAGAGTCCAGGGAGACAGGAAGGGAACCAAGAGAAAGTGGTATCCAAAGAGGCAGGAGAAGAAAAAGGCAGTAGTACCTAACTCCTGGAATTTTGAAATGGGCATATAGTTTTCAACAGCTCTGTAAATGTGAGTTTAATTTTTTCAAGTTGTGAACTGTGGCCATACAACATAAACGGGCAACTGCACCAAATAACACTTCTGTGAAGACCAACTCTGTAGCATAATTCTGTGGCTGCACATGAACTTTGAGATCAGGCCCAGATGAATGAAACGACACAGGTGGGTTATTGGTGGCATCAGCCATGACTTATGGGCTCCACCAAGTCAGGTTTCCTCAGTGACGTGACGAGGATCGGTTGCACACCCATCAGCATCGTCAATCTCACACTCACTCCTGAGAGCAGTTAGGTTTCAGGTCTACAGAGAGCTTTCTCAGATTGGATGCTAAGAAAGTTTACACACCTCACCTGGAGAAGCAAGACTTGATTGCCAGCCTCACTTAGTGAGGCACAAACTCAATTCCGGGAGAAGACGGGAGCAGGTCTTACCTCGGTCTGTGTAAGAGCCAAGCATCTGAGGAGCTGAGACAGAGGCCGAAGGGAGATAAACAGATCCAGTAGATCCACAAGCTGCTCAGAAGCCCCTAGAATATGCCCAGATGCTCAGATGGAGTCACATGGCTGTGAGAAAGCGCTCACTCCAGAATGTTCTTCCACACTGCCTCTGAGCTGTCAATTACGTTGCTTGAAATATCTCTGAATAGGATTTGTCTGGGCTGGCTAATGTTCTCTCTCTTGCTTGCCATTTTCTTTATTTTAATTTAATGCATTTGCCTTGAATAGGTAACACATGCTTCCATTTAAAAATTAAAAGTGGATGGGAAGCGGCTGTGGCTCAATCAGTAGGGCTCCCGTTTACCATATGGGAGGCCCCAGGTTCGGTTCCTGGGGCCTCCTGGTGAAGGCAAGCCCGCCCGCACGGCGTGGTTAGCTGACCCAGCGAGCACAAGCAGCAAGGGGGGGATAAATGAATAAATAAATAAAATCTTTAAAAAAAAAAAATTGGATGAAGATATACAGTAGAGGTTTGAATAGGTAATTTACAAGCACTTTAAAAATTCAGATGAATAGGTATTTGGTAAAAAGAGCAAATGATCTCTTTTAAAGTGAAAATATATCTCCAAAGATTCCTTTACTTATCTCTATTTTCATTCATTATTTACTGAATACTTGCATATACCAGTCATTGTGTAAAGAGGAGCAATATAAAACAAATAAGACCAAGCCCTTCCCTGAAAGAGTTCATGATCTTGCCTGGCAGTTTAGCAAGTGGAGAAAGGATTGCAGATGAGATAATTGCTGTTATCTAGTTATCTGCCTGGCACTGGGGAGCCAAAGCACTGAGCATGCCTGAAGGATGCAGGAAGCCTTCGCCTGAAAGGAAGATCTGAACAAAATTGAGCTAAAGAGGAAAATGGCTGTCATAGACACCTTAATACGAAATATTATTCTCATCCAGCTGCATTCTATTACACTGAAGAAATGGGAGTTTTGATGATGGAAAGAATGTAAAAAGCAGGTGGAAGAGGCATGTTGCAAGAAGACACCTTTCTGGGGGGATGCCATAGGGGTGTTATCTTCAGACTTGCATTTCTGGAGGTGAGGATACAGATGGCAAGGCAAAGAGTTGGGGAGGCAGACAAGCAGAAAGGTGTTTGAGGACAACTTCACCTGCCAATACTGTAGCACCTAGAGATCTGAAAGAGGAAGCAGTCCCTCCCTTAGGAAAATAAATCCCAAGATGCCTCTGTCCTCACAGAAAACCTGGGCAGCCTGGTGAGAGGACTGCAGGTCTACTGCTTCAGGGTCGGGTTGCAGGCCTCCCGCCCAAGGGGAGACCTGCTCTCCCGGGATTGGAAGGACTACCTTCTGCTCTTCCCAGGCCTGTTGCCTGATCCTGCCGGAGAACGTTATTCCCTCTCCTGCACCCCAGTCCCGCCCTAGGACCCCATCTGCCCAGAGGCCTCCGGATGCCCTGTAGGACTGGACTAAAGGATAGTTGTCAGACACGAACCAGGCATATGCTTCAGAGTCCTGGTGATGTAAGATTACAATGTTAAGTAAAGAAAGGCGCAAAACATAGGAGCATTGTTGGGCATGGAACGGTGGGAAATTTTAAAATCCATTTTCATTTAAAATGGTCATTTTCATTAAAATGTGGTTTGGTTTTATATAGAAATATGAGCATGGTCAACTAGAAATGACCTAATTTTAATTTTTCTGTGTATCATCTAGTTTGCAGAAAGTAATCAAGGACAATTATGTGCTAGGCACTTTCCCGGGCTTTCTGGAAAGAAATATGTATTATCTCAGGTTTTACAGAGGGGGTAACAGACGCAAGCTACGCAGATCATAAGGGAACCCAAGTCTGTCTCTGCAAAGCCAGTGCCCTCTCCCCCCTCACCCCATACTTTCAAGGTATACCCGCTGGTGGGAACAACCCCTTTTTGCTACCACCCACTAGAGACTTGTGGTTAACATTCTTGAAGATTGTGAGGTAATTTCACAGAACAAATCAAAGTGCCATGTCAGAACCATATAGAAGGGCAAATCGTTTGGGGATACTCCAAGCCCTTCCCCCAAGTCCTCGCAAAGCGTCCTCCAGCATTTTCACGCAGTATTACAGCTCATTCATGTTGAGAAGGCATTAATGTCATCCTGTAGTTAGGGCTGCAGTTTTTCCCCTTAAGCAACCCTTTCTCATCTGAACTCTATGGCAGCCTATGGTTGTTTAGGTTTAGCTCCAGAATGTTTTGAAACATTAATTTGGTTTGACATGACTTGGTGCACAAATTAATTATTCAGGCACATATTGTCCCATGTACGTGAAAAGACCGAAACTATTGTGAATCGCATTTTAACTACCACATGTGAATTGTGATGTTACTAGCAATCAGACTATTAAAGAATAAAAGCTGGCAACGTATAGTAACTCTGAATTTGGTCAGTCCCACAAAATTAGCATAAATATGTAAAGCAATCAGAATAGTTTTGGGCTTCCTAGGAGAGTGTCCCTATTCTTATCTAGTTCTAAAGGAATGTGGAATAAACTATTCATTTAACCAAGTATAAAAATATGTCTGCTATGCAGTTATAATCATGTGTCATTAATCAGAAAATACTGCAGAAACTCTGACAAATTGAAAACACAAGGATGTGTCTGCAAGGGTTTTTTCAGCCATTAAAAAGCTGCTTCACCTCTCAGGCAAGCTCTTTTACGGCAACTTTTTACTCAGTGTACTGACATCTTCAAAGGCTCTGACATCTGTCGGCCTTTGAACTACCATTAAAAAATATTATCCCATTTCCATTCTTTTATGCCCATTTTTTTAATTATAGCCTTTCTTTCAAGTTGGGAACATGGTTGGTTTAAATGATGCTGTCCTTTCGTTTTCAGCCACCCAGCTGCGGTTTGAATAAATTGATGTAGAATCAAAGGCGGGACTTTAAAGGAAAAAGGTTTGATGGACTTGGACTCCGAACCAGATGAGGTTTTATGATGAAAAGGGTTTAATCCCAGCACAGGCATTGCTTCTATCAGTTGAGCAGTACAAAGCAATTCATATATATAGGTTCACGCGAAATGATCTTTTTTTTTTTTTTTTTTTTAACAGCCCAGATCTCTTCAGGACTTGCAAATGTGGCATTAGCTAATATTCAGAGAGCTGATTTCCTTTCATCCAGCAGAAGCTTATGATTATAGTACAGTTCTCGAATTGGAAATGAGAGCTGCAACACAGATTTAAAGCTGTGCTGTCTGATTTGTATTCAATATACATGTCACTGCAGGATAGGCTAGTCTGGGCCAAGCTGGTTCAATACAAGGAAAAACAGTTTCATCATCTGAGACTCTTGGTCGAAAATATCACCAGCTAATTAAAACAGCAGTCTCGTGACTATTATCGAGGTGTTTGGTTGATTGGTATCTCTTAAAGTTTGACAGGAGGGCTGTGAAGATTCATTCTCTCTTTTATTACATGTTCTTCTTGCAGTGATCAAGTGTAGTGCGGGGTAATGAAGTATAATCTGTTTAGTGAGACTAATTTTTTAAAAAGGAAAACAATTTTAAAGCAATTGTTTACTTTGCATTAAAATAGTTACCCTTATCTGATCATTGATCTGGAAAAAAATCATTTATGCAAGCAGATTCCAACTTTGTGTTTGCTCTGTATATTACTGAATGATAAATATTCCCTTGAGCCAAATACTCAAGTAACTAAATAAGGAGCTTAGGATAATTTAAACCTAGAACGTAGATCTAAGGCCACTTGAAAGTAGGAAGTGATTATTTTTTAAGGTTCTAATAGTAATTCAGGATAAATAATAATCTCAATCTGTTAGGAATTTTTCTCAGGATAATGTGCACCTGCTTTATATCAGAAGTGTGCTATTTTTCAGGATAAAAAATGGTTCTTCGATTTACTTGAAAGGTTTGGTACCCTATAATTATATGGATTTGATGATTCTGGACACTTGTTTTTCATGTACTACAGATAGAATTTCCATATTAGTGTCTAACACCTTGATAGAAGAAATTCTGAATATGTGTATTTAAATTAGCAAAGCATAAACCCTTTGGAAGAACTTCTATAGACCACAGTAGAGGAGCAAATACTTTAATTCTTTAACTATGGTCTATGGTCTTCCTCATAATCTGGAATCTTTTATTTTCTGTTCTTTTTTTTTTTTTTTTCCCTTCTCCCTAGAAGGAAACAGGATAAAAACACTTTCATACAGAATTTAGCCAGGAAATACACTCTGCCTACTCCTTACATATTTTTGTAGATACATAGAGTTTACTGAGTTACTCTGAAGAAGCTGGATTTCTCTTGATATAATCAGTTTTTCACTCCGAGTCCTATTTTAGTTTCCCATTTTTTTATTACATGGTGACTAACCATTCTTACACTGCTTTTAACCAGCTAGGTTTTCATCACTGAATATATCCTTTTCACTTTATCCTGTTGCATTATGTCTGTGTCTTCTCAATTAATCCTAGATTCCCCCTACTTCTCTGGCTTCTCCAACTTAATTTCTTTTATCTGTACCAGCTCTTCTACTTTACACTGAATACTAGAGTGTGCCCCCTGCCCTTTTTTCCTCTCACTTCTTCGTGGTCACCTGCATTTCAGTGGCCTTAAATATCAACTTTATGCTAATAACTACAAAGTTCTCTCACTGAGCTCTGGACTCAAGTATCCAGCTCCTTCTTGGTATCTTCTCTTAGCCAGCTCACAAACATCTCCAATTTCACACCTCCAGAACTAAGCCCCCCACCCCCAGCTTCCCAATGTCTATAAATGACATTACTGTCACTCATTGTTCAGGCTAAAACTTGGAAGCCAGCCTTGATTTCGCCCTTTCTCTTAGTCCATCAGTAAATATTATAGTTTTTATGCTCCAAATAGGTCTCCAGTCCATTCATTTCTTCCCATACTTCATTCACTTCTACCCACTCGCCTAACCCAGGGCACTGCTCTTTCATTTATACCTCTAGAATAGTCTCCTAACTAATCTTGCTTTTTCTCTTGTTCCTCTAAACAGCTATAACTATCTTTTTTGAAAATGTCCGTTTACATATTAGAAAACTCTCCTACTTAAAATCCTTCATTAACTTTCCTTTAGAATAAAATCTAGGCTTAGTAGCCTGGCCTACAATCCCCACATGATCTGGCCTCCCCAACTTCTCCACCTGCTGTCCCCTTTTAGCTATACTTGAGCTACCTGGCTCTTCTCCATCCTATTCTTTCTTGCCTTCAAATCTCCCTGGAATTGGAGCTTTTGTTCTAGTTCCCTTTTACTTGGTTAAGCTCAGGTAAATAGTTTCCCCAGAGGGCAGTCTTTTGTTAAGAAGAACAGGCCCTTTAGGGTATTACGAAATTATTGCTTTCCCCTTCCCTTTGCTGGAAGCACCAGAGGATTTTCTCCTGTCTTCTCTATAAAAACCTGAAGGACTCTTGGAGGTAAAATTCAGGAAAGAGCTGGACCTTCCCTACAGCTGGGCCCCTCCAAGTCTTTGACTTTCAAGCCATTCCACCCGGAGCCTCCGGCAATTGGTCAGTTAGAGTTCAAGCATTCCTACCTGTACTGGCTCCAGCAGAGAATTTCTGTTCCTGGGTTGCTTCTCCAGATAAATTGTGGTTTTCTTTCTCTCTCCCCCCCCTCCCCCTTTCTCCCCCTCTGCCCCTTCCTTCTCTCTCCTTCTCTCCTCTCTCCCTCTTTCCCTCTTTCCCTCTCTCCCTCTCCCCCACCCCCCGTTTGGGGAGCATTGGTTTGCCCTGTCACTTCAATGATCTGATCCATGTTTTTCATTTTGTTCAGCATTTTTTTCTTGTTGTTGGAATGGTAGAGATGACTTCCAATCTCCTTACCTGCTAGACTGGGAACCTGTCATTTTATGCTTGGCTTCTCATTGTCTGATCCTGATGGTCAGCTCCAGGTAGGCCTTCCCTAATGACTACTTAGAAGGGTTCCCCTGCTAGTCTTTGTCAGAGTACTTTGTTGGTTACCTTCATAGCACTTTTCTAAATTTATAATTATATATGTATTACTTTTTCGTCTATTCCCCCAAATAGACTGCAAAGAGAGACCATATCCATTTCCTCACTTGTATACCCTACACCTAAAGAAGTTCCTGGTCCATATATTTGCAAACATCTGTGTTAGTCAAGGCAGATTCACTGATCAAAAAGAGCCACAGGAAAGCCAAGTTTAGGCCCCATCTGAGCAGTCCCTTGTGGCTCGAGACTTGGACTGGATCACAGGAAAGGGGCTGGCTTGATGCTGGGCTCTCACAGGAACCTCCACATCCTTTTAAAGTTTGTTGGTTTTGTTTGTTCTTTGGTGAATGGCATTGCCGGGCTATTTATCATTCCCATCTCTTTGAGCTTTTGCAAAATTTCCAATATATAATGACAAAAACACATGTCTGGGATAAGTCCATAATTACAATAATGTCATTAGTATTTACCTGTTTGTGTCTTCTAGAGGAGAAACTATATCTTATTTGTCTCTGTATCCTGAGTACCTAGCAGAAGGCTTGGTACAATGCTGATGCTTAATCAGTGAATTAAATGGTCAAATAAATAAATTGAACTATTCTGCAGAGATGGGCCTGGGTCTGGGCTTTACTCATTCCCCTATCATATTTTTAAACCTTGGATTTCTAAAATATGCAGAGCATGTTCATTAAACCTCAAAATAATGGTGGCTTCAGAGAACTGGTTACCATTTTGGTAATATGATTAGAATTAAAGAATATTCATCCAACATGTACTCAGTTTCCAGTACTTTGCTAGCTGTGGAAGATGTAAAAATGAATATGTTACACAAGGGGTAAAAGACAAAGAATCATTATTATAAGTTAATGTGCTAAGTGTAGTGTTAGAGGCACGATGAAGCGCTTTGGGCCGTGAAGGAGGAGACCCAGGCCATCCTGGGAGGTCCATGGGAGGGGTGGGAGTTGAGTCCTTCAGCCATGCACATGCCCTGGCGCTGCTTCTGTAGTGTTTTCTCCCACCTGAAGAGTACAGTTTTCTTCCCTTATGATTTCTTTTCAGGTTTTTTTTTTAATCAAATACAAAATTATTTTATCAGTAATAATTTCTCCCTACATGTCCATAAGCAGCAACAGGAACATAATCAACAAAAGTCATTTTTTAAGTTCGTTGCTAAGAGCCACCACAGTCAGCCAAGGAATGAATTATGCTTCTCATTCCCTGATGTCAGAGCAGTATCCCTACCGAGTTTGCTGCTCCTCCCCATAATTTACATTAAATTCATCAAAAAGTGGGGGTCAGTACACAGAATGTCTTTAATTTTGTGGTCTTCTGGTAATGATCGTTTAGATTGCTGTGGTTTTGATCTTAGAGACTTTCCAGGTGCTTCTCTGGCACATAAACTGAATTCAGTATGTGGAAATGCACTCTTATACCATGCAAGTACTACTACTGTGAGGACAAATGCGGGCCTGTGTCAGGGTGCACTGTTGTACCACAGAGCCACCACTTGTTCTTTTTATCCACGTCCAATGGGTATGATGTTATAATTAAGGACGGTTATTTGGCAAAGGGAACATAGTCTGAGATCATCTTCAGGAACGTCTTTAGCTCCTTTCCAGACAATAAATCAACTTTTAAGGGGTAAAATAATGAGATGGTTGTTTGAAGCTATGTTTAATAGTCAAGGCAAAAACACACTCACGCACACAACCTTTTAGCCTCTGAAATCCGTGTGTGAAGTTGGCTACATCTGTTCTCATAAAAATGACACAAAGGGGAAAATACATCAGTTCTAGTACAGAGAGGACCATTGCTGTATATCCCAGAGGGCATTTGACTTCCTTTTACATTCGGCCTTCTCCTATTTTTTGTTTTCATCACAATCAGAAACGTTCTCATCTGACATTTGAGAGTTTGCTTTGGAAGCAATGAGTGTTGCTCCTTAATTAGGCAAAGATTCTGAGGTTGAACAATCGGGGGAGGGTTTTATCACTTGAATAAAAATATTTATGATGTTATTAGCAGGCATAGAGCACTGGCCACATGTTACTTCCATACTAAAGTCAGAGGCAGGAGACAGCCCTGTTCTCTGAGCATTTCTTCACTCTTCAAAACTACAAACTTGTTAATTGGCTTTACAAAGTATGCTTAACTGTAAATCAAGGACTTCAGAAAGCATGAAACTCTAGCTTCTTCAGAAGAGACCACCAGTCTAACTTAGAAAGGTCTTTGACAGTGGACTTTTGCCACGTTCCCCACATTTCCCATCAGCAGAATGACTTGAAACTACCTTCAGAACCTCATCTGCCTCCATGAGGTAGTCCCCCTTTTTTAAAATTGAATTTTGTTTTTTACATATGGTCTTTTTTTTTTTTAGGAGGTACTGGGGATTGAACCCAGGACCCTGTATGTGGGAAGCAGGCGCTCAACCACTTGAGCTACATCCACTCCCCAATGAAAGTTGTTTTTTTCTTTTGTTTGTTTCGTTTTTAGGAGGTACTGGGCATTGAATCCTGGACCTCGTACATGGGAAGCAGGCACTCAACCACTTGAGCTGCATCCGCTCCCTGATCTATTTTTTTGTTGTTATTTTTTTCTTTTAGTGTTTTTTTTTTCCTGGTCTATTTTTAATATTTATTTTCTTCAAAATAGCATAGGTACCCAGGAACAAATAATATGTTAAAGTTTATGATAAAAATCAATAGTCTATAGGAAGCGGCTGTGGCTCAATCAGTAGGGCTCCCGTTTACCATATGGGAGGCCCCGGGTTCGGTTCCCGGGGCCTCCTGGTGAAGGCAGGCCCGCCTGCACGGCGTGGTTGGCTGACCCAGTGAGCACAAGCAGCAAGGGGGGGATAAATGAATAAATAAATAAAATCTTTAAAAAAAAAAAAAAAAAAAATCAATAGTCTATGCCCAGCCCAAGCGCCACAAAAGACCTCTTTTAACCATTTTTTTATTTTAAGTCTTGTATTGGTTGCTTGCTTCCTTAGTGGAACAATGTGCTCATATCTCTATATCTGGATTTGTTGAATTTAGACAATATTTATTGACCCCTTAGTACGAAAGGGGTCAATAACTACCACATACTATCCTTCTCTCCAGCCCTCTTCTTTTCCTGTATTGGTTAATGATTATTTATAGTTCTTCTCTTTGTTAATGTTAATAATTTTAAATAATATACTTATATGTCATTTTCTTGTTCCATTAACTTTGGTCAGTCCCTGGCTTTTTTCTGTCTAAGCAAAGGATATGAGGCCCTTACTTTCACTAGCCTTCCCCTTTTCCTCCTTCCTTTTGCCAGATACACATTTGCTTCCAGTGTTTATGCTGTCAATATTTACATTCTGTTTTACAGTTATAACCAAGTCATGCCTGATTTTGAAAGGTGAAAAACAACAAATGTTGTTATTTTATGATTTTTAAAAATTTGCTGAGCCATCATTTCCTTCACTAAGAGCTTAGTGTATAACTTCTAGGCCATTCTTAGGAGAAAATTCTAACATCAAGGGCACGAGATGCTATGATCTTGTACCTATTTTGATTTTCATTGAATTTCTAATTGCCTCTTTCTCATAGCTAATATATCGAATATATTCTCAGGGTTTCTCCTTCTTGCCGTTATCACGGCAAGAAGTGATTAGAGTCTCGTGGTTGTTCTTTGACTGAAGCTCATTCTCCACTCTCACACTCCATATAGGCAGGGTGCCCTGTAGGACTACTGCATAGCTGTTGCCTCAGACCTTCTTTCACTGCTCTCCTGATTTGTTTTCTCATTTTGCCAGAATGCTTTTTAAAAAAATAATGCCTCAATAAGAAGTGGTTGGAGGTAAACTTGATTCTTTCATTAATGGGAAAGTTCATTATTTTGCCCTCATATCTTATAAGGGTATAAAATTCTAGGTTAAAAAAATCATTGCTGAACTTCTACTTGAAGCAGTATTGTGAATTAAGATAGTCTGAAAGGACCTCTCATTCTACATTCTGGCTAAAGCATATTTTTAATGCATTTGTGGGCTCATAGGAAGGAAGGGAAAACGTGAAAGACCACCTATCCCCACTCCTGACCTCTCCAAAAATAAAGACGAAACCGAATTGGTGAACAGAACATAGACCGGAAAGTTGGGATTGCCCCGAGAGCAATGTTAGTGGACTAATCTGGAGATTGAGCGTTGAGGCCCATTACAAGGCAGGGAAGCTGGATTTGGTGTTGTCACTCTAAGCTTGGGACCCTCTGAAGAGGCAAAAAATGGGCCTCACTGGTATTGTTCCCTGGCTCCTTGTTAGAAGCAAATAAAAATTCTCTTTGGTGGAAGTCTTCCCAACTGAGGCCCACAGGTATCCCACAAGTTGAGAAGAAAGAAAATATTAGCTTGTAAAATCAACAGACATGTGAGAAAACAAGCATGTGTGAGATCAGCAGAAATAACCAGTAGATTTTTTACTTCAGAGGACATCATATAATTTCTAGTACATAATGTGTGAAATGTTTAAAGAAATAAAATGTGAATCATAAAAATGTGAAAGCAAGCAGAGACTATCAAAAATTTCCAAGCAGAATGAAAAACAACCCAAATAGAACTTTTCAAAATCAAAGATATAATTAAAATAGATAAATATGTGGTCTTCTGAAATTTCATAATTGATGTGATTTGGCACAGATCCTTTTCCAGCTCTGGAAAATTCCTCTGTATATTTTGTTGATAACTTTCTCCCTTCCCACTTTTGTTGTTGTTTTCTTTCCGGGGAGCTCCTGTTAGTTGTATATTGAATATCCTGGATTAGTCTTCATGACTTATTTTTTTCTCATGTTTTCCTTCATTTTTGTCTTTTCACTCAATGCTTTTGGAGATTTGCTTCCTTTCTTCTCAAGGATCATATTTTAAGGCTCTAAGAGATCGTTTTGTACTTCTTGTATTTATTTTTCAGGGCATCTTGTTCTCATTTGATAAATGTAATAAATTTTCCTTTCTCCAAGTTTTATGAATTAGAATCATGTTTTAAAAGTTCTGTTCCCTGAATTATCTCTTTCCTCAGAGCTGGTTTTTCTATGTATCTTGATATTTGTCTTTTAAATTTATTTGTCTTGGCTTTTCCTAAATGCTTGGTGATTGTTGCTTTCTCTTCATTGTTATGAGAGAGGAATAGTGCATTAATTCCCTAGTGGCTGCTGTAGCAAATCACCACACACTGTGTGGCTTTAAACAATAAAAATTTATTATCTTACACTTCTGGGGATTGAGGTCTGAAATGAGCCTTGTGGGACTAAAATCAAGGTGTCAAAATACTGGTCCTTTGGAAGACTCCAAGGGCAAATCAGTTTCCTTGCATTTTCTAGTTTCTGTCAGAGTGAGTTTGGGGATGGGGTCATTGGGACCAGAAGGCATGCTAAAATTCAGGCCTCTTAAAGGCCAGTATAAGGAGGGATTTATTCTGGGATTCTAGAATTCACCTTGGAAGGTGTTCATTTCTTCATCAGTGGGACTGCCTGCAATCTGCAGGTTGGGAGGGTCCCACCTCATCTGTGCACAGACCTTTAGTGGCCTGTTTTCATTATCAGGTCTCACTTGTGCCTTCACCTTTGCCCAGAGCCTCTCAAGAGGGTTGTGTGAGGTAGATGGGCTCCCAGCTCTGCAGAAGTCTCCTCATAAGCTCTGGCTTTCACAGCCTGTTTCATCCTTCAGCATCTCAATATACTCCTATCTGGTTGCTGTCATCCAAAAATTAGTTGAAAGCTCTTCTCAATAGATGAATGTGTCCCAGACATTCTCTTTGTGTATATGGTTAGCTTCTTTTTGTACATCTCTACTTTTACTTTATTCAAGGTTACTTGTAAGCAATTCACTAAATTGGTTAGCAGAATTGTTATTGCATAATATTCACTTAAAGATATCAAAATACTTGTGCTTATGACTACAATACTGTATTCAATATATGAATTCTTGGTTAAAGCTCTTTATAAATTTAAGTCTCATCACAATAATTTTTTGCATATTAATTTTTAAACTGATGGCCATTGAAATTCACTGTAACAAAGGATACATACATATTAAGAGAAATCCTGCCTACCGCTTCCTTTGCAATTTTACATCATTTTACAAAGCACTTCATGAAGAGCTTAATTGTGCCTGGTATTGTCTTGGTTTGGGTAACCCTGAAAACTGAGGCTGAGGAGAATTTGCTTACAGGTGGTTTATTGAGGAGGAATATGAAGTGAGTTGATGGGGAGAGTGAGACAGGGATGGGAGACTGGCCAAAGTGGAGTGCCTTATTGAACTGGTTACTACTGAGAGCACGGGGACTTGGCCCACTGAGGCCCCCTGGGTCATCTTTTAGGCTGCACCGCAGAATTGTCCCACCAGATCATAGGAGACTGGAGCATTTCTCCATGCCATTCCGTCTCCTTTGGTTGAACTTCCTGGCCACCCTGGCCCTTTGGCAGAGTGGCCTTCCCTGATTCAGAGATAGCCCAAGGTGGAAAAGCTGAGTCCCCCCAGCTGGAATCATGACTGAACTTCCACCTCAGCTGGGCTGCAGTCAGACCAAGGAGATGTGGCCCAAGACATCTAGAATTGAGTAAAATGGAAACAATTAAAGTAGAACAGAAATATAAATGCATCTTTCTGTGCACAGTAGATTCTTCCCTATATAATTGAAATACAAAATGTTAATAATAGGGAAAACTTTGTTGGAGGGGAGACAGTATATTTGAACTCTGTAAGTTTTCCATGATTGTTCTGTAAACCTATAACTGCTTTTATAAAAAGAAAAAAAAAAACCTTCAGAGATTTTAGCATCATGTTCATTTAAAGCACATACACACAGAAACCCCAGATAATTGGATTGCATGAATTTATTTCCTTTCCCTCACTAGGTCCTTTTAAAATGATTACAATAATAGTTTTAAAAGGCACAAACCCACCACAACGAAGAAAACAGGAGTGGCCATCAGCAGACAAAACACTTGAACCCATTTCTGGAAGCAGTGCTGAGAAAACCACTCTGGCTCTACAGAAGAAGGCCGCAGCCTAGGCAGGAACCCCTCTTCCTCATGCAATCCGAGAGGTTTGGGACTCAGGGATGTCGGTCTGGAGAGGACCAGAAGGGAGAAGGAAGGAGTCAGTGAAGGTCAGCATGCAGAACAGGCAAGGACTCTCCACCACAAGCCCAGAGTTGCCAGCAGCTGGACACTTATTCCCCAGGCCAGGAAAAAGGAATGCGCTGTCTGGCAAGAACTACGAGGCCACTGCTGTGGAGCCTGACACCCCTGAGCAAAGCCCTCTGCCCAAATGGCGTTTTAGGGGTCTTTATAATAATACCTCTTGCGCTGCTGCACACCCTAAAGCGCAGTGAGCCCCTTCCCACACAAACCCCAGGCACACACACTTACAGAGTCCAGCCTGCATTTCACTCCCTCCATCTTGGAGAAAACAGACAACCACGGATGGCTGACATTTGAGGTGTTCCTGAGAAGCACAAAAGAGGAAGATGAAACTAAACAAACAGATGACCCCAGAGGAAACAAGTTACTTCAGGGAGCAAAAGCAAACTTAGAGAAAGCAAAACTCCTATTACTATTAGAGCTTGGAGATGGTATTTTATTAATCAAAGGAGAATAGGCCCCTATGAATACATAACAATATAAAAAAAAAATAAAGGACTCTTAGAAATTTAAAAAAAATAAATGTTTGCCAAAATTATTGTCAAGGAGATCTCCCACAAAGTAAAGAGACAAAAATATGAGGATAAAAACACATTTTTAAGAAGATGATACAGATGATTAATCCAGGAAGTTCAACATTTAACTAATGTTCAAGAACCAGAAAACCAAGTGGAGGAATCGTCAATGTAATAATCCTAATGATGTTTACAGGGCTGAAGGACATGAGCCTTTAGATTGAAGAGGCTAATAAGTCCCAAGCCTAATGAATGAAAAAGACCCATATCCGCACACATCGTTGTTAAATATCAAAGCAGATGGAATAAAAGGGAGATTCTAAAACCGGCCAGTGAAAAATCATGGTTGCTACACAGGAACAAAGATAGATTGTCCAGTAATCAATGGAAAATATAATAAAACTATGCCTTCATTAGAACTACCAAAGAGAGATTTTTCAAACCAGATTTCTATACCTGTGTCAACTTTCAGTCAATCATGAAGTTAAATCAAAACATTGCAAAGATGCCAGGATTTGGAAAAGTTATCTCTCACAATTCTTTTGACATAAGTAGCGGTAAAATAAAGGTGTAAACATAAAGATAAAGGATTCAGGAAATAGTGGGAGGAGGGAGCAGGAGAGGGGAAAGGGGAGTCTCAGAGGGTAGCTGGGCAGTGAGTTTAGGGAACATCTAGTTGAGGTTGGGGAGTGGAGAGAAAGAATCTAGGTACTATCCACGAGAATCCTTAGTAATGTGAGGAGGCAATAAAAACAAAATGCAAAGGAACAACAAAAAAAGAAAATTAAAAGCCCAGGGAAAAAAGGAAAAACCTTCCAGAAGTAAATGTAGTTATGTAATAGAATACCTGGTTGTGTTTTAAACAATAATTAATCTCTGTGTATTGAGTTTACCCCATTTGGAATCAATTTATAGCTAACACATAGAAAGTGTATTTATGGTTCCAGATAACATAAATTTTACCAACCTTGACAAAATAAATGTACAGATAACAGAAGTGAAAGTCAGAGAATAGAGATTGTGAGAGTGAGTCAGCCAGGTGAAGTCAATATATTCTCATCAAGTGAACTGGATAATTAAAAAATACTATCTAGCAGAGTGGGTGTGGCTTACTGGCTGAGGGCCTGCTTCACAGGTACAAGGTCCTGGGTTCTATCCCCAGTAGCTTCTTAAAAAAAAAAAATTATAACTGCTGGAAAAAGCAAAGTTTAATTGTTTCATTGAAAGTTATGAAGATACGAATAAAGCAACTAAAAATATTGAAGCAACTATGTTTTAAAGCTAAAGGAGGGGGAGATGGTGAATGGTATAAGTAAGCTAAATATTTCTCTTTCAGAGCAGGAAATCAGTAGGTAGTGAATAAAATTAATAATTCATGAAAATGTAAAGATATGAAGATAATTATCAGCAGAGCTAAAAACAACTGAAAGAGTTAAATGTGGCTGCCTCTGGGGAGTGGATTGGAGATGGCAAGGCACCAGCAGGAAGGCCCTGTCACTTTCTGTTAAGAGTCCTTCTAGACTACTTGGCTTCTTTGATTATGTGGTATTATTATAAAACTTTGTTTAAAACATTTGAGTGAATACTTTCCATAAACAATACTTTTGTCAATACAATGGCCTAAATTTTCTTTCTTTTTCTATTTTCATCTACTCTAATCTTTGTTTTCTGAGATAGTCTTTAAAAATAGATTCATGAAAGGTTTGGACAAATTCCTCACTAGTTTAATTCATGATGCATTTTTTTTTTCTTTCAGAGGAATTTGGGAATACTCAGATGTGAATCAGTTAAGTTGGGTTTTGAATTTGGGTCCAGGTGGAGGTCAGGTGGGACTCAATGGGAGAGGAGAGGACAGTGCGTGAGAAAAGATAGTTTATTACTCCCAGGTTCCCAGTGATAGAAGAGCACAGCAAGGCGTGGATGGAAAGTGTGATAGGCTGGAGGTGTGGGGAGCACACAAGCAGAGCGAGATGACCTTGAGCTACTGCCTTCATTGTGATCCAGGGGTGGCAGTTAGTAGATTTCCTGTGGAAGTTAAGGATTTAGTTTAGTTGGTTAAGCAAATGCATACAAAAGAGCAAAGGGACTGGGGGCCCAAGGTCCCTGGGAACAGTTCGCTTATCATCGGGGCAAGCTATGGGTTTTAGTGAGGACTGCAGATGGGGGGTTGAGCTTTTCTGCCCCAGGAGTGGAAAGCGGTTTATTAACTAGGTCAAAAAGGTCAGTGCTGGAGGCAAGCTGCTTGGCCAAAATAAGAGAGATACCAAAGCAGCACATAAAGTTTTGACAGGATGGGACATTTCTGACTTGCATCTTAATTTTGAAACACAGCTATCCTGTGTCCCATAAAACATCTTTTGGTACTGCCGTGTACTGTGTTTTTGTAAGAAAGGCCAGTAGGTATTTTTATCATTGGCTGGACAAAGATACATATGTTTCAGGGTTAGGAAAAGAAGAGTAAGTATCAATTGGAGTAATTATTGGGATGGGCAGTTAAAGTTGCAGAAGGACACCTTATCTATGCTTCATGGTGGTACTCAGAGATGATTTGAGAATGACCCTTTTTTTCTGTTGCACAGTCACAGTTTCAGCAATATACAGAGTACATTAGACAATCCACATGATATAGTAGTCTATGTTGGTTGTGAATTGAAGATAGAAAATCCAAAGCAGAAGAAGTATCAAGAAGAATGCTTTGGAGATAGAACGGCATGAAAAAATTGGAAAACTAGTGGGAATCAGTAGAAGAGAAACTGAGTCAAGACTTTCCTAACAAATCTTGAGCATCCTGTTGAAATGTAATTTCATGAAGCAATACAATTTGAGGAGAGAAACAAAATCCCAGGCTTTAATAAAATGACATTATTTCAGATAGATAATTCACCAATATATGGAAAATAAATATATCTGGGAGAATCTAACATATGCTTTGTTCTCTAGTTTTATTTTAGATTGCATTAGGATTTCTTTAGTAATGTTATGTTAGTTGATTCATTTTTATCGATCCAACAGGCAGTTTTTTGTAAAATAAAGTAAAAGAAATAGTTATTGTTAAAGTTTTAAGAATGTAAAAAAATGCTCGTCACACTTGAGCCTAAACTTCTGTGAAAAATTTTTATAAGTTCTAGAGAGCAAGAAGTCTTAGTTAAGTAAAACACATCGCTATATAATAGAGCAGCCAAGTGAGGTCAGGGCCTCTGGATACCAGCTCTGATTGTTACTCACAAGATTTGGGAAATGAAACCGATATCTTAATCCAATCATTTTGAGTACCCCTTTTATGAAATCTAATGGAAATGATAATACCTATACATTTATTATAAGGATTTCAAATAACGTAAGCTCTGTGAAACTGCTTGTAAAATTTTGAAGCCTTATTTTAGAATACATACACGTTTTTCAAAAATATAGAATTGAAATGCAGAGTATTATTTAAGTGATGTGGTTTCTATTATGCATAGCATTTTAATTAACAGTCTTCTCTTTATTATATGCATTCAGTTGTAATCACACAGATATGGAAAATTGTTTCTTTCCTTTTGACATAGGATATTGGTATATGGCTTTGACAGTTTGAAGTTATTTTATGAATCCTAAAAAGAGAAAGATTATGTTCTTGAACTAATCTTTAAAAAAAAAAAAAAAACAATTTATTGAAGTTTATCATTCGTACATGAACATACATAAACTAAGTGTTCAGTAAACATCGTGCTCTTACAAAATAAACATGCATAACATCATACAGGGCTCCCACACATCCCCCCCACAAACACCCTGCATTGTTGTGAAACATTTGTTAACAAATCATGAAAGAGCATCGTCAAAGTATTACTACTAGCTATAGTCCGAATCTTCCTCACCTATACATTTTTTAAGGATTTACTTATTTATTTACTTTTATCCATTCCCCGCCCTCCCCATTTTTGCTGTTTGTGTGTCCATTCGATGGGCAACTCTGTGACCGTTTCCTGCCCTCCCTTCTCATCCTTTTCCTCCTGTCTTCACTGGGATTCGATCCACGGAATCTCTGATGTGGAAGAGAGGCATCCTACCACCTGCGCCACCTTAGTTCCTGGTTTATCAGTATGTCTCGTCTTGGCTCTCCCTTGTGTCACTCTCCTGTTAACATCATCTTCTTGCTGTGTGGCTCGCGAGGGCCTGGGAGCCCACCCGCAGACGGGGCCTGATGGCTCACCTGCTCACGGGGTCTAGTGGCCCACGCACCTTCTATATTTTTCTTTTTTTAATTTTTACCGGGAGTTCCCGAGGATCGAACCCAGTTCCCTCCATATGGGAGACGGATGCCCAACCACCCGAGCCACATCTGTCCCCCTGCTATATCTCTTAAGATTGAGCAAAGATACCCAAAATGACAGTCTTTTCCCTTACAGAATGGTCATATAATAAATTAAGCTTAGTTTAACACCAGCATTCTAAAAACCAGACCTAGGGAGAAAAACTAGATCTGGGGACACATGCATGGTTTCTAATATAGTGAATGTTTAGCCTACTCTGATTATCACAAAATCAGGACAGCGAGAATATTCACATGAACTTATCCTTTTGATTGGACTACGCCAGTGAGCTGTGACTCAGGTTGCGTTTCTGCCCTCTTACTGGAGCTCTGTATAAATGGAGACACAGAGAGAAAGGCACACAGAGAAAGTAAGCTGCCATATTGACCCTACCATGTCAGAGAGAGGACTGCAGGAAAACAGAGACGCCCCAAGAGGCTGAGAGACATCCCAAAGTCTGGAATCAGTAGAGCACAGAGTCACAGAAAGTGGCCTCTGAGGGGCTGGGCCCATGGGACAGCTGAAGGCTGAGGAGATGAGCCCTGCTGTATGCCTGATAGCCCAGAGCTGAACTTGGGAAGAAAGGAAGCAGCCAAGACTGAAAGAGGAGGCCCAGAAAGAGAAGCCCTAAGCCTGGTCACCCTCAGCTGGGCTCTGGGAGACAGTGAGCTCGGAGGGGAAGGCAGGGGCCTCAGCAGAGATCACCTGCCATCTTGTTTCACCACATGGCAGGACCTCAGGAACATCAGTAGCTAACTTTGGTGACAAAGCATTTCTGCTGATGCCTTGATTTGGACATTGTACTGCCTAAATAAGATTCCCATTATAAAAGCCAACCCATTTCTGGTACTTTGCATTGGCAGCCATTTGGTAAACTAAGACAATGGCTTATGCCCACATTCAAGGAATCACTTGCTGAACAAAACAAGCAAAAAACCCTTTGTGCAATTTTCTGATTATAAAAGAATGATCACATACTTAGTTAAATTTCTGCCTTCTTATTGGCTACTTCTTTACTTAGGAACTCCATGGGATAAAGACAAGGTCATAAACAGAGTTCTGTATCCATAGCAATGTATGTTTCTGTTTCAACATTTTGCTGTTATTTATTTTCATTCTAATACTTTCTTGGGGTTGGCTGGTTTAATGGCTCAGTCAGGCAGGCGAGCCTGTCAGGACCATGACCACAGCCTATCTTGGAGGCAAGACCTGTTTGGCTAGAGCCTTCCTGGTTGTGTCCTTCCTTAGCCGGGAATGATCCAGTGAGTGGATGGGCAAGTGCAAGCTTGGGCTTGAGGTTAAACGGAGGAAGAGAAGATGAAAGAAGTTTCTGAACCTTTAGGTTAACAAAAAGGAAAATAATCTCATAAATTATCTGTGTCATATATTGTCATGTGACTTTGTTCTGTGTATTGGGTACGTATACCAGGCAATTAGTAAGCTACCCATAGTTTAACAGATATTGGAGACTTGTTAATACTCACTAGTGGAAATTATAAGTAGTTATATGAACAGAACTTTTAAAACTCAGAATGGTTTTAGAATAGTTCTGCATTAAATTGTATGAAACATTTTTACCACAAATGTCAATATTAAATAGATTTGATGGTTAATGAAAAACTCATTCTACATATTTATCAAAAAATGTTAAGCTAATTGAAGCCACCTTTAATTTTTATTTTTATTCCTAACTTTACTTATCCACATTTTTCTACTGGTTTGAAAATCTGTTAGTATCCATGATTTTGACCTAGGTATAACCTTCTTGAGTTTGTATTATAATTAGAATCAGTTTAAAAAGTGTTTAAATCACCAAGATGCCAAATGTTAATTAAATTTTATAGCTATCTAGTTTTAAAAGATACAAGAGTATAATGTCAAAAAGTTTAACATTAAATTTAATAAAATGGATTCTTAAAATGGTAGTCTAACTCCTTATATAAATTAATTTTAAAACATTTTATTGTTATAAATCATGTTTTTAATATCTGTATGCCAATTTTTATTATGAACTATGTATACCTTTTGAATATACAATTGAATTGAGGAATATATTTAAGAATAATCTTTTTTATGCTCTTATAGAGCCTTGGGTAAAAATATACAAAAATATTAATATAATTGAAAGTAATTTTGAAGTAAAAGGGCTAAATTATCAAAAATTTAACAATTATGTAGTCAATATTCATAAGCAGAGGCAAATAATAGCCATGAATTTAGTCAATTCATTTTTTTCTAGTATGTGCATTGGCTGTGCCCAATTTCTTTATATATTAGGTGGATCCGATAGGTAGAAAAACAAAAGCAGGAAGTAATGAGATTATGCACAAAAGTATAAATTATAGCAAATTAAGTTATTGTTCCACACATTTCATTGGATTGTTGTGTTGATGTATAAGTCATCCAGATGCTTTCACAAGTGGGGTCGATTGAGCATGTTTCTCTTTTGATGTTATACCTTATAAGCATAGTACAAGGTCTTCTGACACGTAAGATATTTCGGGTAGGCTCACCTGGTCAGTAAAGTTGTTCTTTGAGGACAAGTTGACTGGGGAGGAGACTTTCCTATTGTACTGAGGATATATCACCAATGCCTTAATTACTTCAAAGTAGATTTCCTTTAGTCTGGATACTTATCCCGAGCTTTATTCAAAATTCCTAGAAGTAACATGACTCCCAGGGATGACCCTCCCTGGCACTGAGGGATTATTACCAAGTGACACCAGCAATGCATTTGGAGAAAGACCTTGACCGAAAGGGGGAAAAATTAAATACAAAACTGTTTTTACGGCTAAGAGCTTTCAAAGTGAGTCAGAAAGTCATTCCAGAGGTCACTCTTATACACATTTCAGCAGATCTCACTAACTGCCACAATAAACAAAGCCTCAGACAGGGGTGCTCCCGAGGGCTCTAAAGACATCTGGCCATTATAGGCAAGACACACAATCTCATGAAATCAGCACTGCGTCATTGGGCCTTACCTTGGAATATATGATAACCTGTTTCCCCAGTGTAACAGAGTTAGACTCATTTATGATTTCCTTACCCATAATTCTTCTACCCCTTTTATTTGAACCTATAATTAGCACTATACCAATTAAATTTGGTCTGTTCATATGCTGGTTGAACCCTGAATCTCAACAGAGTTGTGGCCAACACCTACTCTCCAATTCATCGGACTTGCCCAATGAACTGGACAACTAACAAAATGATGGTGGACAACCCTCATCCCAAAAAGCAAAGAGTATCTACAAGTACAAGCAAAACAGTTCCTTATATCTGCCCCATAAGATCTAAGACCCATCTCAGTCTGAAGCAGAGCAGGTACCACCATCCCCAAGTCCCCAAGATTGAGGATTGAACACACATAAGGGGAAAATGCAACCATGGACCAAAGTAGACTTACTATTATTGTAGTAATGGAAGAACTTGTAACATGGATGTAAAGATAGTGGTTACCAGAGGTTCTGATGGGAGGGAGACAGAAGAATAGGCCAAACATAGGACATTTTTAGGGCATTAGAATTACTCTGCGTGGTATTGCAATGGCAGATACAGGCCATTATACATTTTGTCAAAACCTATAAAATTGTACTGTGCAAAGTGTAAGCCATAATGTAAGCTATAGACCATGATTAGTAGCAATACTTCAGTAATTGTTCATCAGTTGTAACAAATGTACCACACTAATGAAAGATGTTATTAACAGGGGGAAATGTGAGAGGGAGAGGTGGTGGGGTATATGGGAATCCCCTATATTTTTAATGTAATTTTTCTGTAATCTAACACTTCTTTAAAAATAGTTTTAAAAAATTCCTAAAAGTGGGTCCACCCAGAATTACATTATTTTGTAAAATTAGTGAAGGGCAGAAATATTACAAGTAAGATCTCACTCATAATCTGGTGCTTAAAAAATAAAAGGCTGAAATAATAATATTCATTTTTCAGATTTCCTTTAAATTATTATGTTTTCGATTACACAATTAAAAAGGGCATTTCTGGTTTTTACATAGTACTGACTTAAAGCATATCGTGATCCCTTGTGTTCATTTCTGCATATATTTAAAGAATTATTTGCATGAAGTATACACAATGCACAGAAAAAGCCAACTTCAGCTTTTATAGGAGTTTGTATTCTCCTCCCTTTCATTGATTCTTCACTAAATATTTAGCCGTTCATGCTTCAGCCTGTTCTAGATTTTCTTAAATTTAATTGAGCAACCAACATTTTGAAATACTTTGTTTTAGTAAAGTCTTATAATTGTTCACATAGAAATTACTGTTTTCTGAATGGCACTACTAGAATGTGTGGGCAGTCGTGACCTCTGTGCACAGAATTGGCTGAAGTAGCTAATATATAACTGGCAGAAAACCTAGGTCAAGACATTACTTTCCTGGAAAGGAGAAATATAGTAAGTAGAAAGAATTCTGCTTTCCAATAACTTGACTCACTTTTTATAGAAAAAAATTTCTAGTGAAGAAAGATTTCAGCCTGAATTTCATTCTTCCAAGGCCAGATAGGTTACCTGTCACTCCTAGAAACACTGTCAAGAAAATAGCTTTAAATTTTTCCAAGTGCTGCAAAAAACATCTTCCCAAAATATGGTCCTACTGTTCATTAGCTCTGACGTTGCACTAGAGTGAGTTATGGATAATATAGCTATGTTGGCTTTTTAATACTTATATTTTGCATTTTCAAGATGAGATTATTAAAAGAGCTATTTGGAGATAGTTTCTTTTTTGTGTCATCATTCTCAGGTGAAATATTTCCACCTTTATATGGAATTTTATAAAAAATATACATTTATATTCTTTGCTTCTGTTAATTATTTGTGTAATTTAATTTAATAATAATTTAATAAAATAAATGTTCATACATCATCATTTTAAGTGTAGTAGATACTTCATTTGCAAATTTCTAGAACAGACCGATGTGACATGAACCTTCTCTTTCTCTTTTAACTTGAACTAAAAGCAAATTACTATGGGTTTTTTAGTCACTTTCCTCGAGACCTATTTTCAGTTAGATGACTTGGGTGGTTCCTTTAGAATGGGACTTATATTTTAACATGAGTTATGAATTTTTAGCAATATTGTCTTTGCTCACACACACAAAAAAATGCACAAATCCAGGCAAAATGTTTTCCAGATAATGTGGCTCATTACATGTTCTTCTTCTTATGAAGTTTTTTTTTTTTTTTTTTTCAAAAGTAAATTAATGAGTGTGTTTCTCTTGTATTTTCACTCTATTTCTTCATTTTATTCTCTACCTAAGATACTCTTTTCTTTGCAGGTTAAAATATTTTTTCTTTTTTTGACATGAGCCCTTTATAGTATGTTCCAAAGCTTAGTATTAATAGTTCTAAAATTTTTAACCAATTAAAAATTTTCTTGCCTTTCCTTTGTGTTACGCTCTATCCTCTCTTTTATCATGTAATTTAGTAGTGTCATCATGAACAACAGAACCACATTTTAACTTGGAATATAGAATTCCTTCCAGAGCTAGGCTATGCTTTTGGGATTTGGAGGAATTTAAGCCCCTTCCTCATCTTTACAAGTTGCAGAGGAAATATTTCCATTGAATCACAAGATGAGCTAATGATTTTATGTTTAATTACTAGGTTTAATATAACTGTAGAAGAAGAATATAAAATCAAACACAGTGCACTTCAGATATACCAAATGTGCCCATTGGATCTCAGTGCAATTGTTAAATTACTTTAAAGGCAAATCTGCTGGCTTTTAGTTCAAAATATCTCTCCGTCATTTGAAGGATTTTAAAAATACTTTCCAACTCAAAGAGCACAGGCACTATGAGTCAAAAAAGTTCTGTGCATCAGGTCACAAGTAGAAAAGGTGCTTCCCTAGGAACCTGAGGACCTGGTTTCTTGTCCAGACTCTTTAATGTGACCTTACCTGTACACCTTAGGGTTTCTCTTTTCTAGTTATATCAACTCCCTGTCTTTCCTATGATATATGGGAACACACTTCAAAAGCTTTAGCCATATACAAATGCTATAAAAATTATAAACTTTTATTTAAAAACTCAGGGTAAATGTAACACTAATACAAATTGTCAATAGGAAAAACTGTGTGTGTGGAGAGGTTATATGGGAACTCTCTACTTTCTGCATGGTTTTTCTGTAAACCTACAACTACTCTAATAAATTTTTTCTTTTAAAAGCCAGTCACCAAAGGCTGTATGCTGTATGATTCCATTTATATGAATCCATAGAGACAAAAAGTAGACTAATGGCTTCTGGGGCTGGGGGTGTGGGGAGAAAAGTGTAGGGATTCCTAATGGATATGGGTTTTATTTTTGGAGTAATAGAAATATTCTAAAATTGATTGTGGTGATGGTTGTACAACTCTGTGAATACTATTTAAAAAATTCATAATAAAAATTACCTCACATATAAAATGATTTTATAACATTTGGTATGATTCAAAATCATTAATTTCCAAAAAGTGTTAAAAGATATATGTTGTAGGATATAATCATACAGTAAAATATGCTTTTTATTTTAACTGTTTAGATGAATTTCCGTTTTTAAACTATAATAAACAATGTGCATTTTTACACATGGTATTAATATAATGTATATAAAGTACATTGACATGTTAAATGTATCCAAAATATCTTTAATGATACAATATTTTCCTAATATAACCTAATATATATGTATTTACACTGTCCTTTTTAAAAATCTGTATATCTGCTTTGACAACAATTCTATATATTTAATGAAACCTTAAAAACCCATATTTCATTAAATGTGTTCCTTTCATTAAACAAATAAAATGAGATTTTATTTTGATGGAGAGGAAGTTCTGATATAGGAATCTGAAGTTTTGCTTTATTAATAACTTTTACATAAGGAGTGTTCAAACAACCAAATATAACAAAATTTTCTTATTCTCTAGTGGATTTCAATTAAAAATATATTAGTTACTACAAATATAAAACAATATAAACTAGTAATCAATTTTTGTATATTTACATTATATATCATAACCAACAGAAAGCCATATTTTCGCAAACTCATTAATCAAGGTTTTTTCCTTCCAGATTTATTGAAAAGAAAACAGCCACAGGTTAATTTTTCCCCCTTTTCCTTCACAAACTAGCAACTCTACCAATATTTATCTCCCGATATTTTCCCTTGACAGAGATCCCAGTGATGTTTTAGGGAATATAACTGAAGACTGAGTGATTTACCTAAAAATACATTTTTACAATAGGATATATAACATATGGTAATAAAGCTAAAGTTATTGTATAATAAACTCCCACTTACCTAGAATCTAAAGCAGAAGGAAGATTAAGTTAAGGTGAATTTAAATTTTATGTTCTCTATAAAAGTAAATAACAAATAACAATGATTTTTTTTGTTACTTACAGGGTATTCATGTGGTCACCATAGAGTAACCTCAAATCCTTTAAACCTGATATATTTATATTATTTTACAGTGGTAATTGCTATTTATAATAATGATCTTGAATTATTTTATGGTCCTGGAATATTTTCAAAATCTTCAAAGAAATATTAAAGTGCATATGCAGCAACTTGCCCTGTGCAAAAGTAAGACACTCACTTTTTGCTGTATGTGAAGCTTATGAGGTAATTATCTCACTAATATACAACCCTTGCAGACCAACTGCACTAGTTCTTTCTATGTTAGGTAAAATGAAAGAACTAAATGAATCAAAGGTGGAAAAACCTAGAAAGAACCCTTAGTTGCAGGGAGGGATGTAGGAGTCGTCCTACCTTTTCTACATGATGTAACCGGCCAAGAAATGAGATGATCAGTTCTTCAAACCTCCCCCCATCTGTGAGCTTTTCAATATTGGGACATTTAGGTGTAATTTCCTTGAAATGAAAATGCAGACCTTGTTTTACTGTCCCTTCCTACATGCACAGGAACGAGCAAGCACTCCTCAGCCTTTAGACTCTGCATCACCCCTCAGCCACAGGACAAACACAGGTGTGTTTAAATTCTTGCTGAAGCCGGCATGAGGAGTTATAATCCCTGACCAAACCTTACACAATTCGATCCTGTGCTAGCTACTGATTGTAACATCTTGTGACAGCCAGAAAATGTCTAAGGGAGGGAGGGGAGCGGTGTCAGGGCCCCTGTTGTTAAGGTCCTCGCCCTTTCACTGTGGGAAGAAATTTCCAGTGAGGGAGGAGGTCAGGAGTTTGGACTGCTTCTCTGGAAATTCAATCCCAAACGGTTTCCTCTGAGGATTCTGCTTCCTTGCTAAACCTCATGTATAAACAAAGAGCATAACCCTTCAGAAATGGACGCTGAGGGATCATTAATAGTTACAGAAAATCCGCTTCCTTGAAATAGGATTAGGTGAGCTAATAGGTGTTCGGATGGATGGACACACAGATGGACAGACAAACCAAGGACTGGCACAGCGGACCAGATAGCTTCATATCAAAAGTCTTGGAAGACCTGAGACCTCTGTGCAAGCAGCAGTTCACTTGGAAGAGCTTACTGTCCTGTGAACACCTCTGCCTCAGACCGTTCTGCCTTCAGACCTCCTGATTTGGCCCTTCACCATTTCGTTTCTTTATGATCGTACCTATCCACATTGCCTGACCCTACTACTGCCTGAACCACGGTGTTCATTGTACTCCACTTTCCTCTTCAGAACAGAGGTGATTAATATTTAATTGTCTAATCTATTTGTTAGAAACAAATTATTTTCATTTCTGGTACCAATGTCTTCTATGAGACAAAACAAGTTTTTCCTACAATGGTAAATTCTCTCCTATACTGTATAGAAGTTCCTATGGGAGTTGTTTACAAAAAAAGAGAAAATTCTATTGTATATGATATTTATAAGATAATTTGAGAAGACTAAAGAAACATAAATTTGAATAGTGTGCTCTCTACATTTTAAAGCTTAAATCTCTATGTTTTGTGTCTAGTGTAGTGAAAATAGGGAAATCATTTTGAGCAATCTTAAATAATTTAAAATAACATAGTGGCCTTAATATTAACTATAGATAAAATGTTGCTAGAACTATTACTGTGTTCTAAAAATGTTACTTTTAATAACATTTATTATATGATAATCAAAAGTAAAGAATAATGACAGATGATTGAAATCAAGGGTACCTTATGAAATAACCACTACAAAAAGAAAACTTGTCATAGAATTTCCATAATAAATAGAAAGGCATATATTAAGAATCCTATTAAAATTTAAGAAATGATTCCTTTTTACAAGCATTGTCCTGGTCACCTGAACTTAAAACCCCAGCATCATATTTCTAAAAAAAAAAATTTCTTTATTACGAAATGTCTGCTACAGTCGAAGAATATATGTCAAAAATTGAAACACTCATGCACACAAAATGAACATCATGAACTGACACGCTGAGAATTAGAGCGTCATTAAACTGGCGCCTCTACCTGTATGTTCCTTCCTTTCCCGTACTCCCAGTTTCCCGGTGCCTGAGGAAACCATGACCCTTGATTTTGTGTTGATAGAAATCTTTTTTGTTTGTTTGTTCAACTCTATAGCATGTCTCTAAACAGTGTATTGTTTAGTTGTGTTTTTTGAACTTTATAATAATGTTTTTATACTGCTGTGGTTTTCATCTTTCCTACATCTGTGATTTGCATTTCGTATTCAGTAATTTTTCTAATTTTCCCTTTTTAATTAACTTTTTATTAGAGAAGTTGTAGGCTTACAGAAGAATCGTGCAGAAAATACAGAGTTCCCATATACCCCCACACACACACACCCCTACAATTTTCCCTGTTATTAACATTTTTCTGATTACTAATGAAGTTGGGTATCTTTTAATATGTAAGGTTTGCCTCTTTTGAGGTGCCCAGTGGTATCTTTTACTCATTTTTTTCTATTAGGTTGTTTATTTTTTATTTGTTTGTGTACTTTAGAAATTCTGGATACTATTCTTTTATTAATTACATATGTTGCAAATCTCACCTTCCAGTTTGTGATTTATTTTTTAATTATCTTTATGACGGTATCTTTTGATATTCTTTTCAAGTTAGTGACCTTTAAGTTATGTTTAAGAAGCCTTTTCCTCACCTTGCAGTCTTAAAGCCACCCTCCATATATTTTTAATTTTGCCTTACATATTTGATCTCTAATCCACAGAAAATTGACTTTTTGAAATAACAGCTTTATTGAGATATGATTCCCTTACGATACAATTCACCCATTTAAAGCATACAATTCAGTGGCTTTTAGTATATTCACGGAACTGTTCAAATGTCGCCACAATCAATCATAGGACATTTTCATCAGTCCCTCAAAGAAACTCATGTTCATTATCAGTCACTCCTTATTTTCTCCTACCAAATGCTCAGCCCTATGCAATTACTAATCTAAATTCTGTCCGTAGATTTGCCTGTTCTGGACATTTTATGTGAATGGAATCATACAATATGTGACTTTTTGTGACTGGCTTGTTTCACTGAGCATTATGTTTTCACTATTCATCCTGTTGTAGCATGTATTTAGTACTTCATTCCTTTTTATTTCCAAATAATATCCCATTGTGTGGATATACCATATTTTATCTACTCATCACTTGTTGAATGAGAAGTGTAGAGTAGAAACAACTCTGAGTATTATGAATAGAGCTGCGATGACGAATCTTGTACAAGTTTTCTGTGAACGTGTTTTCACCTCATCAGTAGATAGCTAGGAATGGAGAGAACTGATTTTCATCTATTGTGTATATAGGGTTCCAGTTTGTTTTTTCCATATGGACAACTTCTTGTCCTGACACAACTTTTAGAATAGTTCCTCTTTCCTTCCCACTAAACTACAATGCCAGTTGTATCCGATGTGCATGTTTCTAAGCGCTATTCTGTTCCATCAGTCATTTTTTCTATTCTCTGTGATGATACTACACTATCTTAGTCAGCATAATATTACTTTAGGTACTGCTATGTGCTAGGGCATGCCACACCACTGTTCTTCAACAGTATTGTGCTACTGTGTTCATTCCACCACATTTTAGAATCAGCTTATCAAGTTCCTTGAAAGATGTGTTGAAATTTTAATTAGACTTACATTGATGCATAGATGAAGTTGAGTAGAGCTAATGGGTAGACTTTCCATCACCAAGACATATCTCTCTGTCATCTAAGTCTTCTTTAATATCTTTCAGAAAAGACATACTATTTTCCTTAGAGTTCTGCGCATCTTTTGAGAACCTTATATTTGTTGATAGAGTTGTAAGTGGCATTTTATAATTAATTATTTTACTGGTATATAAAAATTGCTCTTGATGTTTTGAACATTGATCTTTTATTCAGCCACCTTTCTAAACATTTATTTCTAATAATTTGTAAGTTAATTTTGCATTTTCTATACAATCATAACATCTGTGAATAAAACGTTTTGTTTTCATTTTCTTTTTCCTTCTTACCATACCCTCGAGAATACAAGTAGTGTATGCTTATGGCACTGTTTTCTTCTTCCTGGTTTTAAAATGGATGTTTTAAATGTCACCATAAAGAATGGAATTTGCTGTGAGTTTTTGATAAATACCTTTTATCTGGTTAAAAATATTCTTTTCTATTCCTATTTTGCTAAGAGTTTCAGTCATTGAATTTTATCAAAATACCTTTCCATCTTTTGAGATAATCATAAAGCTTTTCTCTTTTTAAGATATTAATGAATAAATTATATTAAAGAGTATCTTCTAATATTGGACTAACATTATGTTCCATCTAATTTTTGTCATGATGTGTTATCCCTGGATTCAGTTTGCTGATAATTTGCTAATAATTGTGAAGAGATATTTACCTGAGATTTTCTACTCTTGGACTGTCTTTGCCATGTGTTTTTAATTAATGTTATATTGGGCTTATAAATGAAATCGCTGAATTATCCTTCTTTTTCTCTTCTCTGAAATAAGTTGACTAAGAGTGAGTTATGTGTTTCTTACACATTGGTGGAACTGGCCAGGGAAGCCATCTGGGCTTGATATTTCCTTTCTGGAAAGATTTTTGACTACTATTTCAGTTTTTTTCTAATGGTTATAGGATGATTCAAGTTTTCCAGTTTTTCTAAAGTCAGTTTGGGTAAATTTTTATAGTTTTAAAATTTTTTTCTGTGCAACTTGGTGACTATGCTATTATGTTTTTTTACATTGCTGAACTCTGCTTGTTAATAATTAATTTAGGATTTTTATGCCTGTGTTCATGAGTGAACTGGCCTGTAACTTTTCTTTCTCTTCCTATCCCTCTCATCTTTTGGGATCAATGTTATAATGACTTCTAAAGTACTTTGAGGGTATTCTCTTTCTTGATTTTCTGGAAAACTTTATAAAAGGCTGGAATGATCTAGTCCTTGGGAGCTATTTTTAGAACTCACCTGTAAAATTACCTGAGCATAGCGATTTTTTTGTGGGAACATTTTTACCTATTCTTTCAATTTCTTTAATTTTACTGAATTGTTTAGTCTCTTTGTTTCTTCTTCTGGCATTTTATATTTTCCTAGGAGTTTGTCTATTTCACTTAGGTTCTCCAATTGTAGGTATGATATTTTTTATAGTATTCCCTTATTTTCTTTCATCTTTAATGGTTCTGTAGTTATGTCCTTTCTGAAATGTTATTAGTTATTGATACCTCTTTTCTAGATAATATTGCCATAGATTTTTCACCCCAATGTTGTTTCATGTGTACCTTTTCTTTTTAAAATTAAAAAAAAATTTTTATTTTTAAACAATTTATTGAAGTATATCATTCATACATGAACATATATAAACTATAACTGTTCAGTAAACATTGTGAACTTACAAAACAAACATGCATTACATCATGCAGGGCTCCCACACATCACCCCCTCACAAACACCCTGCATTGTTGTGAAACATTTGTTAACAAATCATGAAAGAGCATCGTCAAAGTATTACTACTAGCTATAGTCCGAATCTTCCTCCCTTTTTTAAGGATTTATTTGTTTTTTTGTTTACTTTTATCCATTCCCCTCCCCGCCCCCATTTTTGCTGTTTCTCTGTCCATTCGCTGGCAACTCTCTGTGTCCATTTCCTACCCTCTCTTCTCATCCTTCGCCTCCTATTTTCACTGGGATTTGATCCTCGGAACCTCCAATCTGGGAGAGAGGCATCTTACTACCGCCTGTGCCACCTTAGTTCCTGGTTTTTTGATGCCTCTCGTCTTGGCTCTCCCTTGTGTCACTCTCCTGTTATGTCATCATCTTGCTGCGTGGCTTGCAGGGCCTGACAGCTCACCCGTGGATGGGGCCTGGCGGCTCACCCGCTTGCGGGACCTGGTGGCGCACCCGCGCACAGGGCCTGGTGGCCCACGCGCCTTCTATATATATATATATATTTTTTTTTTTTTTTAATTTTCACCTGGAGGTCCCAGGGGTCAAACCCAGGTTCCTCCATATGGGAGATGGACTCCCAACCACCCGAGCCACATCCGTCCCTCTGCTAATATCTCTTAAGGTTGACCAAAGATACCCAAAGTTACAGTCTTTTCCCATACAGGATGGTCATATAATAAATCAGGCTTAGTTCATCGCCAGCATTCCAAAAACCAGACCTAGGGAGAAAAACTAGGTCTGGGGACACATGCATGGTTTCTGATATAGCGAATGTTTAGCCTACCCTGATTATCACAAAATCAGGTCAGCGAGAATATTCGCATTGTATCTTCTTTCTTGTTTCCTTGATCAGGCTTGCCATAAACTTTTCTCTCTTGGTAACTCCTTACATTGGTTGCCTACTTCATTAATTATCATACTTTTAAAAATATAAACTGTGTTAAGGCTATGCATTTCCTTCCCTTTAGCTGCATCCTTCAGGATTTGTTCATCACTTCATTATCATCTCTAAGTATTTTTATTTAAATGTTAGGAATTTATTTTTGAATAGGAAATATGTTAACCTAGACCAGAATCTGAAAGTCACAAAATAGATAGAGTAAAATAGCTCCCCTCAACCCCTGACTATCAGCACCTCCCTACCTGGTTCCCATTAAAACAGTACCAATGTAAAACGTGTTTTGTGTCTCCTTCTGGAGACCAGTTCCAAAGACTTTTAATTTTTATCTTAATTTCATCTTGAACTGGGAATTAAAGTGTGTATTTTTAATGTCCAAGTATGGGGGGGCGTTGTTGTTGTTATTGGTTCCTAACTAAATTGCAGTGTTTTCAAAGAATGTAATCTCCTGGATACCAGTTTCTTGCAATATGTTGATGCTTGCTTGTGTGATCTCTAATTAATGAGATCACTGATGTTTTTCACACGGTATTTTTATACCATTTATTTGTTTCTTTGGCCTAATAATAACAAAAAAAGAGGCATGAGTAAAATCTATTAGAATGGTAGATTTGTCCATTTTCTCTACAGTTAAATTAAATTTGTTTTTTATATGTTGAAATTGTTTTAGTGGATGTGTACAAGTTTAGATATATGTCTTCCTTCTGAATGAAATTTAATAATCATTATTTAGTGATAGTCTATTTTAGGGAATGTTTTTTGGTTAATATTTGCCTGGTATAACTTTTCCCATCTCTTTAGTTTCAAACTCCTCATGTTTTCAATGTGTCTCTTGTGTAAAAAAAAAAAACAGATGAATTTTGATTTTTCACAAATCTAAACTGACCATCCCACTCTTTTAACTAGTGATTTTAGTCCATTTTATATTACTGTGATTATTGATCACAGTAATGTAGACAAGTTAGACCTGGTTCAGTGATCATAATTTTTCATTTTTCCCACTTTTTTCTATGCTTCATTCATGCCCCTATTTTTTTTTTAAAGTAGACTTTATTTCTTAGAACAGTTTTAGATTTACAGAAAAATTGGGAAGATAGTATTTAGAGCTCCCATAACTCTGCACCCATCAACATCTTTGTTTCTTAAATCACTATTTGGTGAGAGAAGTATTAAAACAAAAAATAAGCAAATCTGTCTACAGTGAACCTTGACAAGCCACCTCGGGAGACCACATACCTCTTTCTCCTGCTATTCTAACTTTTATACCAAAAATATCATTTTTGGAAATCATGTTTGTTTTTTCTTTTCTCAATTATGGTCATTTTTGCTTACTCTCTTGTGGCTTACTAATTTTGTGATTCTATCTTTTACTTCATTAAGTATTTTGTAATGTTTATATTATATTCTTTTCCTGATAATTCCCATGTCTGAAGTCCTTGTCAGTAGGAATCTATTTCTCCTGACTCTCACCCATGGTGGTTTGTTTCTGGGATGTTAAATAACTTTTTATTATGATCTATTTTTTTGTTCATCTTAATCTATTGGAAATTTAGAAATATTAAACTAAAGAAAATTTTTTCCAGAAGGAATTTGTATTTGGTTCAGGTGGGAGCAGGTAACACTACTGACCTGGAACCACTTTAGCCCTCTTCAGGGCTCTCTAGCTTCTTCCTGGGATATCATGCTCAGCTGTCGTATTCCTGCCCCCTGAAGTCGCAATACTGATATAGACATTTGCCTTCAAAGCTACCCTTCCTTTTGAGTGTGCTTGCTGCTCGTTATCCTGTTTTAAGTACATGTGGTTTTATATGTGTGTGGCAGGGGGAAGGTTTTTTTTTTTTATTTATTTATTTTTTTTTTTATTTTTTATTTTTTTTTTTATTATGGGTAAAAATCAAAATTCTCACAATACATACAAACATTTGTAAAATGATATATAAATATATATGCATATATGTGTATTTGCTTACAAAAATGTTATTTATATATATATATATACATATATTTTAAGAGGTGCTTAGAGTGGACTTGATGGTATTCTCTTGCTCACATATGGTGATTCTTGCAATGCAAGAAATTATAACAATGAGGTGGAGCCAGTGGCCACTTGACAGTTTTTTGGGTAGGGAGGGGATGAGCAGTTGAAATACAGGGGCTTCTTTGGGAGTTGGAGGTTGTCCTGAGTACTGTTGTGGCAATGGATGTAGGCCATTTTAAATCAGCACACACCACTCAGAACTGAGTGGGAGAGAGTGTGGTCTACAGTGTGAACTGTGGTCTATGGTTGGTGGCAAGGCTCCAGGATGTGTAAGTTCATTGAGGTTGGTGGGCCACACTATGGGAGGGGGAAGGTTTTTGTTTTGTTTTTGGTTTTGGATGTTTCTCTTAATTCCTGTAAGCAATGAAACAAAAAAAACAAAACAAAAATTTATGCTTGATCTAGTTGTTTCATCTCATGAACTGAAGTTAAAAGGCTTAAATCACCAATATTCCTCACCGACCCTTGCCTGCAGCATGCATTTAGTTGCTTAGCCCTTTCAATTCTACTTCTAAAAATGTATTCCCATCTATGCTGCTTTTCCCCCTTGCTGTTGACTTTCCTATCTCCAGAGTGTATCTAATCTATTTTACAAACTGCCTACAGATTAATCTTTCTGAAATAAAAGTCACTTGGCTTATTCTCCTGACATACGCCTCCCCATCTCCAGCATCCAACTCAGCTGTCCTCATTGGTTGTCCAGTGCTGACAAATGAAATCCAACCTCTGTAGCTTAACATTTCAAGATCCTTCAATATCTGCACCAAATGTCTCTTTTCTGTTTCCCCTATTCCTCCTTGATGCTCCTTCTTTCTGCCTGAAATGGCCTATATCTTTCCCTATCCCCAAATGGTAATCATTACTTAAGGCCATCTTAGATGCATTCAGTTTTCCAGAATATTTCCTAGTGGTAAGTAACTGCTTCCTCTTCTGAACTCTGATGGCATTTTATTTATCTTCTCTTATAGCTGTGTGTGTAGCTTATGTGTTATAGATTAAATTCTTTAGGGAATTTTTACCCTGAATCCACCTATCACCGTGGCTACCGCATCATGTATCCCAATAAGTATGTGTTAATGAATAGTGTATTCAACATAATTTGAAATTTTAAAAAGTGACACATGGGAAATGTTTCAGCTTCTGATGGTGATTGCTCATAAAGTTTCTCTGTACAAAGATGATATATCAGTAAGTTGTTTACTTTCTTCTTAGTGTGCCTATATAATAATTTTTCAATTTTGAAAATAATCCAAATTGTTATTTTTTAACCTTGAACATGTCCTTAAATTAGATTAATTTTGCTTTCATGAAGTGCATAACTAATTTTGTTTGGGACTGGTTTGATGGTGGTAATCCATAATCTATAGGATGTTTTAACCTCCCACTTCTTTTGCCAGAACTTATCAGCTTCAAAGTGGTTTAGGGAGTCATTAATTTTCTAAGGAAACTGGTCTATCTGTTTTTAACTATTAAGTTAAAGTAAGCTTGATTAAAAGTTGGCCAAGCTCTTATAGACACAACCTTTATTAATTTGTGAAACTTTTGTGATTCAACTCTTTTATTTTAGTCATATAGATTGTTTTGTATCTCTCCATCTATAAAATTAAAGAAAAATGAGCACATCCATTTCAAATGGATCTTGGCACTTTCTTCACCCTAGTTATCAAAACATGCTAATCATTGAAATATTAAGAACATTAAATTTTTTTATCTAATGTTTATTTCTTCCATGGTTGGTTGATGCATTTTTTTTTTTTTTCAGTATAATTTTTCTATTTGAAAATCACCACTGAATTAGTCAGCACATATCGGTGTTTCTGGTAATAAAAAATGTTCTCCTCCAAGTTACCGTCACATACCTAGTCAACTAATAAAACTATATAAATCAGATTGAACTTGAACACAATTTTTCCCTATCTCTTGTTCTCAGACTCAGGTATTGTCACTTCTGTCCTCCACAAGTCCTAACTTTTATATTTTTCTCTCTCATTATCTTTTCCTGCTATCTTCTGGTAGAGTTCTTCAAATTTACTAATCTGTTCTTTGGTTGTCTCCAGCCTGCTCTTTATCTCATCATTTCTTCTTTTTCCTTCTTTTATGACTTCTTATTTCTGCTTCATGTTTCTAACTTCTTCCTTTATCTTTTTCAGTATATTATGATTTTTAAAAAATTCTTGATCTGTTCTAATTATGATGCTTCACATAATATATGTCATTTAGGTGGTGTCTTTTTTTAAATTAATTTTACTCCAAGGTATATTTATTTGGCCAGTGTGCCTATATTTCCCTGACAGTACTGGTTAGTCTAACTGGTAATGTCTTCTGGAGAAGAGCAAAAGGCCAGACTATGTCCAAGAACTGCTGGATTTGCTATGAAAGGGGGAGGTATGGGCCTTAAGAAAGAGGGCTCCACTGCTGAACAGCTCCCTTTCAGAGCTGCTCCATCAGGAAAATCTGCTGTTCTGGATTTTACTTTTAATCTCTTGGAAATGAATGGAATTGGGAGGAGGCATTCTTTAAGGTTATAAGTCATCAGCTCTGGGAATTTGGAAGGAGGATAGAAGAAGAGTGGATGCCCAAGAAGTTCTGATCCATCTGCACCTGTTTTTTAACACCCATCCCAACAAGGCTTTTGCTGGTCTTGAAATTACCTGGCTCATACCAATACCATGTTGGGCTCTTGCTTCCAAACTGGTGATGGGACAGATAAAATTGCCCCATGGCAACAAAAGGGAGAGGCAGGACCAGAAAGCAAAGCATTTTTCCAAACCAGTCACTCAGCAGTCTCCTGGTGTACTCCGCCTCAGGCTGTAACCCCATGTCTCCACACACTCAGTCTCCTGTTCAGAACAACTTTGTTTCCCAGGAACTTCTCAGAGTTTCATTGCTCTTGCTAGTGTTTTTCTTCTTCTTATCATAATATCTCCGATTCATGTTGCTTTCTATTGTTTCTCCAGGTTGATTTTGGGGAAAGGAGTCAGTACCCCATTTTAGAAAGCACTGAGCTTTTTCCAACGAATGTTTTGTCCCCTTAGAAACACTCTATTCATCATAATGGTTGTTGTATTAGTCAGGGTTCTCTCGGGAAACAGAATCAACAGGAGATATTTGTCAATAATATGAGATTTTAAAAGTCTCTCACGTGACCGTGGGGATGCACAAGTCCAGGTTCCGCAGGCAGGCTGCAAGCCAGGGTCTTCGATGAAAGTCCGATGAAAGGTCCTTGATGAATTTCTGGGAGAAGTTGCCTGTCCAACGACGAGCTGGGAAATTCTCTCTGAATGTTGAAAATCACTTCCCCTTTTAAGGCATTCAACTGATTGGATAAAAGCATCACCCATTGATGACATAATCTCCCTGATTGGTGCAGATGTAATCAGCCATCCAGGCAGTAAACTCACTGGTAATCGAAGTCCATAAATGCTCTTGCATTACAATTAGCCCAGTGCTTGCTGGGACAAACACCTGGACACAATTACCCGGCTGAGATGACACATTAGCCTAACCATCACAGTTATCTATCTGTTCTTAGAAGATTTCTCATCTGTTTCAGAGCTTGATTAAATTCACCACCTCATCTTTTTATGCCAATGTATGGAGTTTAAAAAGGAGGGATCATTATTTCAAAAAAAAAAACAGAATGCAAGAGGCTTTATTGTGAAGGACTTGCTCTACAACTCTATGTATCAGTATATCTATGAAACAAAGAAGCAGATAAACTTTAACACATTGCATACATTTTCTGAGAAAAAATAACTCATCTTATTTCAGGTTTACGAAATAGGCCTTTTTTGTCCTCTTGCATATTCTTTTGGGACTATCTATTTCAAATCAGCATTTTTAGAGAGGCAAGGTAAAAATGGGGCTGCAGATCACCTCTAGCCCTCAGAGACTCAGGTTTGTTAGTATCAGGTCCTTTGCCCTCCTCCAACAGAAAATTATTTGTCCAGATATTTGCAATACCTTTCTATTCCAATCTAGACAGGGAGCAAGACTAATAGTTGAGAAACAGTCTTTAATGTGTACTGACCACAATCCAAAATAAATGAAAAAACTTAGTATACCAGTAATATCTGTTTTAGGGGATTGTTGCAGAGATTTAGTAAAATAATCTATACAAGATGTCGGATGTACAGTAAACACTCAAAATGCAAGCAATTATTTATCATGTAGAAATTATAAAATGGTTAAAATTCAAAATAGGAAGTGTACAATATTTTTTATCAAACACGAATAACTCATATTTAGCTTTGTATTCTATTACCAGCATCCTTATGTTATTTTTGCCATTAATTGCCACATTTAGATTTTCTGGTTTCCAGTCAGGAAGATCGCAGCATAACCAGTGCTGTTGAAAGCATATGATGCGTAAAGCTGTTATTGTGTTTTAGAAAATGTTGCATGCCATTGTACAGCTAATGTATGGTAATAATAGGAGGATCCCTTAAACTGAATTTAATTATCTTGTGGTATGGCAGACTAGGTTCCCTGAGTCAACCTTCCTTCTAAAAACAACTAAAAAGGCTAGATACAGCTTAAAAACAAAACATCTTTTTTAGTATATCCATGAGTTAAGTTAGTTAGGATACTCAGAGACCAAAACTAAATGAAAGGAACCCAGAGATACAAACAGAGCAATGAAGGCGGCTCTCCCTTTGAAGACCTTTTCTAAACTAAATTAATTTGAACTTCTGGGATTTTTTCAACCCTCATGAGGCACAGAAGACAAAAACAATACCCAGAGCCTGCTTAAGGTGGAGAATCTCATAGGATATCACCATGCATAAATATAGGACACCAAAGGACCACAACTGCAGTGGATGGGTGAATTCAAAACCAATTAAAGAGAAGCAAGAAAATACCTTCTTAAATGTTGGCACTGAGTGGGGCTCACCCCTTTAAATTCATATCTATAAGGCTGCCGTCATAAGGATTTACTGCCTGAATTCATGCTGTCATTTTGAAAAACCTGAGGCTGAAATTTTAAAGTTATCCAGAGATGCTGATATCTCCAGGTGTCTGTCACAGTCACATGATTACTAGGAAACCCATTTTGAATTTCAACAGATAAAGCTCCAAAAAATATGAGTTCACATATAAAAACAACTCAAAACAATAAGAAAAGTACCATGAAAAAGAGCTTTCAGAAATGATGAATAGCAGAATCAGACTTGCAATGACTTTAAATACTGGAATTATCAGCCATTGAACAGGATATAGTCATATTTAATATGATATATATTTAAAGAAATTTACAAAGGATTTAAAATAGTAAAAAGCAAGGGACAATAAACTTTATTGAACATACTTGAAAAGGAATAAAAAGTTCTATAAATAAAAACAAAACAACAACTTGGATGGATTTGACAGCGGATTAAACAAAAGAAAATTTCCAGAATGTAGCAGAGGAAGGAAAAGAGATGAAAAATAAGAAAGAGAGGTTTAGGGAAATGAAAGACAGACTGGGAAGATCTAACATCTAAATAAGTTACATATGGAGTAGACAGAGAATGGAATGGTGATACTACATAAACATGTTATGGCAAAATTTTGCAGTTATCATCAAAGACAGATTCAAAGGACTAATATGTACCAATCAGGATAAATAAATACATGTAACCTAGAAAAACCATAAAGAAAATGAAGAACACAAAAGACAAAGAGAAGATCTTAAAAGCAGCCAGAGTGATAAAACCAAATTCACTTCAAAGGAATAACAGCTGACTCTTCAACAACAATAGCCTTAAAGATATTTCCAGACCAAAATAACTGAGAGTGTTTATTACTAAATTGCATTAAAAGAACTTAAAACATTTGAGGTTAAAAGAAAGTAGTTGTTGTGAGGTTAGACTTGCAAGAAGGAATAATGAAATAGGACCATGGCAAATATATAGGTCCATCTAAGGAGTTAGTGACTTGATAAAATAACAATATATTCATATAGATCAAAGGAAGGCAAAAAAGGAGGAAAAAAGAAACTTAGAAAATATAGGGCAGATAACCAACATAAGAGAAAAAAATAAAGGCAAATAAGTTAGCATATACAAACTAATTGGACTAAATGCTTCATGTAAAAGACAAAAGTTGATTAGATTTCAAAAGAAAAATACAAAATCTATATGCTGTTTACAAGATACATGTCTTCAATCAGAGGGTATACCAAGGTTTAAAGTAAATGGATGGATAAAAATATACCAAGCAAAGAGTACCCCCCCCAAAAAAAAAGGAAGAAAACTGCTCTTAAAATCTTAGTCTTGGACAAAAATGAATTTAGAACAAAAATCTATAGTAGAGGAAAACCATTTAATAAGAAAAATCCAGTTAACTACCACAATACCGAACTTATATGGACCTTATAGTATAACATCAAAATATATAAAGGAAAATTTAACAGAGCTACAAAGAAAAATAGACAAATCTACCGTTATAGTGGGAGATTTTTATGTACATTTTTAAACTAATAAATAGCTCAAATTTAAAAATTCTCCAAAAAAGTCTGCACCCAAATGTTTATAATAGCTCTATTCATAATTGCCAAAAATTAGAAGCAATCAATATGTCCTTCAGCAAGTGAACAGATTAACTGTAGTACATCAGTGCAGTAGAATAGTATACAGCAATAAGAAGAAATGAGCTATCAAGCCACAGAAAGACATGGAAGAAACTTAAATGCATGTTGCTAAACTTAAATGCATAATGCATATTGAAAGAAGCCAGTTTGAAAAGGCTACATGCTGTATGATTTCAACTGTCAGACATCCTGGAAAAGGCAAAAGTAGAGAAACAATAAAAGATCAGTGGTTCAGTGGTTGCCTGGATTTCAGGGAGAGGGGCCAAGGGAGAGATGAGTAAATGGAGCAAGTGGGGTTTTTAGGGTTCTGAAACTGTTTTGTGTGATACTGTAATGGTGGATACATGACATTATTTATTTGTCAAAACCCATAGAACTGTACAACACTGTTTTAGTTTGCCAAAGGCTACCAATGCAAAAATTACCAGAAATGGGTTCGCTTTTTTTTTTCCAAAGATTTATTTAATTTTATTTTAATTCTATTCTATTCTATTCTATTCTATTTCTATTCTATTCTATTCTATTCTATTCTATTCTATTCTATTCTATTCTATTCTATTCTATTCTATTCTATTCTATTCTATTCTATTCTATTCTATTCTATTCTATTATTTCTTGCGCCACCTCAGCTCCCTGGTCTGCTGCATCTCTTATTGTCTCTCCTCTGTGTCTCTTTTTGTTGCATCATCTTGCTGCGCCAGCTCTCTGCAAGGGCCAGCACTCTGCGGGGGCCAGCTCACCATGAGGGCCAGCTTGCCTTTTACCAGGAGGCCCCAGGAATCGAACCCTGGACAGGAGCCCAATCACTTGAGCCACATCCATTTCCCTGGGTTAGCTTTTATAATGGGGATTTATTAGGGTAAAAACTTTGTTCCAAGGCTGTGAAAATGTCCAAATCAAGGCATCATCAGAGATGCTGTTTCACTAAATGTTGGCTGCTGGCAAATCCTGTAGTCCTGCCACATGGCAAGGTGGCTCTCTGTCTGGATCTCTGCCTTCTCCTCCAGGCCGCTTTCTCCTCAAGCTCAGCTGTGTGCGATCAAGCACATGGCATGGCTTGTCTTTTCAGCTTTGAGCTGCTCCATGGGTCTAGCCTCTCAGGGGCCTCTTTCCATGCCTCCATGCTCTCCTGTTTCTAGCATCCAGCCTCTCTCTAAGATTCTCAAGGTTTCTCTCTGCCTCCTTCTCAGCTGTAACTGATCCTGGGGTGCTCTTTCACAGGGCAGGTTCAAAATAGCAGCTCTCTTTCTCTGTGTGTTTCTGCTTTCAGTTCTCAGTTTATATAAAACCCCAGCAAGAGGGTGGAGACCAACCTGGGTCACGCCTCATTGACTCAGTCCAGTCAAGGGGCCCCACACCCCCCAGGAATGGATTAGTTCTAAGAACATAATCTTCTGGGATTCACAAAAGGACTTCACACTATCACAGACACAAAGAGAGAATCCTAATCACGGACTCTAGTTAGCAGTAATGTATCAATATTGATTCTTCGGTTATAACAAATGTACTACAGTAGTTCAAGATGTTAGTAATAGGGGAAACTGGGATGGGTGGGTAGAAGGAGTATACAGAGGGAACTCTGTCCTTTCTGTGCAATTTTTCTGTAAACTTAAAACTGCTCTATAAAACAGTCTATTGATTTAAAAAATAAGTAAGATGTAGATCTCAACAGCACAACAAACAAGTTTGGTCCAGTGGGTATGTAAAGACCATGGCACCCAACAACCGCAATATGTACAAAATACACATTCTTAACAAGCACACGTGAAACTTTAAAAAAATACTTATAATTTGCCATCAAGCAAATCACAACAAATTTCAAAGGATTAGTTAAATATAGACTCTATCTTCTGGCCACAATGCAATTAGTAGTCAACAACAGAAAAGACAACCATCAAACCTCATCTGTTTGGGAATTGAGAAATACTTTTAAATTGCTCATAAGTCAAAGAAGAAACTATAATGGAAGTTTTAAAATGTTTTGAACTAAATGACAATGAAATTCCTACATTTCTAAACCTAAGAAATGGAGCTAAAGCAATATTTAGACATTTATAGTCTTGAGCTTATAAATCAGAGAAAAGAATAAAAATAATTGAGTTAAGCATCCAAAATAAGGAATACAAAATAAACCCAAAGAAAGCAGAAAAAAGGGCATACAAATAAGATCAGAAATCAGTGAATCAAAAACAAAATACAATAGAGTACACTGGAAGATTCTCAGGAACATAATGTTGAATAATTGAATTGTAGAAGAATATATATAATATTCCATTTCATAGATAGTAGAAACAAGTAAAACTAAACAATATGTTGTTTAAAGATACAAATATATGGTAAAAATATTCCAGATTGTATTTACCTCTGAGCTGGGATTGGAGAATGAGGGAAGGAAGGAAAGAAGAAAGGGAGGGAGGGAGGAACATTTTTCATGTTTATTGCCTTTTGCCTTTCTTCTTTTGTGACTGTCCTATTCATGTCCTCTTTCTATTTTTCCATTTTTAAAAACAAGATTATTGTTGACATGGAGGCCCAAGTTCACAAGTTGAAAGAAGAGCTGATTAATGTGAACTCACAGCGGAAACAACAGCTGGTGGAACTTGGTCTTCTTCGTGAAGAGGAAAAGCAGAGGGCTGCAAGGGACCATGAGACTACTGTCAACAAACTGAAGGCTGAATCAGAAAAGATGAAAATGGAACTGAAAAAGACTCATGCTGCAGAGACAGAGATGACACTGGAAAAGGTAAGATACCAACTGTATTTTTTATAGATAATGGAAATCCGGATTTAAAAATCCACTGCCACCACCCTAATATTTAATCTCTAAAAAGTGGTGGCCATTGAATTACCCTTCACATTTTTAAACTCTTCAAATGAGCGATTTGAGTATCTTGCCCTGAGCACCACAGAAATCATTTAGGGGGTGTCCTACCTTTTCTTGACTTTCATGAAAGGGATTCTGTAGAATATTCCATTCTGTAGTAATTACATATACATTATGATAAGACAATATTATAATATTCTCAAATGGTATACTGATTAGGAATACTTGGGCTGTAGCTTTAAATTTTCTTAGGTTAAGACTAGGTGGGTTTCAGGTCTTTTCTAAATTGTCTAATAAGCATTTTTAGATTTTAGAGGTTTTTTTAATAATGATATAACAAAAATGACCTATTTTCTGAGATTGTTGTTTCAGTAGAATAAGCAAAGTTTCTTTAGAATTACATATCATTGAAATGAATGGCAAAATAATGTTTATACATAGGTTTTAGGTTGATATATTCAAGGTGCAATTCCATAAATTCTTTCTTTTGATATCCTAATAAAGTATAAGTATTTTAATCAGGTAGTAAATGTGAATTTCTATTAATCATAACAACTGTAAATTGCCCCTTGAGTTCCTTCAGAGAATTTAATATCTTGGGATCAAGTAACTTGAAAAAAGTAATTCTACCTCTTTCTCTTCGTCATTAAATAATGCTGAGCCTTCACAGCATATGCATTACCATTCTGGGCATTGCTTTATTGATTTTATGTGCACCCTGATCCTGAGGATTTCACTTTATAGTACCTTATCTGAAGGTCAGAAGTCAGAGGGCTTGGCCCTTGGCAACATGGCTCTGAACCCAGAAATAAGTAGGGAAAGGGCTCTAAAGAGACAGAGGTGAGCCTCACTTCTTAGAACAGCAAGGAAGCCAGTGTGGCTAGAACGGAGTGACCAGGAGGAGGGTAGAAGGTGATGAGGTCAGAAGAAACCTCAGGGGATGGCCCCATGTCCTGAAGGTGTGTGTAGGAGGCCAGGGAGAGGCCTTGGCATGGACCTTCTGTGAGTAGGGAAGCCTTGGCAGGTTTTGAGCAGAAGAGTGATATCATCTGACTCCTGTTTGAATAGAGCCCCTGTGACTGCTGTGCTGAGACTAGACTCAATTGGGGGCACCAGTGGAAGTAGGGAGACCGGTTAAAAGGCTATTGCAGTAATTTGGACAAGAGAAAATGGAGTCTTGGGCCAGGATGAGAGCAATGAAGGTGAAATGATGAGACCTGGGGTATGTTCTGGAGGTAGGATTGACAGGATTTGCTCCTGGTTCAGACATGGGGCATGAGGTGAGAGAGGAGTCAAGGATGGCTCCAAGGTCACTCAGCTAAGTCAGAGGGGAAATGCAGTTCCCCTTTGCTGAGAGGAGGAAGACTGCAAGAGCAACAGGTCTGGCAGGACTTCCATTTGGGACATGCTTGGCTTAAGATGCCTTTTATACATCTGGGGAAGTTAGTGATAACTCCATCAAAGCAGGACAAAGTAATAGTTGTTTAATGTGAAAATATTTAAGTTTCAGGACTTGGGGAAATTTAATTATACGGAGTAGTCTTAGTCCTCTGACAATAGCAGATAAGAGATGGTGGAGAGTGAAAGTATTATAGTAGCGTTGTCACTTACCTTTTGTGTTAGCTGCCTTACCCATGCCTCACCTTGGCTTCAATGACCTTCCTGAAAAGTTCAAAGTATTTCTATGTAAATGTTCCAAAATGACACAAATAGCAGTATACCTCAATTTAAGAAAATTGGACATATTGAAGCCAGACTTAGAAAACATATAATTTAGGCCTTAATTTTCTTGCATTATATAGTCACATTTCAAATGTTTCTTTTTAGTAGAAGATGAACTTTTTTAAGTATAGGTTTTTATGCATTACTAACTAGACAGGTTACAGGTTGTTAAAAAAAAAAAAAAAAAAAAAAGAATCAGTATTAGAAACCATTGGCAATTCATTAGCAAACAATTTTGAAAGATTTTCTATATCCAGAAAGGCATCATCCTGGGCAGTGTGGGGACAGAAATTAAAAAAAAAAAGAAAACCATGGACACTGTCTTCAAGGGATTATAAAATAACAGTGAATTCAAGACACACGCATATGTACGTACACCTACAAAAATAACTATAATGTAAGGTAGAGGGTGAATTTGGGGAGAATTATTTTTTGCTGAGAAATCCAGGAAACTTAGCTAGAGGAGCTATCATTGAACTGGACATAGTATGTAGGATTTTGACTAGTAGATATGGAAGATGGCATTCTGAGCAAAAGGAATAACAAAAGCAAGAGCAAACAATAGGTTTACATGGCATATAGGTTAGAGCCATTAGGCTTAAAGATAATTTAGGGATTGTGGAAAGTCTTCAAAGCCATGATAAGTATTTTAGCTTCATTGGGTAGAGAGAAGCTACTGAAGGTTTTTGAGCAGTGAAGAATCAATATTCAAGTGATTATTAGGAAAAACATTCTGTCACTGTTGGCAAGATATCGTAGCAGTGGAAGTAATTGCCGGGGACTGGATTAGTCCGGGTGAGAGGTGCTTGAGAGTAGAGTAGAGATTCATGAGAGGTAGTGAGGGTGCAGCCATCGCAAGGGGATAGAGGAGATGAGTTTGGGATTCATCACAGAGATAGGATTAATTAGGCTAAAGTATAATTTCACCCCTTAAGTTGAGAAAATAAGGAGATGTTTCTTGTGTGGGGAGGAAGATGAATTTAGTCAGGAAAAAGTGGAGTCTGAAGGGTGCACTACAGCCAGCTGTGTGTTCACCTGTGAATATGTTGGTGCAGCTCACTCCAAAAGGCATGTTGGGGAACAACCAGCTGTAGGAATCACCCACAGAAAGGGCATGGCCTGTGCTCTTGGGAGTGTGTGAGACTGTTAAAGAGAGGACTAGAGAGAGAAAAACAGAAACAGTTGTGAAGGAAGAATGTAAGGGCACAACTGCATTTAGAAAGTTGAGGAGGAAAGAGTTGAAGAAGGGTCATCAAGAGAAGAGGAATGTATGAGTGTATTTTCATGGAAGTAAAGGAAAAGAACTTTTGAAAAGAATAGTCATAAGTGTTATAGAAAATTTGGAAGGATGAGAGATGAGGAAAGGTCAGTGGATTTGAAACTGAAAAGTCAGTGGTGATCTTGGACAGAGTACTGAAAATGATAGCTTGGACAGAAACATGGTTGCAAAAGATAAATGAGAGAGAAGTGAGGAAGTGGAGATAAGTGAATAGTCCATTTGTTTTGGAAAATTTGGTGTTGTACAAGGAAGGTCAGTTCCAAAGAGTAGCAGGAGTTAGGGGAAGTATTTTTTTAGGCTGAAAAATTCTTGAGCATTTTGAAGTCTGTGAGAAGGGGCTAATGGGGTGGAAGAGCTTAATGATGCCAAGAATCAGATAATTGATGGTTTGAGATCTGAAAGATGAAGCCCACCTATACCCCTTGGCATCTAGGCTCCAGCTGCAGGAGACATCCATCTGTTCCTGCAACATGCTATGCTCATTCCTGCCTCGAGGTCCTTTCACCTGTGACTTCCTCTGCCTGGAATATTCTTCCCCATTATTTTCTTATGACTATCTTCTCATCATTCTGCATTCTTCAGAGAGTTCTTCTCTGACCTCTTCCTATAAAGTCCTTCCTACCTCTACCATCTTGTCTTGCCCCATTGTCTTCATAGTGTATCTCACTATCTGAAATAATCTTTTAAAATTGTTCTCTTGTTTTCTCTTCCTCCCATCAGAATGTAAGCTCTATTAGCAGAACAGAATTGTCTTTCTTGTTCATTTCCGTGTACCACTGGTGCCTAGAAAACTTGGCACATGTAGGTGCTCATCTAGGATGAATTAAATGAATGAATGAAAGGAAGCATGACTTTAGCTGAGGAAGGAAGGAAGAAGAAGATTGGCAAAGATACAGAGAAGGTCTCTGACAAGACTTGAGAAGAACTTCTATCTTATTCCATCTACATTCTTAGTAAAGAATCACAATAGTTGGCTCAGAGTGAGGAGTTTCGAGAATTCAGGCTTCAGACTGAGCAGATAGATGGAATGATACCAAAAGGAAGAGGATGTAAGGGAATTTACTCAGGTAGAATTGGAGTTCTGCAGATAGAGGGGTAAGCACAGGCAGTATGAGTCTGGAAAAGCAAAATGTGACTGAATTCCCATTGAATTGAGAACAAAAGTATGCAAGAAGATAGAAATGGGGTTTGGGCATAGTGATTTTAGCTGACATGAATAAATGTTCCAAGGAGTTAGAACAGAATTCAGGGCCTCGTTGGCAAAGATGGAGAATCTAGGAAAAGGGAAGAGAGCCATATAGGCTAGAGTTTGATTTTTGTTGAGTTGGTGGACTTCTGCAACCTCAAAGTTAATTTGGTAAAGTACAAGTGTTGGGCTCCTATTATGAGGAGTAATTTGTATTTCCGATAGATAAAAGGTTTTTACTTAACTAGTAAAAGGAGTTTGGCACTTCCAGATTCAGTGAAGGCCTGGACTGTTAGCTCCCTGAAAGAAATCCTTGTGACATGTTCATTTCTCTAGGATCATGCATTGTGCCTCAAGCCAAGAAGGCATTCATTAGATGTTGAATGAATGAATGAAAGAATGATGATCAGCTGAACTAGACCATGTAGCCCCACTGAAGAATCCATGATGAGAATAAATTTTCACATATAAATGTTATTGATTTTACCAAATCTCATTTCAACCCATTATAAATACTCAGGTAGGACAAGGTGCAGCTTATATCAAATATTCATTCATGTTATTTTAGTGTTATAATGTCCTCCATATTACTTAATAAGACACACACATAGCATAAATCTTTTTACTCATATAGTTTTAATTTTTCTATATAAATTAGTAAACATTTGAGTTTTTACTATAAAAGTTTGAAATAATGTTACTAATATCTGGTAATTCTGTTGCTAGCCTGTTGTGTCATTGTGCAAGGTACTCGAATACTTCTCCCTGTTTCTAATAAAAAGCATCTTTAAATAAATCTGAATGTTAGAATATTTGCTACCAGTTCAAAATCCAGCCACAATTGAGGGGTTTAGAAGTTAATTTTCTATGACTGAGTATAAAATTGAAGTTCAAAGAGGAGAGAAGAATAACACCAGAATAATAAATAATCTAAATATAACATTACATGTGGGCCTGGATTGTATCAGTAGCACTTGCAGTGTTATGGATATAAAAGAATTCTTAAGCCAGACCCTACCTGAATTTCTGTCAGCAGTGAGTTAGGCCTGGAGGAACTCTTCAGTGGCTTCAAGTTAAGAGAGACGTGAAATTCCTCTACAAGGTCAAGATTCTTGACCTAGTGAATCCAAGAGAGGAAATGATTGACATTTGCAAAGTGAGAGCTGCTTTTCAAACCAAACGGAAACAACGTCCATAAAATGTGAACCTTTGAAAAATTAAAAAACATTACTGAGAGGTGATGGTAAACAAAAAAAAAAAAAAAAAAAAGAGATGATAGTGCATAATTTTCAGATGAATGATTAAAACTTTGGTTTTTAAATTTTGCCATTGTTTCAGAAATCTATTCAGTTTTTTAAAAGTAACCTTTATTGAAATAGAGGATGTTTTAGAAAATACAGAAAATAGAGAAGTGTGACTTTCTCTGTTATTTCCACCACCCAGAGATACCAAAAGCAATAGTTTAACATGTATGTAAAATAGTTATCTAAGCTGACTGAGAGCATCCTGAATAAACAGTTCTGTCTATTGCTTTTTTTTTTTTTTTTTTTTACAAAATTTATGCCAAAAATATTCCAATGTCTTCTGAAATTCTTTGAAAATACATTTTCATTGTATCATGAGATTCCATTTTATGTTTATGGCATAATTTCTTGTGGTATTCCTTTATTTTTTACACTTAGATTTTTTTTTTTTTAAAGAATGTTTAAATTACAAAATTGTAAACGTTATTAGCAGCACTGATATTTATATCTGAATGTGATTAAAAGGGGAAATGTTAAATTGTATATATGGTAACAGAATAAAATTTTTTAAAAATCCATGGAAATACACTACCCAGTGAACTCTAAGTTAAACCATACATTTTAATTAATAGTACAGTTATAAAGATGTGCATCATCAGTTGTAACAAATGTCCCACCCCAATGCAAGGTGTTGGTGGTGGGTGGTATATGGGAATCCTGTATTTTATGCATGATTGTTCTGTAAACCCACAACTTCTCTAATAAAAGCAAAAAAAAAAAAAAAAAAAAAGTTTAAATTAATACTGAGATTAACATCTATTTATATGTTAAGCTTTACCAACATTTCCAAATTTTTTCCCCTTAGGCTAAAATCCCTGTAGGATTTATCAGGTCAAATTGCTTTTCAGAAAGTTTCTACTAATTTATATTTCCCCAACAGAGTATTAGTCTTATCCTGACCAGAACTTCATGCCATTAATATTTTTCTTTAATTTTTGGTGTTTTTGTGCAAAGGCTGCTGTTTTAAATTAGCATTTTTTAAAAGTTTGAGAGTGTCTATTTAAAATACATATGTTACCGTATTTTATTTTCTGGGAATCGTCTGTTCATGTCTTTTGCCACAGTCTCTCTTCTTTTAGGGTGTTAGTGTTTTTCTCACCAACTGATAAAAACCCATTTTATATTTAGGATGATAAAACCCTTATCATCTTTGTGGCAAATAGTTTTGGTATCTGCCTTTTAACTTTATGGTCTTTCTGCTATGCAGAATATTTTGATTTGTAATCAAATCTATTAATCTTCTCCTTTGTGATTTCTCCATTATAAATCGTTCTTTTAACCTTCACATTTTTATATTAAAAAAATCTAACAATGCATCAAACATTTTATGCAATGTGCTCCACTAAGTAAAAAGTTTTTGTGAAATTGGCATACCTTTTACCAGCTTGGGGTTCATGGTCTATAATTTTAAATGGTGTCTGAAGGATTATCCTGGAATTCTGCCAGCCTGAAGTCATTTAAAGGCTTTGAGCAACAATTCAGCATCTTTTTCAAATTGAAAAAAAGCTCCACATGGCATAATTATTTAAAGCTAAGGTCATAGAAACTACTTAAATCTTTGAAATTTGTAATTAAAGGATTAATATTAACTTATGAAGACATTGTCATTTTGGCTTAAAATGGATTTCTAATCTCAATTCTGTTCTTTTACTTTGATCTTTTCCCTGATTTTTTCCTTTACTAAAAATATGAAGTTTTATATGCTTTAACTTTAAATATTATCCTCAAACAGTTAAGACTTTCGAAAATTGACTGACAAACAGCATCTAGTTTAATTTTTATTATATTAAATGTTGCTGAATTAAGATTGTCATTTTCTTCTGGGTGTATAAACCACACAGGTGAATGTAATGGAATATAATGGCATCTTTAAACATAACAATTAATACCTTAATTTACAAAAGAAAAACATACAAATGGCAATGTCGAAAACTCAAGTTGTGTACATAATTTGAATGTGACAAACTGGTGTTCACATATATTAAGGTTTAGGAGTGTCTCCAAATGACCTCAATTGTATACTTTCTGTGTGTGGTGAAAGGGGTTATATTTTTTCTCATACAAACACTAAGGCATTTGTTGTCATTTGACAAAATACACAATCAAATCAAATATGTTCTTTATATCTATGTACACATCTCCTTATATAACAAGGGGAAATTGTTATGTTCCTTAGACTTTTTTTCTTTTATACTCCAGCTCCCGGTTCTCTCTTATTGTCTGGTTCTGATGTGAGGCACCTACTTCACACAGATTCCACTAAATAAATACTGCAGTGATATCTGAGGTGTTTATTTAGTAAACAGAAAGAGCAAGATATCACCATTCATGTTTGAATATTTACATTGATAAAGGTTCTACCATCCCTAACTAAGTAGGTCTGCAAAGCTCATTGCCAAGAAAAAATGAAATAAAAATAAAATAAAATAAAATAAAAGCTCATTGCCAACGTGGGGTCATGGATATAGATAGAAGTGGGCTACTCCCTGATGAGCGGTTTTCACTGTTTCCCAGAGAGCCTTGCTGCTTCCCCTCTGCCTCTTTGCAGCATGTTAAAAAGCACTCCTGTTTTCTAGCAATCGGAGAGAGCAAATCAATAGCTTAACTTCAAAGTCTAGGTTTCCTAGGCTAGAGAACAATTTTTTGGGTAGAGAAAATTAAAAGACAATATATTTTACATTAAGATTATTTGGAAGTGAAAATTAGGCTTATAAATGACTTGTTTATTTTTAAAACAAGCATTTAAATTTTATAGGATTTATTTTCCTTAGTCACTCCCTACCCTTGTTTTCTAATATTCTAATAGCATCATTAAAAATGGGAGTTCTGCCATGTACCAGAAGATGTTGGTTTTGTCCTTTGGAGTCTTATTAAGTGAAAAAAAATGCCTATCTTGAGTAAACTAAAATCTCTTAGGTCAGTGCAGTGAAAGAATGATTTGAATTGAGAAGTGAAAATAGAACAGCTTATTTGCTAGCTTCAGGATTTGATATCCATCCTGAGAGATTAAAATGAATAGATATTTTTGCATATAGGCTTTTTTTTTGTTTATTTGTTCATTTTGTTTTCTAGGTTTTTTGTTTTGAATTGTGCAAGTGCACAGGTGTGTGTTTATTTAAGATAATGGCTAATAATTGTGCAATCCATTTGATCTGTTCAGCTTCATACCTAACACTGCATCTTTTTTATTTCCCATAAAACCAAAGAAAATGGGATGAAAATATGTTCATAGCATGTATACATACTCTACACATATGTGAACATGTGTATACATTTATATGATTAGCATTATCAATGAAATGATTATAAATAAGCACAGATATAACAATTTATGGCACTACATTCCAGTTTGACCAGGAAAATCCCAGGTTACATCTGTTTTCCCAGTGTCCTGTATCATTTAGCATTTACCTCACCACCTTTCACTCTTAAAAGTATCCCAGGGGAATGGATAGACCTCAAGCTGTTGAGCTCCCGCCTCCAACATGGGAGGTCCCAGTTTAGTTCCCCGTGCCTCTGAAAAAACAAAAATGAGCAACAAGCAAAACAAACAAAAAAACCAACTCAGGGAAACCAATGTGGTTCAGTGGTCAAGTGCCGGCTTCCCACATATGAGATCCTGGGTTCAATCCTTGGCCTCCAGTACCTCAAAAGAAAAAAAAAAAAAACAATTCTATTGCCCTATACTTATAATAATAAAGTGTACACACACAAAAGTATCCCATCTTGCTGCTAACTTAATGGGTCACCCTAATCATGAGGGTACATTTTACATAAAGGATCTATATTTTCTTATGTCTCCTGTGACTTAATTAATGAACACTATATTGCTCAATGCATGTATTTTAAATGAGTTAATGCTTTTTTCACAGTAATACTGAACCTAGTTATAGATAACTGATTATTTTCATATTCCAACCAGCAATTACTGATGGTTTTTCCAACCTACACAACATTTAAATAGTATTTTATGCACTTAGAACAAAAAATATTGGGAGCGGATGTACCTCAAGCCATTGAGCTTCCCACATGGGAGGTCTCAGATTCAATCCCCAGTGCCTCCTGAGAACAAAACAGAACAAGCAGATGAAGAAGCCAATTCAGAGGCACCGATGTGGCTCAGTGGCTGAGCACCAGCTTCCCACATACGAGGTCCCAGTTTCAATCCCCAGCCCCAGGAAAACTAAGCCCTGGGGAATAGGGAAGGCATGGTGAAGTGTATTATCAATTCAGAAAATCTGGATAATTCTTACACAATTTTCCACTAATGTAGATACATTTATATATAGGAATGGTTCTTTAAGTGGCATATATAATAGTAAAAAAAAAATTGGAGGCAACATAAATGCCCGATATGGGAAATTTAAAATAAATTATATTTTACAAAGCATTTATTGTGTTTCAGAAGACTATTTAATAACATGAGAAAATACAGTAAAATGCTAAAAGGAAAAGCATAAAAGTTTACCTGGTTTGATCCATCTTTAGTAAGCCATAAATAAGTTGACACTCTGAAAAAAAAGATGGACAGAGATATGACAGTTCATTACTCTGTGGGATGGGATTATATGTGATATGTGGGTTTAAAATGTATTTTTCAGTATTTGCTGAAGATTCTGTGTTATACTTTGTAAGTTGAATAGTGATATACAGAGGTCACCGCCTAGTGGTATTGTTGCCCTGCTCCTAAATCCTAGGGCATTTTCAGCCTGCTTTGCTTTTTCTGCCCCTTTCTGCCTCCGAGGCATTAGAGTCACAGAGAAAAGGATGTGCTAGCCCTTCAGCCCGGGCATCACATTAGGTTAACTCAGCAGCCTGATTGTGATATCACTAGCCCCTCCTCATATCTGCCTGACAGACTGGGGGTCTCCAGTCCCCTAAGCCCAGGCCCAAGTCACCCTCCTGTCAGGGCAGGAGCCTATGCCCTCATTTACACAAAAATAAGAAGCACAAGTGTTGCCCTTTCTGCAGCCTGCTCTTGGGGATTTCATCATTGCTTCTGGGATCTTCATGGGAGCCAAAGGAGATGTGGGCCTCTAGGACTTTCAACTGCCCATGTCTCCAGGAAATCCAAGCCCTGGGTCTGATAGGGAAGGACAAAGAGAATGGCCTTAAGAGTGGACAGACTGGGAGTCTGCGGACCCTGAGGGACATTGGACCATCTGGCCTCAGAGAGAGCACGGTAAGGCTGAGATGCCCTCAGAGCTCTTGACAGGGGGATCATTCTAAAAACCAAACTTCATTACTAGGCTGGATGAAGCACTGGCAATATAAACACAGCCTATCCCCCCAGGGAGATTAATTTAGAAGGGGTGGGAGTAATGGAACAAATCAAGCTGTGATTACATTTAACTGAAACCAGGGCCATCGTCTAGATCTGTTGGACAAGGTGCCCTGAGAAACGCCCAGGAAGGTATCTGAGGTTTGGGAAGGGTGGAATCAGCAGAACATTCTGGAGGAGGTAGAATGTAAGTGAATGTAAGCTAATGTCATTCCCCTCCCTTGCTTAAAACTTGCCATTGCCCATGCCAAAGTGAAGTTGCCACAGGTCCTTCACTCTCCCATCAAGAACTTGCATAATACCATCTCTGCTCTTCTACCTTAACTGTCTCCCCGACTACAGAAACCATCTGCGCTGTGCCCATACCAGACAGCCCTGTTCCACCAATAGGCTGGAAACTTTGTACCTTCACAGCTTCCCACATGTTGTTCCCTCTGCCTGGACGACTTGGTGAAGTTGGCATCCTCGTTCAAGGGTGTTCTCTGTCCCTGTCCCCCTCCTCCCCACCCCAAGGAAGAAGAAATGAGGCTCTTCCCTGTGCTCCTGTAGCTCTTCATTCATTCCTCTTTTTTTAAAAGTGTCACAAAATACGATTTACATACAAGAAAATCTACCCTTTTGTGCACAATTCTGCAAGTTTTGACAAACACATACAGTCTTGTAATCACCACAATCAAGATAACAGATCCATGACCTCAAATATTCCCCCAGACCATTTGTCGTCAAACTGCCCCCTGCCCCATCCCTCAACTCCCGGCAACCATTGTGACTATAGGTTTGCCTTTTCTAGAATGTCATGTAAATGAATCACTCAGTATGTAGCCTTTTGAGTCTCACTTCTTTCACTTAGCATAACGTACTTGGGATTCACCCATGTAGCAGTAGTCCATTCCTTTTTATTGCTTAGCGGCATTCCATTGTATGCATGTGTCAAAGTTTGTTTAGCCATTCTCCAGTTGAGAAGCATTTGGGTTGTTACACATCCACATGCAGGTTTTGTGTGAATATGTTTTAATTTCATTTGGGTAAATAGGAGTAGGTTCACTGGATTGGGAGTTAAGTATATTTTTAACTTTATTAGAAACTGCCAAACTATTTTCCAAAGTGGCTGTACCATTTTGCATTTCCACCTGTAAACTATAAGAGTTCCAGTTGCTCTGCATCCTTACCAGCACTTGGTATTGTCAGTTTTTTTAATGTTATTTTAGCCATTCAAATAGGTGTATCTCATAGAATGTGTATTCCGTAAATGACTAATAAAGATGAGGTTCTTTCCATGTGTATATTTGTCTCCTGAATCTTTTCCTTGGTGAAGTGTCTATATAAAAAATCTTTTTCCCATTTTATATTTGCTTATTTTTTTATTATTGAATTTTGAGAGTTCTTTATATATTCTGGATGCAAGTCCTTTATAAAATATGTGATTTGCTAATACTTTCCCCAATGTAAAGACAATGACTTGACTTTACATTCTTTTAAAAGTGTCTTTCAAAGAGCAGATGTTCTTAATTCTTATAAAGCCCAATTTATCTATTTGTTCTTTTATGGGACCATACTTTTGGTGTTTATCTAAGAAATCTTTGCCTAACCCAAGGTCACAGAGATTTTCTCCTATGTTTTCTTGTAGAAATTTCATAGCTTTAGGTTTTATACTTAGGTTCATGGTCCATTTCGAGTCAATTTTTGGGCATAGTGCAAGGTTCATTTTCTTGCATATGAATAGCCACTTGTTTTGGCACCATTTATTGAAAAGACTATTCTTTCTTCACTGAATTGCCTTTGCACCTTTTTGAAAATCAATTGGCCATATATGTATGGGGCTACTTCTGGACCCTGTATTTCTGTTCCTTTGATCTGTATATCTGTCCTTTCTCCAATAACACACTGTTCTGATTACTGTAGCTTTTATTGTCTAAATCTTGAAAACAGTATGAGTCACCCAACTTTGTTCTTTTTCAAATCATTTTGCCTATGATAGTTTCTTTGCCTTTCTTAGAACCTGCATGATGCATTCGAAACAGAATCTTGTTGGGATTGTTTTTAATTGCGTTGAATTGATATTTCAGTTTGGAAAGAATTGAAATCTTAATGATATTGAGTCTTCCAGTCCATGAACAAGGAATATCTTGCCATTTATTTAGGTCTTTTTAAAAAATTTCCTTCATCAGTGATTGTAGTTTTCAGCATGCAGATGTTACATATATTTTGTTAGATTTATATCTAATAATTTCATATTTTTTCCTTCAATTGCCAGTTGTTCATTCACTAATATATAGAAATATAATAGATTTTTATATAATGACCTTGTATCCTATAACTTTATAAACTCACTTAGCTAGGAGTGCTATCAGAAATACCACAAACTGGTTTTGGCTTAAACAATAGGAATTTGTTGGCTCATGGTTTTAGAGTTAAAAGAAGTCAAAATTCAATATACCAGCCAGGGTTGCCTCCTCCCCAAAGACTGTTGCTTTCTGTGCTGGCTGCTGGCAATCATTAGGGTACCTTGGCTTGTATCTCTGCTTCCTGTCACATGGTGAGGTCTTCTCCTTTCTGTCTTCTGTGACTCTGGGGTCCTCTCTTTACGACTCTCCAGGAGTCTGGATTAAGACCCACCCTCATTCAGCTGGGCCACAGCATAACTAAATATATCATCTTCCAGAGGTCCTATTCTCAGTGGGTTCATACCCACAGGCGTGCAGATTAAGATTAGGAACCTGCCCATAGCTCAGTTCACCACACTCACTTATTCTATTCACCTTTTTTTTTTATAGATTCTTTGAGATTTTCTACTTAGATAATCAGATCGCTACCTGTTATTTGTTTTCCCTATGAGGTATTAATTTTATTTTAATGAAGCAATGCATAGCAACACATTTTGTTTCTCACAGTAATACATTTTATTATTAAACTGGTGAAGTTTGGAATATGAATTCTCAAAACATACCTAGCATACAGAGAATCAAATGAGAATCATACCAACTGGGGAAAATTCATGTAGGGTATGGAAGGAGGAGCATTTGTCATTTCCCAGTTTACTTTATGGTGTCCAATGACAGACATATATGATTTTTTAAAAATAACAGCATTATATACACAAACATTATAGACAAAGCTATGGCTATTTTAAAATACCTATTTTTAACACACAATTTATTCTTTGTCTTGACTCTCCATATTCATTATTCTTTTTTAAAAATCAAAATGATATGAAAAATTTTAAATATACTTTCAAGTGTATATTATAAATATTCTATTGGATTAGAGCAGGGGTTCTTAACTAGGGGTCTATGGGACTCCAACTGGTCTGTGGAAAGATTTCAGGGGTTCCGTGAACCAGAATTGAAAAAATCAACTTAATATCTTTATTTTCTCTGACCTCTAACTGAAATCCAACATTTCCTTCACTTATGAATATATGCAATAAATTACAGTAGTATTCCATGGTTTTTACCTGACTGGCAAAGGGGTCTGTGGAACAAAAAATGTTAAGAACCCCTGGATTAGAGCCTCTACTATTTAAATATTACAGAATTTTTGGAAATACATTTTGGCCCTGATTTCTATGTTGTGTATTACTCCTCCACACATTTTAAACATTTTTTAAAAACCCGAACATTGCAATATCTGTTGTTCTCAGTTTATAATGATCTTTTATAAGTTTTAAAAACAATAGTAGTCAAATAGTTAAGGGTTTTTTTACCTATCAGAATCCCTAGATTGCTTAGAAGATCTGTTTTTAACTACCATGTTTTAATTAAATTCCCCTTAGAAAATATTTTATTGCTTTTAATTGCTTGGTTCCATCATTAGAGTGTGTTTTGAACTTTATATTTGGAGTCACACCCAACTGTATGTAATTAAGCCTGACATATATGCCAAAAAGTTGCAAGTACACATAGACACACACACCCTCATGTACAAAAATCCATATTTTAGAGTATACTAACAATTCCAGTAACAGTATAGGTTGTATCAACTGCACTTGTGGCTAAAACACTAGTTAACCAACCAGGTGTAGAAGACTGTACAACATTTTTGTATTTTTCAAAATGTATTACAAATTACTATTGAAAAAAGAAAAGCTACATTTTTAAGTGTGTCCAGATGTGACTTTTGGCTAACAGAACTGTTTTTAATATTCATCTATGGTATTTTCTTGGCAAAGAAAATGGACATTTGTTCCCACTGCATGACTTTAACAGATCAGTAGACATCCTAGGAATACTCTAAGGAAGCAACACTGGGTTGTGGAAAATATCTCATAAAACGTCAGTATCTTTGAATCTTATTTGTGAAAGTTGCTTACGTAATTATAAATTCCATATTATTATTGAGCGAGGAATTTTAACAGATTTTTAAGTGAGCTTTTAAAGGTTTATAATTTAGGCTTATATTTCTATTGATTATTGCAGTTCCTTTTCTCTAATATGGATTATGGTGTTTATTCAACCCAGAGTACTTTATTAAATTGAAGGAAGTAGCATACATTTTAGAGACTTCCTGAGAATAAGAAATTATCAGAATTGCCATATTTAGATCATAACTAATGGTCCAGTCAATCCTATATTTGTTGTCTAATAGCATAAAGAGCCAGTAAATGGGTGATGGGAACTTCCAGACCTCTAGTTTCCTTAATAATTTAAGGGTAAATGAGTCAACATATATAACAAGCATTTGGTGTCTACTTAGCTCAGTGCTGGGGAAGATTGCAACAAGGTGTATATCTTTTATTATTGTTGTGATAATGAGAAATACAAACATAAAGCAACTGAAAATGTATATAACCATAGGTAATAAAATTCTAGGTTAGTGTATAATGCTGGGAATTCTGAGAAAGTCTTTAGTAGTCAGAAGATGTTTTATGGGGGAAGTGGTCCTTGAAGTACAATATTTGAATTGTCAGTAAATATGAAGAATTTTCTGAGGCCATCAAAGGTTATAAAATGGGAAGCTAGGAGCTTTGAACAATTTTGAAGAATGTCAGGCGGTAATTGTTTATGAAAACCTCACTTATTCTAAAAAATGATTGAAGGTGACTTTTTTAACTTTTTGTTTTACACTTGTTGCAAAAATAGTACAGAGAATTCCTATACACCCTTCACCAAGCTTCCCCCAATGTTAACATCTTATTTATTCATAATTCAATTATTAAAACCAGAGAGTTAACACTGGTATAATACTATTAAATAACTACAAACTTTATTTTAATTTCCCCAGTTTTTCTACTAATATACCTTTTCATTGTACCAGGATCCAATCCAGGATCTCACATTGCATTTAGTTGTCCTATTTCATTAGTCTCCTGCAATCTGACAGGTCCTCAGTTTTCCTTATCTTTCATTTGCTCAAGAGCTTTGAAGTGTACTAGTCAATTCTTTTGTAGAATGCCTCTCACTTTGTATTTGTCTAATTTTTTTTCTCATGATTAAAATGAGGTTATGCATTTTGAGCAAGAACACAACAGAAGTGATACCGTGCCCTTCTCAACGCACTACACCAAGCGGTACATGACATCGATATATCTTATTACTGGTGCCGTTAACCTTGATTGCTTGGTTAAGGTTATGTCTTCTAGGTTCCACTGTAAAATTATACTTTTCCTTTTGTAACTAATAAATATCTTGGGGGTAATACAAATGTCCTGTTTCTCCTTAGACTTCTGTCCACTAATTTTAGTGTCCATCAGTGAATTTTGCCTACAACAATTATCCTTTTTTTTTTTTTTTTTTTTTTTTAACTCATGGTTACTTTGAAGTTTTAGCATTCTCTAGCCTTGGGTTATAGTGAGGTGTAGTTTTTGTGTAGAACTTTTCCGTTTTTGTTGTTTCATATCATTAGGGGAGAAAATATTGGAAGCTGAAGGTGACTTTTTTAAAGTAAGGAGTCAGATCTACGGGAAAATGAAGGGAAAAAATTAAGCTGAAACTAGGAGCCAGGTTCATGGAAAAAATGCCTACTACCAGGGTTTGTATACCTCCTAGGAAGGAGCCCCAATTTGGCTCTAAGTTTTCTAGTAGCAGAGGTAAAGAGAGCATCACAATTAGAATAAAATTCAGTGCAATAGGATTTTAAAAGTCATTAGTTCAAATTCCTGGAAACAAAATCTTCAGAGAGAAATTTACTAGGGGTTCTCACAAAGAGGATATTGTGTGTTGCAGTTAACATCCTCAACAGCATCTCCATGGACCATAAATTTTTATAGGGCATTTTCTTAGAATAGGGGTAGTATCATTTTTACTTTAACTTTTCCAAAAAGAAGAGTGTTAGAGTGAGATTTAATGTGTTGGAAGTCAGCCTGAACTCCGGAAGTCTTTGAAGAACTCACAAACTGTTAAAAGGTTTGTGAAATTATTTTAGAATTTTAAAAAAATTAAGGCCAGATATTATTTACTTCAACAAATTTTGAATCCCTCCTATTCAAATGCTTCTGTGCTAAGTGACCAAAACCTGATTATAACAATATTTTCTCTGAAGTAGAAATTAGCTGTCTCAAACCATCTAAAAGAGATTTAAATAGGAATGTACCAAAAGAAACTTGCTGCAAGGTAGACCCAGAACATTAACCTTGCGGAGAAAGTTATAACAAATTTGGGATTTGCCAACCCTCTGTCTTATTTGTTGTAGTTCTTGAGAGATTTTTTGCTTGAGGTTTTGCTTCTGATGATAATTGTATCTACTGGACCTGAATACTGAAAAAGGATGTTAGAGAAGTAGTAAGGAAGAGAAAGAGGTTATCACTTGTGAATTTTCTGTTTCTAAAAAACTAAAAATATTAAGGATTTTGACATTATCTTAAAATATGTGGCTTTTGATGTTTTGCAATGAAGGCTTTGCTATTTTTAACAGAAAGTTAAAAAAATAGCTTTGACGGTTTTAAAAATGAATGGCTGCCTAACTGAATTAGGGCAAAGTAAATATTCATTTGGAACCACTTCTAATGAAGGAAAAAGAAATGTTTAATTACTTCTTTCATTGTCTATCACACTGATGCCTGACTCTCTGGATTACTTTGTAAATTGCCGCATTACCAGTTTAATTGAGTTAAAGTTCATAATAACGTTAAGAAGCATTTATTGTACCTATATTGGGACCTAGGCAATGTGTTAAGTACTATAGACACAAGAAAGAAAAGATACCATCGTTGATCAGGACCTAAAAGGATCAAAATGTATTTTCGCATGGATTTTTAAAAGTTACAAATTAGTTCCTTTCCCATAAAATATAGCTGAGAATAAAATAGCCCCAACATAGTATCAGCTTTTTTAGATGAAAGGCTCACCCAGAGATAAATGAGATACAATTGGCTATGTTTTAGACCCTGAGGGTCTGTAGAATTTCCATGGTACCTGCATTTGTTAAGTTATAAGTTGAAAATAAAATACTATAAAAGTTGCATGAAATTGGCAACAGTACCATTTGCCAGTTAGAGTGTTGTTTTGGCATTACTTTTAACTGCCCTGCACCATCTTTTTCCAATGTACCTTATATGGCCAAGAAATTAAATAGCATCTTGATAAAAAATCCAGATGTGCAGATTGATATTTGCTTTTGAAATGCCCTGTGAGACCTCAGGAATAGAACCAAATCAGAATTGTCCAAAGTTATAAATCCAATCTTGACTGTTCAGAAGCCTGAAATGGCATGGTTTTTCATGGTCAATTCTTGGAGAAATCTTACATTAAAAAAAAATCAAATCAGCAGGGGCTCTAATTGAAAGGCATCTGATTTTTGTTTTGATCAGTTCTTTGAAGAAGGGAAGCAGAAATTTATTTAGGAAACCACCTTGCAATCTGTTTCAGTTAAATGGCTATTGGTTGTTTGAGCCTCATGCATCTTTACATCAAGTAGTTCAGCCACTATTTTGTAATATTTTTAATTAAATAATATTTCAGTTATGTTCTCGTAACTTGGGTGGTTTCATTAACCCCCTAATTAAATGAACAGTATTAGTCAATATGTTGAATATTCACAGGTAATTATTAATATGTAACAATCTCTCTTTATTTGTGATTGTAAAATGGCCTTTATATTATATGCAAAATTAATTATATGTTGCCTGTTCACACACAATAAAATATAATTTAACTGAGGTAAGGAAATAATAAAAACAATGATAATATTTTATTTTTTACTTGCACATTTATCTGGTAGTCTCTACATACACGTAACTGTGCTAGCATTCCCTAGCGGAAACAATCATAAACAACTGCTTCCACAATTGCATTCTAGAATTAGCCTAGGAATAATGAATTGTTAAGTAGATTAACAAATACATTTTAAACAAAATGGCTACATTGGTGAATTCTACCAAACATTTAAGGAATAATACCAATTCAACACAAACTCTCTCAGAAAATAGAAGAAGAGAACATCTTCCTAACTCATCTCATAAATTTAGGATTACCACAGTACCAAAACTGGACAAAGATATTACAAGAAAAGAAAACTACAGACTATAGACATAAAAATCCTTAGCAAAATATTAGCCAGTCAAATCCAGCAAAAGGATAGCCTACATCATGGTTTATAATGGGGTTTATTCCAGGAATGCAAGGTTGAGTCAGCATTTGAAAATTAAACAATGCAATTCACCATATTAACAGATGAAAGATAGGAAAATCATGATATCATTTGAGTAGATGCAGAAAAGGCATTTGACAAAGTTTAACACTCATCTATAATAACTCTCAGAAAATAGGAATGGAAGGAAATTTCCTCAACCTGATAAAAAGCACATACCAAAAGTAAAAAGAAAAAAATCTACAGCTAACATTATACTTAGTGGTGACAGATGATATAATTTTCCCTAAGATTGGGAGCAAGACAAGGATGTTCCCTCTCATTACTTTTAATCCACATAGTGCTGTAGGTCCTAGCCAGTGCAACAAGGGAAGAAAAAGAAAGAAAAGATTTAAAAAATCTGAAAGGAAGACATAAAACTGTCTTTATTTACAAACATATTGTCTGTATGGTTAAAAAAAAAAAAGTCATAAGGAATCTGTAAAGAGCGCTACTAGAAATAATAAGTAAATTTAGCAAGGACGCAGGATACCAGGTCAACATGCAAAATCAGTTGTATTTCTATGTGCTAGCAATGAATGACTGGAAATTGAAATTTAAAAAATTAATATTTCAATGACATGTATGAAACACTTAAGAGAAAAGTTTAACATTATATGTGCAAGATCTGTACACTGACAGCTGCAAACCATTGCTGGTGTAAATTAAAGAAGACCTAAATAAATAGAAATACTAGGTTCCTGGGTAGAAAGACTCAATATTATTAGAATGTCAGTTCTTCCCAAATTAAACTATAGATTAAGTGCAGTCCCATTCAAAATCTGAGCAGTCTTTTGTGTTGTAATTGACAAGTTGATTCTAAATTTCATTTAATAATGGAAAGGGCCTAGAATAGCCAAAGCAATTTTGAAGAACAAACTTAGAGGACTTGCACTTCCTCGTTTCATGACTAACTGAAAGCAATAGAAATCAAGAGTGCGTGGTATTGGTAGAAGGATAGACTTATAGATCAATGGAACAAAATCAATAGTCATGAAATAGACCCACTAGTGTATAATCAATTTATTTTTTACAAAAAAAATGTGACAAGATAATAAATAGGGAAAAATAGTTCTTCCATAATTGGTTATGGAACAATTTAGATATCCATATGGGATTTTTTTTTTTTTTTTTTTTTTACTTTTACCTCACATACAAAAGTTGACGTGAATGAACCATAGACTTTTGGGGTTGAATCATGACACCATCCCCCCCCCCACCCCACCCCCTCACATAAAGCATGTTCAAGTCCCAACCCCTGGTTCTGTGGCTGTGAACCAGTTTGTAAATAGGACCTTTGAAGATGTTATTAGTTCAGGTGTGCCCAAAATGAATGAAGGTGGGCCGTAATCCAATATGGCTGAAGTCCTTATAAGCAAAGGACATTGGGCATGGTAAAGAAGCCCTGGAGAGCAGCTAGAAGCTGGAAGCCAACAGAACTGGAAAGAGAAAGGAGAAGACACCTCCATATGCATTGCCATATGATGGAAAAGCCAAGGAACCCCAAAGATTGCCAGCCAGTCAGAAAATACTGACCCTAGGAGGAAGCCAGCCTTCTAGCCTCTGAAATGGTGAGACAATAAATTCCCATTGTTTAACACAACCTTTTGTATGATATTTATTTTGGCATCTGGGAAACTAATACTTAGATCTAAATATAAATACTAAAAGTATAAAACCTTATGAGAAAGGATAGGAGATGATGTTGGGTTAGACAAAAATTTCTTAGATTGAACCATGAAAGAACTGATAAATTGGACTTCATCAAAATTAAAACTTTTGCTCTTCAAAAGTCACTGTGAAGAAAGCAAAAAGACAAGCCACAGCTGGGCGAAAATATTTGCAAAATATATATCTACTAAATGATTTTTATCCAGCACATATAAAGAACTCTTAGAACTCAATAATAAGATGACAAGCAACATACTTGTAAAAAATCAGAACATGATTTAACAGACTCTTCACCCCAAGAAATATACCATGGGGTGATAACTGAAAGTTGAACTGTGTTGTTGGGGCATTGTTATTTAAGTAAAACTTGACAACTGAAATTTATGCAAATTGGAACTGTGGAAAGCCAGGACTGCCTCTATTTAAGAAATGTAATCATAGCAATTTTTGAAATTTATTAATTTTTTGGATTATTTCACTACTAAGTATCCATGAAGGGGTATATCCTCAATAATTTTTTTAGGAATACCACACTGTGCTATGTGTCAGATATCTGGTATTAAATGTAAGGAAAACACTCCTTGCCCTAATTCCCCTTTTTGACTATTAATAAAAATGGCCAACATTTACTGCGCAAAGGGTCAAGCATTGTTGTAAAAGCTTATTTTCTCTTCACAACATCCCTATAAATAAGTGCTATTATCCTCTTTGTTGAAGCAAACGTAGGTTCAGTGTTTTGGAGAGGCAAGAGTCCAACTCAGCTTGACTCCAGAACCTGTGCTCTTAACTACTCTCTTATATGCGTGCTAACAATATCTATGATGCCGTGTTATGAAGGGAAAAGAAGCTATGAGAACATAACAGAGCAGACAAGTTAGTCTAGAGACAAAGAAAGGCCTCCCTGAAGAAATGATGCTTAAGCTCCTCCTTTGATAAGAAAGAATATTCAACATGCAGTGAAAAGCCTGGGGTTCTGGCAAAGTCTCTGTCATAAACCAGCTCAGCTGTAACCCCTCTGAACAGGAGTCTATCCTTTTCTTTCTTTGAGACTGTCTTTTCAAGCTTTATCTTTTCATGCTTTCTCATCTCTTTTCTATTATGAGAAAAGGGCATCTTTACTAGATAAAGAGATTTATTATCTGAGTTTAATTGTATTTGGAAATAATTATACTTATTTTGTTTACTACCCTCTTTCCCGTTCTCATTTCCACCTTACCAACTTGACAAAGAAATGCCAGGTTTTTTCCACAGAAGTATTCTTGTTAAAAAGTTGATGTTGTCAATGTCATGAAACAAATTAACTCTCTTCTCTGTATTTTTCCATGGTCAGATAACACAGAATCTCAGTTTCCCATGTCCTTGTACTAAATATATTCTTGAAAATAATTGGTAAGTTAAAACAACTGATACGTGCCAGGCACTTTCACATACCTTATCTGTTTTAGTTCTCACAACCCTTGTTATTACCTTAGAATAGTTGAAGATACTGAAGCTCAGAGAAATCAAACTGCTTGCTCAGAATTATACAGCTACAAGTTGAAGGACCAAGATTGTAATTCCATTCTATCTTTCTTCAGATCCTATGTCAGAAATTGTTTGCTTCCCATCCCCTTAGCCAGCTAAGCTGGCCATCTGGTGGTAGGTCACTGTGAACAAAAGATATAAGAAGCCCCTGCCTCAGAAGGTACTAGGCTTCATGAACCAATCTGTACCTTGCCCCAACTAGACTGATTTGGGTTCCTGACCCCTTGTAACCCACACCTCTGTTCACAAGCCCTCTCATCTGTGTTTCTGGTTTCTACCTTGGTGGGTATTCTTCAATATTTGGTATTTAATTGATCTTTCAACTCTTATTTGATCTCTTTGGACTTGATCTCAGATCCATCTGACTTATTAATGGCCCAGGTCACCATACAAACACCACACCTGTCCTGCGATTGCCCTGTTGGATCATCGGAAGCATAATCCTCTTGCAGTGTCCCTCCCTCTACCCGGGTTCTGTGCCCACCCATGCATTATCTTATTATTTGAAGTTTGTGTTCTAGATTTGTGCTTTCATTTGCACTCTAGATGTTTACTTCTATCTGAAGAGTTCTTTCTGTTCAAAAATAGCTTTAGAAAAATGATGTCTGCTTTTGTTTTCAAACTTACAAATGTTTTTTTTTTAAAAAAAAAGCAAGCGGTTTTTCCTGTATAAATTCTTAAGTTTTAAACCTTGATTTTTAAAAGTATTCGTTTTTAAAAATTTATATTGACATCTTCAAAAATTTCTGTCAGTTTAAATAGCAATGCTTGAGAGTCACTTTGACTTTGAAGCTGCCAGATTGCCTTATCATTGTCTTTGAGAGATTAGAGATGCTTGTTCGGAAGGTTGCCTCTTTTTCCTAAATAAAAGTTTTGCTGTTCCATTGTAATATCTTGCTTTAATCTGGTTGAGTCTTGTGGAGAAAATATATAACAGGAACCAAAAATAGCTCAATAAAAAATGTTCAATTATAAATGAGTTGACTATTGATTGATTGCTGTCAGTGTCCTTGTCGGCTGCATCAGACTCTGCTACTTTTGATAGATTTGGAAAAGTTTTCTCTGGGTTCTTAGGGCCTGTATTGGAGCAAAGGGGTGGAGACCAGTTTTATTCCTTTCTTAACCGTGAATCATCTGAGGGGGGAAAAGCCATTTCCTATATAAATACCCTGGAAAGTATTTAATAAAAATTGAGGGAGAGTAAGATATTTTCAACTAGAAAAAAATCCTTTTAATAAATAGGATTATGATTAGAAAACAGCAATGGCAAAAAATTATGTATTAACAATGGAAAGAAAACAAGGATAAATTTACATGTATGTTAGTAATAAGGTGCCATTTCAGTTTAGAGTTGTAGACCAGAAATGCATGGCTATTTGTTTAGTTTTCAGTTCTAAGTAGGAGATTGATAAAGTTTAGAGGAGTAATTTTTTGGCTTGACCTTCATGGCTATAACTGGTCCATGATAAAACTGACACAGAAAGAGGAAAGCATACCCTACCCCCAATCCTATGGTCCATAGCCCAGGTGACATGGGATGTATTGTCCCATCCAGAAGGATCATTACAACCCACTGGCCCCTTGACTACTTGAGTTCCTCACTTCCAACAATCTTTTCCTCTTCCCCACCTTAGCCATTTACTCCCATAGTTTTCACCTAAAGATCTTGCTAGTTCCAATAATTGTACCACCTCCAAAATCTTGGTTTCTGGCATTCCAGTCTCTCTAGCCACCTCCAATCTTTCTAACTCTGTTTAATATCCTCACTCCAACAGTTTTACTCCATGGGGACATCTAATCCATTAACATCACCATTTTTCACTTTCCATCAACTTCTTTGTTTTCACTTCCCAGCTTAGATTTCATGATCCATTAATGTAATCATTCCCTTGACTATACCCCTAATTTCCCTGCCCCTCTTTTCCTCCACTTTTCTCACTGGCAGATCCCCAACTCTGGTTAAACCAAATACTCTGTACCCTAAACCTGAATATAAGCAGTTGAACCTGGTTCAAGAGAAGAGCCACTGATTTCGCTTCAACTTACAGCCAAAAATCTCAGGCGGGACCTCAGCATTGCTATAGCTCACTCATTTTCCCACTGTATAAGAAAATTTCATAGCAGTTTTTTCTCCTTAAACCTCCAACACTTGCCTTTCCATTCCTTGCTTTCAAATGATAAACGCAAATTTACTGGAACAATGGAAACAAACAGAAGAGAACCGTCTCAGCCCATCCCAAATCTACCAGCCTATCTGCATCATTCTCTCCGTATATTCGGCCCTTTCTCCTTTAGAGTGGATGGATAACTTCCTTAAGGAAATCAGTGCCCCTGTCTAAGGCCTTCACTGTTGCAGTGCACCTCTAACCCTGACACAAGCACTTTGCTCCTGTCACTATCTACCCTTTCTCTTATTTCAGCATTTTTTCTCTCTGCTGTATTATTTCAAAAAGCTTAAAAACATGCTTAAAATTTTTTTTGACCACCTATGCTAAATTTTGCTAAGTTATACTGAGGTAACAAATTGAGCCCCAAATCTCAGTGACTTAACTCACCAAAGAAATTGCTACATTTATACACCTAAACCAATTAATAATCAATACTTTCAGGTGATTAATACTTTCCCAGATTTTAAGTCCCACGTTGGTTGACAAAGAGGCTCTACTGTATGCAACATCACTTGTCACCCATGGCTGGGGAACAGTGGGCATGAAGAACTCACACCCAAACCTAGGAAACGTGGGGGAGACCAAACAGGTATTCAGTGAGGAGTAAATGTCTCTGCTGCAGTCCACACCCCCCCTCAATCCACCATGCTATTTCTCTGCTTTCCTTATAGCTATACTCCTTAAAAGTGTTGTCTACTTACTGCTCCACTTTCTCATATCCTCTCTTCTCTCCCATCCATGCCTGTGGGGATCTTAGCACCTCCTGTCCACTGAAACATCTTGCCCAATCAATAGTCAATCTCTTCACTAAATGCAGTGTTTGAGCCTCAGTCTTCATCTCAATTGACCTCTCAGCAATTTTTGACACTGTTGACTATTCCTACTTGATATGCTTTAATCACATTATCAGTTAGGAGGAACATCACACTCTCCAGGCTTCTCCTTTTTGTCTAGCTGCTCCTACTCTATCTCCTGTACTGGCCCCACCTTATCTTCACACCTATTTAATGTTTGGGTGGCTTGGTCTCTGGTCCTCTTTCTTTACTCAGTCCCTAACTCAGCTGGTCCAGTCCAGCTTTAAATACCCACTACATGCTGATGACTTCCAGACTTATATCTAGTCCTAATCTCCTCTCTGAGCCCCAGCCTTATATATTCAACTGTTTGCTAGACATCTGCCCTGAAATTCTAATAAGCATTTCACGCTTATTCTATCATTGTATGGTACCTTTTTCCTTCCCACTACTTCTCACTTCTTATGATTTTATTATTATTATTCACTGTTATTTCTCCTGTGCCTAAAACATATATGCCTGGCATATAGTAGCCATCCAATAAAATGTTTTTTAATGGATATATCTTTAATGGTTTTTTTCCTCAACTATAGCACCCTGGTTGAGACTGGAAATATTTCATAAGGAATAATTCTTGGCTCTTGATTTCACTAACCAGTAAACGTGACACAGATACTTCTCTTTGGAAATAATATAGAACAAAACAATAAAACATTTTTCTGCTTTTGTATAAAATATGATTTGAATATATCCGTCATGCAGCTTAAAATTCTGAAAGCAATACAGGACTGGTAAACATTTGAAACAGCATAACTAAACTGATAAAGGGAATGAAGCAGTTTTCATGAGAAGATTTTTTTAAAGTTTACATATTGGGGAGGAAATTGAGAGTCTAAGATTGTATTCTCTAATACTATGGAAAGGGTTAATTCCAATTACTTTTTCAACAAAGCACTGTTTAGATGAATTTGAAAGAGGTGGTTTAAGGACAAATTACCGAAAGTACAGGAATACCTCATTTATCAGCTATTGTCCAGGAATAAAATGTTCCAATAACTAAAATGTAAACCCTATGTATGTACCAAAACTTACCATTTTGAAGGACATTTCCCTAATATGTTCTATATACTCCCCTATTCTCTTAAACAAACCATCTTGAAAACATCAACAACCCTTCTTAACAAATCAGTTATCATTGTCAACATTTTGGTACCACATAAGAGATCCCCTGCAATAGAAGTGCCCACATTGTTACTCTAGTTCTCCTTTTTATACTTCTAACTTCTCCCTCTCCTTTCAGGTGTCACTTTGTTCTGATGGCAGCTGCTTTCAATTTATGGACTGACTTTATATGCCATGCCCAGTGGCATGGGCAAGGGCTAAGGGCTAAGGGCTGCACAAAAATAATGTGCTTGGTTTGGTTGCTGGGACTCTGACCTCAGGGCACGTGAGGTACAGCCATGACAGTAGAAATAATAATGAAATACTTATACAAAACACACTAAAATTATGACATTCATGGGGAACTTTCTGACCCTTGATGGCACTGTAACAATTACTCTGACAGTATCTGTCTTTGGCTGGATGGACTATGGACCTTACCTACCATGGTGATGTTTAATGTTATTTCTATAATGGCATATTGAAGTGATGATTCATACTTAGGGTGACCACAAGTCCCAGTTTCCATTCCTCTATTTTCTCAGTGTAATTCTTAACACTCCATTCACTCTCAAAAGTGACCCAGTTTGGGGGAGCCAATGTAGCTCAGTGGTTTGAGTGCCTACTTCCCACATACGAGGTCCCAGGTTCAATCCCCAATACCTCCTTTAAAAAAAAAGTGACCTAGTTTTGACAATAACTTATATATTCATCTTATATAAAATGCATTTTAAATAGTTCACAAAATATCACTAATTCATTCAGCACAGAATGTAACTGTCTGAAATTGGGAATTAAAATAAAACTCAAAGGATTTTTTTTAAAAATGATGGCATCAGAAATATAGCTAATGAAGAATTATGCTCAATGCATTAAGCAAAATGAAATATGATTTGGGAAATTTTTTCCTAATATTTCACTGTAAACTATATATCTCTAGTAGGGGAAATTTTGGCAGTTGATATTGTACTACATACATGTTCAGGGAATAATTAGATTTATTCACCTTTGATTTGAAGTGGAAAAATATCTGATTTTTTAAACAATATGCTTTATAGACTTAGAATGTAAAACAGTATCATGAGTATAGATTACAAATTCAATTTCAATAATTCAGAGAAAATTTCTATTTATGAATTAAAATATGTTTAGGATTTCCCTTACAGAAAGCATGAGGGTGGAGCTTAATCCAATATGGCTGAAGTTCTTATAAGCATAGGAAATTGAACTCAGAGGAAGCCACGTGGAGCAGCCCGGAAACTAAAACAAAACACAAAGCTTTATTTGTGTTTACTTAACATTTCTTTTGGCTTAGATAAACAACACAAAACACTTTTTGAGAAATTATAGGTAATTAATACCAACTCTTTTAAAACATGCTGAGAAGTTATTGGAAGGTGGCAAATTCTTTTGGATGAGGGTTTGTTTAATGTTGAATTTCTTTTATCTGTGTAAACATCTGTTCTAAAGAAATGTAATCTCAAGATATTAACAACAATTGGCTTGAGGTTAAATGTGTTAAAAACAATCATTTATGTCATTGTAGATTTGCCAACGTCTAGGATATATTAAATCTATAATTACAAACTATTTTTAAATTAAGTATCACTAAATGTGTGAAAATTCATATTTAACTGAATTACTCAATGACTCATAACATGATTATTTTGATTAGGAAATTAAAAAATACACTAAGACATTTAATTTAGCAAAACTTTACCTAAGAAGTCAATGCATTGAATATTATACACTTAAATATTACAGTGCTAGATACTTGTAATCTGGATGATGTAGAAATTATCTTATGAGATTCTCTATTTGTGGGAAGTGGAGGACAAAGATTTTACCTTTTAAGATAGCATGTAGTGCTTGACTTAAGCGTGTAATAAATTATAATTCAAGAAAACAATTCAACCCCAAAGGTTTTCTGCAGAAGGACTTGCTTTCTAGGTACAATTCATTTTGTAGCCACATTAATTACATCCTGAAATGTTTTGACACAAATATGAGATACCTCTGTTTTAATCACATATATACTACTTTTTTCCATTTAAAAAATAATGCATGGTAGGGAAAAGAAAGGTAATAGTATGCAAACACCAAGACTCTTCTCTGTTACAATCATCATTCTTTTATTTACTAATTGTTTCAGTTATTGAATGGTGTGTAACAAAATGTAGTGGCTTGAAACAACATTTATTATCTCTTATTGTTTCTGTGTAAAGAAATTTGGAAGCTGTTTAACTGGTTCTGTCTCGGGAGCTTGCACTGTGGTTGCAGTCAAACATGAACTGGGGCTGAGGTCATTTTGAAGGCTTCTTCACTCATATGTCAGGTTCTTGGGCAGCGAAGACTCAAACAGCTGGGGCTTCTCTGTCATATCTATCTCTATGAGGTCTCTCCATGTGATCTCCCCACATGGCAGCTTCAGCGAGCTGGACTTATCACATGTTGGCTCAGGACTCGCAAGGCTCATGTCCTGAGACCACCAGCCAGATGGAATCCATATCACCTTTTGACCTAGTCTTAGAAGTCAGCCAGTATCATTTCCAACACATTATTTTGATCAAGAGAGTTACAAACTTCTTGCCAAGAGAGATAATAGGCCTTCGCTCTTGATGGAGGAGTTTTCAACATTATATTGTGAGGAGAGCATGTGGGAAAGAATATATATTGGTGTGGCCATCTTAGGATAATACATTGTGCCACACATACAGTATTTGATTGCCTATGATGTGCTAGGCACTGTGATAAATAAAAAGACAAATAACATAATTTCTTCTCCCCAAGAGCTATTAGTCTACTTTTAGGAACATCTCTATAAATAAATATTATACAAGAGGATAAGGGTTATAAGATAAGAGAATGATTAGCTTTAGGAAAGAAAGGATGACAGAAGAGATATTTTCATGAAGATTGAAGATAAAGGAAATGGAATGGTCTAGGATGCCTCCTAGATTAGTAGTTTGAGTGACCGAGTGGATGAGTGGTTTAAGACTTGCTGAGCTGGAGACACCTGTGAGATATCCACACAGAAATGTCCAGTGGTCATTTAAAAATAAAGCTTCCAGGAAAAATGTTTGTATTAAAGATGTAGATTTGGGAATTAATGATTTTTGGGTAGAATTTGAACCCAGACATGGATAATATTACCCAGAGAAGTTTCATGGAATGAGAAGCAGAAAAGGATAAGAATGGAACCCTGTAGAAAACAATATTTAAAGAGTGGGGTGGGCAAGAGGTTAGGGAAAACAGCAGAGTAATGACCTTTGAAAATACTTTCCTTCAAAAAACTTTGCAAAAACTAGAAAGAATCAAAATTTTCAGAACTCTGGAAATTAACCAAAGGCTTTCGCCAATATGGGAAGTCTTTATTCAAGAAAAATGGTGAATCTTAGTAAAAACAGCAAGCATTGTGGCATTTCAACTTGCCCTATTTCTATGCCCCCTCTCCATCTCTGCAGTAGCCTGGAAAACAAATAATCATCAATCACAGTAAAAACCAGTAACCAGGTGGCCACCAAAGAGGAAAGAACAGGGTTGGAGCTCCTTCACAGACCCATTTCCAGAGAACTGTCATTATTTCACCTGTCTGGTGATTCCCAGGAAGGCCCCACTCACAAGGTTTTCTTTATTTCACCTGACTCAGAGCTTTGCTGAAATGTATGGTTTTTTCCCTAGGAGCAGTTATTGAAAACAATTAGAGGCAACTTTTTAAGACCATGGCTGTCCAAGGTGGGGTAGATAGCAATTAGGGAAAATAATAGTCTAATCCAAAAGCTTAAAAGGAAAAGTGGGGGAATGAGATGGCCATAGGAGCTTTGGTAATCTCTGATATATTCCTGGGAATCTAGAATGCCATGTGCATGCCCAGGCTTGTGTGCATGTTCAGGAAAGACCTGAGAAAGTCCCAAGCACTTACCTCACGTTGAGAGTCTGCACACGTAGGGATTGAAGACTAAGGCATTGTTGTAATCAGCTTGGCTGAATGTTGAAGGCATACCCAAAATGCACATACATCCCCTCAGGGAAGACTGGGAGACTTTTTGGTTTCAGTCATTAGCTGATCGCTAAGCTAACCAAGAAAATACTTGAGTGGCTACACACAATGAAGAATACAGACTTTACAGAATTAGTTCACAAAAGCCACTAAACAAACAACAAAGCAACAAAAACAGGGCTGAAGGGGGAGAGGCTCTGATTTCCAGAGTTGTCATATTATATTACTTAACATGTCCAGTTTTCAACAACAACAATATATAAATATATATATAATGTGCAGAAAATCAAGAAAATATGGCCCATACACAGGAAAAAAGCAACTAATAGAAACTATCCCTAAGAAATCCCAATGTTGGACTTACTAGACAAAATTTAAATTAGCTATTTCAACTGTGTTCAAAGAACTAAAGGTAACCATATTTAAAGAACTAAAGTTAAGTATGAGAATGATGTCACACCAAAAAGAGAATATCAATAGATAGAAATGTATTGTTTTGGTTTTTTTAAAGAAAGAAACATGGAAATTCTGGAGTTGAAATGTACAGTAATTGAAATGAAAAGTATAACAGAGGGACTCAACATCAAGTTTAAGCAGGTAGAAGAAAGAATCAGTGAACATGGAAAGTGGCCAAATATGTTTATGCAGTCAGAGGAACAAGAAAAAAAGATTGGGAACAAGAACTAAACTACGAATATGAGATCTATAAGATGACATCATCAAAAGTATTTAGAAGGAGAGAAGAGAGCAGAAAGTATATTTTAAGAGATAATGTCAGGTGCAAATATTCTCGCTGTCCTGATTTTGTGATAATCAGGATAGGCTGAACATTTGCTATATTAGAAACCATGCATGTGTCCCCAGACCTAGTTTTTCTCCCTAGGTCTGGTTTTTAGAATGCTGGTGATAAACTAAGCCTGATTTATTATATGCTTACCCTATATGGGAAAAGATTGTAACTTTGGGTATCTTTGATCAATCTTAAGAGATATAGCAGGGGCACAGATGTGGCTCAGGTGGGTGGGCATCTGTCTCCCATATGAGGAATCTGGGTTCAACCCCCAGGTAAAAATTAAAAAAAAGAAAAATATAGAAGGCGGGTGGGCCACTAGGCCCCATGCGTGGATGCACTGCCAGGCCCTGCGAGTGGGTGAGCTACCAGGCCCCATGCGCAGGTGCGCCGCCAGGCCCCACAAGCCATGCAGCAAGATGATGATGTAACAGGAGAGTGACACAAGGGAGAGCCAAGACGAGATACGCCGAAAAATCAGGAACTAAAGTGGCGCAGGTAGTAGGACACCTCTCTCCCACATCGGAGATTCTGAGGATCGAATCCCAGTGAAGACAGGAGGAGAGAGAAGGATGAGAAGAGAGGGCAGGAAACAGACACAGAGAGTTGCCCAGTGAACGGACACAGAAACAGCAAAAACAGGGGGTGGGGGGGTGGATAAAAGTAAATAAATCCTTAAAATATATATATAAGGGAGGAAGATACAGACTATAGTTGGTAGTAATACTTTGATGGTGTTCTTTCATGATTTGTTAGCAAATGTTTCACAACAATGCAGGGTGTTTGTAGGGGGGTCATGTGTGGGAGCCCTGTATGATGTTATGCATGTTTGTTTTATAAGATCACGATGTTTACTGAACACTTATAGTTTATGTATGTTCATGTATGAATGATAATACTTCAATAAATTGTTTAAAAAAGAGAGAGAGAGATAATGTCACAAGATTGATGAAAACAATTTCCACATCCAAGTTCAATGGACTCCAAGTATGATAAACTCGGAGATCCACACCCAGACACATCATAATCAAACAGTTGAAAATTAAAAACAATGAGTGTCTTCAAAGCAGCAATAAAAAGAGATGTATCATGCACAAGGGAGTCTCAATAAGATTAACAGATGATTTCTCATCAGAAACTATGCAAGGGAAGCAGATGTGGCTCAGGCAATTGAGCTCCCACCTACAACATGGGGGTCCTGGTTCAGTTCCTTGTGCCTCCTGGAGAAGACCAGCAAGACAGCAAGCTGGCACAATGGGCTGGAGCAGCGAGCTGACACAACAAGATGACACAACAAGGAGACACAAAGAGGAAATACAATGAGAGAGACAACAAAGCAGGGAGTGGAGGTGGCTCAAGCAATTGAGTGCTTCTCTCCCACATGGGATGTCCCATGTTTGGTTCCCGGTACCTCCTAAAGATGAGCAGACAAAGAGAGCACACAGCAAATGGACACAGACAGCAAGCGTAAACAGTGGGGGGGGGGGTAAATAAATAAAATAAATCTTCAAAGAAAAGAGAAATTATGCCTGTGCAGGCCCAGGAGGAAGTAGAGTGAAATATTCAATGTACTGAAAGAAAAAAAACCTGTCAACCAAGAATTCTAAATCCAGAAAAACCATCCTTCAAAAATGAAGAAATAAAACATTTCCAGAAAAACAAAACTGAGAGAATTGTCAATAACAACTGTGTCTTATAAGAAATATTAAAAGGAGTCCTTCAGACTGAAATAAAAGGACATTAGACAGTAAAAATTAAAAATCCATATTGAGAAATAAAGAACACCAGTGAAATATAACTTTTATATATAATTTTATATATAATTGTACTTTTGTAAGTTTATTCTCCTATCTTATTGAAAATACAACTTTGTGTAAAGTGATTATTACAAATCAGAGTTGATGAGTACACAATGTATAAAGATGTCATTTGCATGACAATAATAGAAAGGAGTGGGGAGGGAATGGAGCTATTTAGGAGCAATGCTTTGTATACTATTGAAATCCAGAGTAGGGTGTTATAAATGAAGATTTTAATTCCAATACCCAGGAAGAGCACAGTTCAAAAAATATATAATCAAACAAATGAGAAGAGAACAAAAATGGTACACTAGAAAATAACTAATGCAAAAGAAAGCCACACTGCAGAAACAGAGGAACAAAAAGACATAAGTGTAGAATAGAAAACAGCATGATGACAGATGTAAATCCTACCTTACCAGTAATTACATTACATTTGAATGGAGCAAATATTCCAATTAAAAGGCTGAGATTGGCAGAATGGATTTAAAAAGAAAACAAACAGGATCTAACTACATGCTCGTATATTAATTTCCTATTGCTGCTGGAACAAATTATTGCACACTTGGGGATTTAAAGCAACACAAATTCATTATCTTAAAGTTGTGGAGGTCAGAGTCTGAGATGTCTCACTGAGTTAAACTCAAGGTGTTGGCAGGGCTGCATTCCTTCTGGAGACTCTGAGGAGAATCTGTTTCCTTGCCTTTTGTACCTTCTACAGGCTACCAACATTCCTTGACTTAGGACTCTGTTTCTGTATTTTAAGCCCGCCAACATTGGGTTGTCTCGCATTGTCATCTCTCTGGTTCTCAGTCTTCTGCCTTGCTCTTTCACTTATAATTGTGGTTACATTGGCTCAGCCAAATAATTCAGGATAATCTCCTCATTTCAAGGTCAGTTAACTATAAACTTTATGAACTTTTTTTTTTTTTGGAACCCAACATAATTATAGGTCCTAGGTAACCTCTTTGGGAACTATTATTCTGCCTACTACAACTGTCTACAAGAGACACACTTAAGCTTCAAAGAAACAAATAGGTTGAAAGTAAAAGGAATATAACATGCAAATAATAACCGAAGGAGAGCTGGAATGGCTATACTAATATCACACAAAATAGAATTTAGACAAGTAATTGTTACTGGAGAAACAAGAGACGTTTGTAATGATAAAAAGGTCAATCCATCAAGATGTAAAAATTATAAACATACAGACACAAAAAATGATGCCCTAAATCACACAAAGCAAAAACTTGAAAGAATTGAAGGGAGAAATACACAATTCAGCAATAATAGTTGAAGATTTCAGTACTCCCCTTTCAATAATGGACAGAACTAGTCAGAAGATTAATAAGAAAATAGAAGACTTGAACATTATAAACCACCTACACCTAAATGACCCGCTTAGAACACTGCACCGCAAAACAGAAAAGTGCACACTCTTCTTTATTGCACATAGAAAATTCTCTAGGAGAAACCGGTCTCTGCTTTTTGCTTGATTCTTCTGTAAGCCTACAACCGATCTAATTAAAAACAAATTTTAAAACTCTGAAGCAAAAAAAAAATATGTGGTGTAACTGATAGAAAGTGGTGTCTTTCAAGATGAAAAAATCAAATAGATTTCACTTCTTTCTTTCTAGAATTAATAGTTGCACATATCAGTTCCCACTTAGCTATTGTTACTATAGCTTTGGAAGGGGAAAGAACCTGAGCATTTAATTACAGCTAACAGAAAACAGAGGGGAATTATATGGAGATTAATTATAGCTTAAAAGAAATGTTAGTTAACATTTTCTACTTAGGTTTGTTGCCTTGTATATAAACACTGCATTGCATTTTATTTTTATTAAAAACAAAAACTCTCCTTTAAAAAAATGGATCATAGACCTAAATGTAAGACCTAAAAGTATGAACCTCAGAAGAAAACAGGCATAAATTGTTGTGACTTTGGATTAGGCAATGGTTTCTAAGATAGGACACCCAAAGCAAGAGCAACAAAAAAGAAAGTAGATTTATTAAACTTCATCAAAATTTAAAATTTTTGTTCTTCAATGAACATCATAAAGAACTTAAAAAGGCAACCCACAAAATGGAAGAAAATATTGCCTATCTTCTATCTGATAAGGGTCTATCATCCGTAAAGAACTTTTGCAACTCAAGATTTTTTAAAAAATGTTTTTAAATAAGAATTTTTGTAGGCATTTCTCCAAAGAAGAACCACAGGCAGTGAGCACATGAAAAGATGCTCAACATCATTAATCTTTCGGGAAATAGAAATCAAAACTACTTTGAAATACCACTTCATGTTAAAAAAAAAAAAAAAAAAAAAGGACAATAGCAAATGTTGACAGGGATGTGAAGAAAATAGAAATCTCATACATTGTTGGTGGGATTGTAAAATGATGCAGCTTTTTGGAAAGCTGTCTATAGCAAGTTCTTAAAAAGTTAAACATAGGGAACAGATGTGACTCAAGCAGTTGAGCACCTGCTTCCCACATGTGAGGTCCCAGTTTCTGTTCTAGTGTGCCCTAAAAAAGTAGAAAAAGAAACAACAACCAAAACATACAAAAAATCAACTCAGGGGAGCTGATGTGGCTCAGTGGTTGAGTGCTGGCTTCCCATATACAAGTTCTCAGGTTCAATCCCTAGCCCCATTACCTCAAAAACATAAAAGAAAAAGTTAAACATAGAGTTTATCATATTACTCCATTCCACTCCTTGTACTTAAAAGAACTGCAAGCAGTTGATCAAACAAAAACTTGCACACAAATATGCATAGCAATACTACTCGCAAAAGCCAAAAGGTAGAAACAACCCAAATGGCCATCAGTTAATGAATACATAAATACATATACATATTCAGAATAAGAAGCCAAAGTACTGATGTTACAACATGTATGAATTTGAAAATATTATGCAAATAAAAGAAGCCAGGGAACTTACAGTTAACTTTACAGTTTACCAAGAGGTGTTCCAGGGTACCATTCTCACACAGAATCTTTGAAAAACTAGGAAAAACTAGCAGATCCATTTTCCTTAAAACTTCAGAAAATAGGCAAAGGGTTATAATAACTGGGGAAATAAATTTTAAATTTTAAAATGCAGCTTTAAAGATGGTAAAAGAAGTTTGTGGCACCCTTGCTGGCCCCTGCTCACCCCCTCCCTTGTACCATGTGGAATCAACCTGTGCTCCCATTGTAGGTCCCTGGTCCTGTTCTGGAGGGGACAGAGTAACCTCTATGCACATACAGGGGTGCCTTCATATCAGTGCCAATATATCAGGTGGCAGCCTGAAAGACTGAAGCAGGAAACTGCTCTCTGGCTTCCCATACTTGAAGTTGTCCTGCAGGCAGAAGCTGCTTGAGGGCAACTAAAGCAGTAAAAAAGCCAAATAGTCAAAGCAGCCTGTGGCAAAGGATTACTGGCTTTAAGACTTAAAATAGAGCACCCGAGGTTGGGGATGGGGTGGGGTATATTTCATAGGAATACAGGAGACACTCAGATTCCTATAAATGGAGGGAATTCCTAATGTCACAAGTGAGGACAAGACTCAGAAAAGATAGTGAGGACCCTACATTTCACTTTCGCCTTGGGCTGGTCTTCTTGGCAGACGGCCTAAACTATGAAGCAGAGCAACAGCCAACCCAAAAAGATTATTGGCTTTTCCATCTCTGCAAAGAAGGCTGTTGGGATTTTGATTAGGACAGTGTTTTATCTGTAAATTGCTTTGGTAGAATTGACATCTTAACAATAATTTGTCTTCCAGTCCATGAGCACAGAATGTCCTTCCATTTATTTAGGTCTTATTTGATTTGTATTACCAATGTTTTGCAGTTTTCCGAGTATAAATCCTTTACATCTTTAGTTAAATTAATTCCTAGATATTTGATTCTGTCAGTTGCCATTGTAAATGGATTTTTCTTGATTTCTTTTTCAGATTGTTCATTACTGGTGTATACAAACACTACTGATTTTTGTATAATGATCTTATATCCTGCAACTTTGCTGAATTCATTTATTGGCTCTAGTAGCTTTGCTGTCGGTTTTTCAGGATATTCTATTTATTGGAGAATACTTTCTGCAAATAGGGAATGTTTTACTTCTTCCTTTCCAATTTGGACACCTTTTATTCCTTTTATTGCCTGACAGCTTTGGTTAGAATTTTCAATTCAATGTTGAATAACAATGGTGAGAATAAGTATCCTTGTCCTGTTCTTGACCTTAGAGGGAAAGCTTTCAGTATTTCACCATTGAGTTTGATGCTAGCTGTGAGTTTTTCCATATATGTCCTTTATCATATGACCTTGTTATCATACTTCTAAGTATATTCCCAAAAGAATCGAAAGAAAGGACTAGAACACTTAGTTGCACAGTGATGTTCATAGCAACGTTATTCACAATTGCCAAAAGATGGAAACAACCTGTGTGTCCATCAGCAGGTGAATGGATAGACAAAATGTGGTGTATACGTACAATGGAATATTATTCAGCCATAAAAAGGAATGAAGTTCTGATCCATGCAACAACATGGATGACTCTTGAAGATACTGTGTTGAGTGAAATAAGCCAGACACAAAAGGACAAATATAGTATGATATCACTGATATGAAATAATTAAAATATTCAGTTTCATAAAATAGAAACCAGAATACAAGTTACCAAGGATTGGGGCAGGGGTAGGGAGTAGAGTGTTAAAACTTAAACAGTATTTAGTTTCTTTTGGATGATAGAAAAATTTTGGTAATGCATGTTGTTGATGGTAGTACAATATTGTGAATGTAATTAACACCACTGAATTATATATTTGAATGTGATTAAAAGAGGAAAGTTTAGGTTGTAAATGTTAACTGCAATAAAAGAAAAATTTTAAACCATAGCACTGTACAAGGCACACAGTGAACTCTAATGTAAACTGTGGTGTATGGTATAATCAAAAGAATAATCATAATATTGTTTTATCAGTTGTAACAAAGGTACCCTACTAATGCAAAGTGTGGAAATAGGGAAAACTGCATGTGGGGAGGGCGCAGCATATGGAAACTGTATTTTCTGTATATTTCTGTAAATCTACAACTTCTTTAATAAAAAATTCAAAAACATAAACTTCAAAATAGAAGCCAGATATAAAAGACCACATATTTTATGATTCCAGTTATATGAAATATCCAGAATTTGCAAATCCATAGAAAGAGAAAGTAAATTAGTGTTTGCCAGGGGTTGGGGGAAGGGAGAACGTAGAGTGACTGCTAAATGGATATGGGGTTTCTTTTTGGGGCGGTGAAAATAATCTGGAATTACAGTATTTTCTAATATTCTAACTTTGTAAATTCCTAAACTCACTGCATTGTTCACTTTAAATGGATGAATTTGATAGTAAATGAATTATATGTCAATTTAAAAATAAGTGGGCTGTGAAAGTAGAGGCCATCAAAAATATTGAGAAAGGAGTGACTCAAGAGGTGGAAGAGCTTGTGAGAGGTTGATTTCATATTCAGGAGGGGGCAAGTTTTTACCCAGACTTTGAGGTCTTATGTATGATTCAGCCATAGTTATCTAGATCTCAGTACAGCGCCTTTCATTTGTTCCAGTTTCACTCTGAATAGTAATACCAAATCTTTAAACAAGGAAGACCATAAAAAATCCATTTGTGAATGTGCCAGTGTGTGGGTGTCAATGTGTTTTGATAGAAAGATAGGTGATGTAGAACAGGTTCAAAATGCACTTATTTTCTTTTTTTAAAGTTTCTTATTTGCCCTAATGTGGCTTTCTTCTTCAGAAAGAGGTACAAGTCTGGGATAGCCCCATTTCACCCCTTGGTTCTCCTCTATTATTGTAGCTGCATTAGGACTTTAAACAAAGGCCCTTAGCACTGACAGCAGTTCTCTGTGATGTATTGCCACAGTTATATGCTTTGCAATTCTGGTTCATTCTCCACACTGTCATGAGAATCATCTTCCCAACCATATCTCTAATCATGTCGTTTCCTGATCATAAACCTGTATTAGACCCCCAGTGCATCCAGGATAAAATCCAAATCCCTTGCTTGAAACTCTTTGATTTGACCCAAACCCAGAATTTTTGGCCCTCAAAGGAGTTGAGTGGGAGACAGACAAGAGAATAGATATATGTATGTCTGGGTAAAGTAGAGGGATTAGTGGCAGCTTACACTCTTATCTCCCTACCCTGATATTGGGAGCTTGTTGTTTAAGATAAGAAGGATAAAGTGTTTTCTATAGATAGATATTCCTAAGGATCTTCTGTTGGCAGCCACAGATTTTGTTTCAAAAATGAGAGTGAGGTGGGAAAGAAAACAAACCTATTGAATTGTGCGTAGAAAGCATTTTCTCTTTGATTCGCTTAAAAATAAGTGAAGTAACACTGAGTAATTTTATACTACATTATCTTAAATTTAATCTTTGTAAACCAAGTGGAGAGAAACATCTCTTCAGTCTACTTGGGGATAAAACATTTTTATTAAGTCTTTGACCAATCAAGGAAAGTCAAACATTCATCTGTTGCCTGTTTGGCTAGTAAATTATTTTGTTCATCTATTGTTTATTATATTTAAATATTCTGAAGGCTTGTGATCATGAAGATTAAGGTTTCATTTAAGTCCTAGAGGACAAATTCTGGCTCATAATTTGCATGTAGGATTTTATTTGATATTTATTTTTTGGTGAATTGAAAACCATAATCATGTACTTTATCAGCAAAGCACTTCAAGGATTTTGGTAGCTTTAGATTTTAAAGCAATTAACAATAACCTTTTCAAATAAGAGACAGTAAAAATTCTTGGAATTTTTCCAAGTTCTCTTCTGAGATTACAGTGCTAGAGATGAGTGCTTATGGCAAATGACAGGTATTAAGGATGTCAAGAGGCTGGTTTAGAATGTGAGCAAGGCTATGTGTAAATCTAGATGTAATTTAATAATGGGTAAAACATAGGATAATAGTGAGTGCCCTCAACAACTTAGGTCTACTACTGGTTGACCCTTTGTGAGTTAGTCTTTTCAAATAACCCACACAGTGGAATGGGCAACATTAAGTTTCTGGACCTGCAAGGCTGGGGATCAGAGTGACATATGATGGATGCCACCTCATGGATGGCATCACAAGAAGAGCTTGAATATTCTTGGAAACCAGGTGGCCAGCCAACCTTTCCTAACAGTACACTAACCTAAATAAGAATCTTTCATTCAAATGTCAATAAGTAGATATTAAGTTTTAAAATTTTTAACTGAAGTTATGAATATATAATTTGTATTTTAAAAACAAAATATTCTGGGGAGATGGTAAGGAGGTGACTCTCCGTTGATTGGGGTCATAGGCCAACCACTTTCTAAAGATCCAGGGGATAGGAGATAGGGAACATTATTTAGAGACCCACAGTGCTGGAAAACTACTGAGATCCCAGAGGGGATCTGGAGGCTGTCAGACCCAGACCCATATTGCTGAAGAACCACATTCAAACATCACGTGGTCATCTCCAGGAATGCGAGAGAGGAGTGATATAAATATTTTTCACTTTGGCCAGGAGTATGAGAGGCTTCAGACCCAACTGCAGCTTCCTCCCATGACCAGAATCACCATGACCTTCTTCAACAGAGGTTGTTCCTCTAACCTCTCAAGGTCAAGAACAAGTTTGCTTTCAATTTGATCATCATGCAAAAGATCTTTACAATTAGATATAAAAGGTAACTAACATGAGCACCAAGATGACTATCCAAAAGATTATCATTTTGGCGACCAAGAGGCCCATATTTAAAGATCTACACATTCTTTGGTCTTCTGCTTTTACTGATATTTTCAAACTATATGAAGTTTTTCTGATTTCTACATGGAAAGAACTTAAATATCAATGTTTCTGTATCATCTGCTAATTTTTAAAGAAATGATATAATTTTTAAAGAAATGCATAATTTAAAAAATCTAGTGTCTAGTATTGGTGTATTATCCTACCTGTGATAGATAAGCTTCTGGGTCATTCTCTCAATTCAGCTCAGCCAACAGCAGTGCTTGCTTTTAAAAATCAAAAGAATATCCTTCCCAGCAAAACTTTTCTAGAAATGCTGTTTTTCTATAGAACAATTGTGAGAACTTAAGAATATGTTAACAAATTTGGAGGGTAGAAATTTATCTCAATTTTAGATCCAAGTTCCACAAATGGTGTTCTTACTGTGAGGAAACATAGGAAAATGTGTCTACATTTCAAAATATTAGCAAATCAGATTCAGATGAGTTTGCTACCTGTTATACCAAAGACAAAAACAAAGGAACGAAACAAACAACAACAAAAAATGAATGAATGAATATATGAGTTAGACTGTAAGTTCTTACACGAGTTGGAGGAACTCATAAAAGATTACCTGGGGTGCGAAATTCATGATAAAGCTAAAAATTGTATTTTTCTGCCTATTTAGTTACAGAATGCATAAAGTAAGTATATCATCAATATTAATTTCTGTCAGCAACACCAGTCTATTCTAAAGGATTTAAAGAGCTGAACGATATTTTAGAACAGAGGTTCCAAAACATGACTAAGCATCAGAATCACCTGAGGAGATTATTTAAAACTGAAACAAAAGGTCCCAAGTCCAGACATGCTGAATAGGGAATGGGGAGTTCTAATGCATGGGTAGGCTTGGAAGCCACTGATCTAAAGTGTTTATCAGGGGCTCAGTGAACACATATATTTATAAATATTTATTAACTTCTACTTGAAGTTTAGATATCAGTTTTTCATGAAATAAAAGCAAATAGAGGGAAGCAGATGTGGCTCAAGCGATTGAGCTTCTGCCTACCACACGGGAGGTCCCAGGTTGGTTCCCGGTGCCTCCTGGAGAAGATGAACAAGACAGCAAGCTGGTGCGACAGGCAGGCACAGCGAGCTGACGCAACAAGATGACGCAACCAGGAGACACAAAGAGGAAAGACAATGAGAGACACACCAAAGCAGGGAGCTAAGGTGGCCCAAGCGATTGAGCGCTTCTCTCCCAAATAGGAGGTCCCAGGTTCGGTTTCCTGTGCCTTCTAAAGAGAAGACGAGCAGACACAGCACACAGCGAATAGACACAGAGAGCAGACAGCGAGCACGGACAACTAGTGAGGGGGAATAAATAAAAATAAATAATAATAAAAAAAAGGCAGATAGAATTTGGGTCTACATGCAAGGCAGTTTGGGTCACCCAACTGCCACCTCTTCCTTCCAGAGGAGCTGTACATACAGTTGAGGGAGGGGGTGGGGTATCTCTACTGAGACCTCATTCTATTTTCATTCTGGCTCCTAGTATAGAAACCATGGGCTTTAATTAATAATTCAATTATAATAATGTGCTATCATCAGTTGTAACAAATGTTCCACACCAAAGCAAGGTGTTGGTAGTAGGGTGGTATACTTCTCTAATAACTTTTTTAATGTCAGTTATTTTCTAATTGTGTGTTTTCTAGACTTACATTGAATTTAAGGACTTTCTTCTGTCAGCCACAGACATTAAATTATCCTTATTTATTAAGAAGAAAACAGCTAAAATTCAAAGATGGTAGAAATCTTATATTGAAAGAGACGTGAAGGGACATCTACTCTGACATTTCCTCCTGTGAATGCAAACTCATGTTCAGGAAGAAGGAATTTTAGAGAAACTTCAGCTTTAGCAATTCCAAAAATAGGTTTTGATTCCACCTGATTTTGATCATTATATCTCTTTATTTATCAGAACCAAATGTAAATTTACTTTTTTTAGAGTCTCCTGAGATACCCACGTTTGGCATTTGCTTGTTTAAGATTAAGTTGAGAAATTTTCTTTGTGAAAGGAACCATGGGTGTACGACTAGTCCTGTGTTGTTTTAATGAGAACAAAAGCAAAGTGTTCTAAAATACTTGCTTGTAGCTACAAAGCATGTTTCAGGAATAAAAATCTCCTTCATTAAATGCTCAAGGAAAAAAGAATGGTTTTGAAGTTCTTATGATCAACTTGTATAGGCGTCATTGTAAACTGATACTAAAGAGCCTCCAGTATGATCTGTATATTTTGGTGCCAGAAGGTTTTTTTCTTATGCTAAATTAGTAAATTCTGTCAGCTGCTGGGCTGTCATATAGAGATATAATAAATCACATTATATTTTGTCATGGATTACACGGAGCAATAAATTTGGGAATAAAGATCAAAGCAATTCAACAGTCACATCTGAGTGTAGGAGGGATGGTTAACTTGTAGAAAAACTGATTTAGGTGAAGCTGTTGCAGTTCTTGTGTGAATTTGAAATGAATTTGGGTATGTGACTGAAAATGAATGAGGAGCAAATCCCAAAATGAGTTTCCATTTTTGTATTGAGTAAAGAGAAGTTAATTCTAACACCTAGCTCTATGACTCGAATTAAATAACTACATGCTGAGAGTGGTAGGCTTTGTTAAACTTTTATTAATATCCTTTAATTACTCTCATGATTAAACAATGTATTCCATTCTACTTTTACATGGAATTTTTTTGGAAACATGTAATTAGTTAATGCTCTTGTAGTAATGCTGTCTGACTCCTTGGAGCTGAACTGTTTGCTTTTACTGCATTTAAAACCATTAAAAGTAAGCCAGTTTAAGCTCACTAAGCACCCACGATTGTTTAGGTCTTGATGGTTATTATCTTTGTTCTATGTTGCCATAGAAACTCTTGGGGTAATCAAAGTTGATGATATTCATTTATTTAGAACAACAAATCTCAACTTGTTGGGCTCTTATCAGAATAAAATCACAGTGTAGAAGAAAGATAAAATAGCAGAAGTGGCTAGCAGAAATCATGTGTTTTACATAAATTACCTGTCCTAATACTTTTATTAAAAAAAAGTCCTCTGTCAATTGGCTAGAGCAGTGGTTCCCAAACTTGGCAGATTATCCGAAGCACCTGGGGAGCTTTTAATATCGATTCCTGGGCCACATGATCCTAGTGATTCTGATTTCACAAGTTTAGAAATAGCATTTTTCTTCTTTCACTGTGGTCTAATTTCTCTTACTTTCTTCCTTCATTCTAATCCTGTTTGGGAAAATATTTTTAAAGCTATGGCCTGTTAGCAGACATTTAAGCTTTGCAAAATTTGATACCGAGCAAAAGCAGGTTCTTCCCTCCCGATGCAATTTAAATAACCAATTTCTGAGACACTGGGATTTCAAAGAAAGAAAGAGTTTATTTGCTTGAACAATAGCAAAGGAGGACAGTGGCCTAACAGCCCCAAAACTGCCTCCCAAAACTGCAGTAATCTTTATAATATCCAGCATGCCAGTGAGGAATTGGGGTGGGGCTGGCTCAGGTCCCTTCATTAATAAACATTAAGGGGCTGAACAAGATGGGGGCTGAATATAAAACCGGGGTGAGTCACAAAGTTATTACAATACAGGACAGTCATTATTGGAGAGCAAGGCATCTTGGGATAGAAAGGTACGGAACAAAGGGTTGGTTACAAGGTGGTTCTTGTGGATTTCAAACAGGAGGGTGCAGTGGGTATCACTTCAACAGAAATGCTCGTGCGCAAAGGTAAGATCAACCTGGACTAATCACCACAATGGTAGGTTTTTAGCTGGAAACAATTCAGTAATCATAATTATTTGTTAATTCTTAACCTTTAGTTACAAATTTTTCTCAAGATTTTGCTTCGTTTTATTTTCAGTCTCCTGGTGTCATCCTTTTATTGATAATTTTTCCTCTCATGAAATGTAGATTTATTCTAATGCTGTAATGTCGGTCTGACATTAGACATTATAACTAACGAATTTCCCCCAAAAACCGAATGAAGGTTAAGAAACCATCCCTGCATTCTGAATGAGATCAGAATAACCTGTAATCAGGATAGAGATATAATGACCCACAGAGCTGAATTTGTTCTGATGGGAAGAAAAGGCCAGCTGGTGGGGGAGGGGGGGAGGTTATGACATGGATTTGGAACCCAAGGGTAGTCTTGAATTCAGTTCCTTCAAAAGAAGTAAATTTATTGCATCCTGCTATGTGTGGGGTGCTGGGAGTTAAGATATACGGTAAATTGTCCCTTAAGGAGTTGTCAGTCTAGCTGTAGATGTATGCAGATAAATATATGGTATCGATATAATTTACAAGCAATAAAATGGCTGTGCGCAGACTAATACAAAGTTGGGATTTGATACAAGTGATGTCTCTGGGAAGACTTCCTGGAGGAGATGATCCCCAAATGAGCTGGTTTTTGTTTGTTTGTTTGTTTGTTTTACATTAGGATTCAGTGTTTGTGGTATGCAGTCCTGTGCTGTTGGTTTTTTAAAAATTTATTCTAGTAACATGCATACAACCTAAAATTTCCTCTTTTAACTGATATTTAATATATAATTATATATTATATCAAATATATAATTCAGTAGTGTTATAGTAACAGTGTTGTACCACCATCACCACCATCCATTACTAAAGCTGGAAAATTGTACCAATTACAATTGGTAATTATACCAGTTAAGCTTAATTCCCCATTCCCTACCCCGACCCTGGTCCCTGGTAACTTGTGTTCTAGTTTCAACTCTATGAAATTGAATATTCTAATTATTTCATATCAGTGAGATCATATAATATTTGTCCTTTTGTGTATGGCTTATTTCACTCAATATGCTATCTTCAAGAATAAACCCTGTTGTCACATGCATCAGAACTTCATTCCTTTTTACGACTGAATAATATTCCATTGTATGTATATTTTATTTATCCATTCATCTGTTGATGGGCACTTGGGTTGCTTCCATATTTTGTCAATTGTGAATAATGTCACTATGAGCATAGGTGTGCAAATATGTTTGAGTCCCTGCTTTCAATTCTTTGTGGCATATACCACTTCTGGTATTGCTGGGTAATATGGTAATTCTATATCTAATGTTCTGAGGAACCACCAAACTGTCATCCACAACAGCTACACCATTTTACATACCCACCAACAATGAAGAGTCCTGTTTCTCCTCATCCTCTCTAGCACTTATTTTCCATTTTTTAAATAATAGCCATTCTAGAGAGTATGAAATGATGTCTCACAGTGGTTTTGATTTGCATTTCCCTGATGGCTAGTGATGTGGAACATTTTTTCCCCAACTTCGTCTTTAGAAAAAATTAAGATCCCATCAGATGAAGGAAAGATATTTATGAATAAAATAGTTTGGACAAAAGAATTTACAGTGTGACAGTATATTGAGGGAACCACAAACAATGTGGTATTAGAAACATGAAGGGTGGTATGCAGAGCAGAGAAACTGAGGCTGGAGAGAGAGAGGCCTGGCAGTGAATGGCATTGTGAATGGGGCCGTTAAGGAACTTGGACTTGATTCAGTATTGGCTAAGAAGCAAGGAAGGGCTTTGAATTACAATATGGCCAGAATTACATTTTAGGTAGATCACCAGTTGAAAGGTGGTGGGTAGATCTATATCAGACAGCAAAAATAGAGTAGCTAAGAGGAATAGGTCAGCTGTTAGAAGGCTTTTCTGAAAAATCAGGAGAAAAAAGGTAAGGGCCTGAAGGTAAAAATTGGCACGGTTGTCAAGGGTGAGGGAGAAGGGTTCTTCTCAGTTTTGGATGAGAGTGACTAAGTGAATGTGTCTTAAATTAAGATGAGCAGGAACAGATTCAGGAAAGAAATGATTGCATTCAGTTTGGGACAGCCGAGTCTCACACTGTGGACCATCTCAGAGAGGGCCTGTCCAGCCTGCACTGCGTGTGAGTCTGCATCTGGGTAGAAGGGTCGTAGAGGCTAGAGACAGAGTTGGAAGTCATGTCAACAAAAGAAAGATGATTGAAGATCGTGAGTGGATTTTTTTTTAAAAGCAGGTATAGCGAGAGAAGAGCTGATGGCATTGAAAATCAGCTAGAGATCAATCCATAACTGTCAGAAAGGTACATGGAGAACCAGGAGGAAATAATGTCATGGATGCCAAGGGAGGAGAGAGTTTTAATAAAAAGTGAGCAATTCAGCTAAAGCAAAATTTGATGCTTTGAAGAAACTAGTAAAATACATGCTTTCTGGACAGTTGCTCAGAAAGATTAGGGAGAAGACACCAAGGGTCAATATCAGGGATAACATGGGGGAAATAGCTATTAAGCCAGCATTTTTTTAAAAGATGGTAAGATAATATAATGAACTCTTTTATGCCTTAAATGGACAAATATATATATATATATATATATATATTTTAAGATTTTATTTATTTATTCATTTATCCCCCCCTTGCTGCTTGTGCTCGCTGGGTCAGCTAACCACGCCGCGCAGGCGGGCTTGCCTTCACCAGGAGGCCCCAGGAACCGAACCCGGGGCCTCCCATATGGTAAACAGGAGCCCTACTGATTGAGCCACAGCCGCTTCCGACAAATATATTTTAAAGTGGACAAATTTCAAGAGAAATGTGAAAACTCCAATGGTTATATAGACATTAAATAGAATAATTAGTTTAAGTATTTCCTAAAAGAGAACATCAGGCCCAATGATTTTACAGGCAAATTCTACCAAACTTTCAAGGAACAGACCCCTCCAAATAGTATATAAAATCTATCAGAGGAGAAAAATAGAGGTAATATTCCCCAGTATATTCTAAGAAGCACTGAAATCCGACAGTGACAATACCACGAAAATTACAAAACCAAACTCACATTTAATTTTAGGTATAAAATTCTTAGCAAAAAATTAAAAGCAGAATCTAGTAGTATATAAAAATGGTTATACATTGTGACCAAGCTAGCTTAATGCAGGAATGTAATAGTGATTTAACGTTAAAACTCCATGAGTAAAATTCACCACATTGGATGAACTTTGAAAATACTATGCAAGCCAAAGAAGCCAGACACAAAAGGCCACACATTATATGATTCCATTTATATGAAGTAGGCAAATCCATAGAGACAAAAAGTAGATTGGTAGTTGCTGGGGGCTCTGGGCAGGGAAGATTGGGGAGTGACTGCTAATGGGTATGAGGTTTCTTTTCGGGGTGATAAAAATGTTCTGGAATGTGATAATGGTGATGGGTGTATACAACTCTATGAATATACTAAAAACCACTGAATTGTACACTTTCAAAGGGTGAGCTTTATGGTAGGTGAATTTTATCTCACTAAAGCTGCTATTTAAAAATAAAAACAGGACGTTTCGGGAAGCGGATGTGGCTCAAGCAGTTGGGCTCCCATCTACCATATAGAAGGTCCAGGGATCGATTCCCAGGGCCTCCTGGTGAAGGCAAGCTGGCCCACGCAGCAAGCTTGCCCTCATGGAGAGCTGGCCCACATAGGAGTGCTGGCCCGCACGGAATGCTGCGCCGAGCATTCTTGAGCTGGTGCAGCAAGATTATGCAACAAAAAGAGACACAGAAGAGAGACAATAAGAGACGCAGCAGACCAGGGAGCTGAAGTGGCGCAAGAGACTGAGCGCCTCTCTCCTACTCCAAAAGGTCCCAGGATTAGTTCCTGGTGCTACCTAAAAAGAAGACAGGCAGACACAGAAGAACACACAGTAAACAGACAGTGAGCACAAAAATATCGGGGGTAGGGTATAAGTAAATAAATCTTTTTTTTTTTTTTTTTTTTTTTTTTAAAGGAAGTTTGAAAATTCCAAGTGTGGTTGAAGATATGGAACAGAAAGGGCTTATATACTACTGGTGAGAAGCGTTGCTTTGGAAAACAATCTGGCATTACCCTATAAAGTTAAACATATGATTTATGAACCATCAATCCAACTCAGTTATATGCCCTAGAAACCCACATATGGGCACCAGAAAACATGTATGAGAATGTTCATAGCAGCATAGCTCATGAAAGAAAAAACTGGAAAGAGTCCAGATGCCCATTAACAGAAGAACAAATGATTTTGATCTCGTCACACTAAAGAATAATATAAAGCAGTGAAAATGGTGGAAATATAGCTTTAAAAGAAACATCATGAGTGTATCTTAAATATAATGTGTGAAAAATATATATATATAACGGGTGAAAAGCAGCAAATTGCAGCAAACTACATAGAGCACAATTGTATTTGTAGAAAGCTCAAAAACAGTAAAACTAAATATATTAGTGATATGATATGCTGTGTATTTTTTAAGCAAGGCAATAAATAGAATTCAGGAGAGTGGTCCTCTCAGGAGGGTTCAGGGGGTGAACTGGAGAAGGGGGAAAAGCACACAGGTAAATGCAGTGGTATTTGTAAGGCTGGATATTCAATTGTGCAGTTGTTTTAGGAATGTTCTTTGCCCACGTTTCAAAAATTTACAAAATGTTATGTTGTTTTGTATGTATCGATTATAAACATTTACAATTAAAAAGAGTAAATGATCAGCAATGTCAAAAGCAGTAGAGCATCCCACTTTTGTGAATGTCCCAGGAAGAAAAGTGCTTCCCCAGTAAAGAAGATGAGAAAAATAGTTCTATTCATGGACTTGAAGTAGAAAGATGCACAAGAACGATAACTAGGATTGACCATGAAAGTCTAATTTTGATAGCTGACTTTTCTAATACCATGGCCTTACAGTTTCTTAACCTCAGCTATACTAAAATAACTTCTCTCTTCTTTCTACTTTATCCATCAAAAAATGCAGCCATGGGGAGCAGATGTGGCTCAAGCGGTTGAGCTTCTGCCTCCCACATGGGAGGTCCCGGGTTCGATTCCTGGTGCTTCCTGAAAAAAAAAAAAAAAAAAACCCAACTCGGGGAAGCCGATGTGGCTCAGTCGTTGAGCACTGGTTTCCCATATACAAGGTCCCGGGTTCAATCCCAGGCCCTGGTACCTAAAAATAAAAAAAATTTAAAAATGCAGCCATGCCTTGGACCACAGCCTCACTCAGTTAGTTCACCTCCGAGATGTCAATCTACCAAATCCCCGCTTGATCACTCTTGCCTGGCCTTCTACTTCTCCTGTTTTCTCACACATGCACCTGGTCTTTGTTCTCATTCCAGTGCTTCCGCACCACTGTCCAGTCCCTGGCCACCTTGAACTTCCCCCATTCTTGTGATGCTGAACCTCAGTCCTCTCTATTCTTTATGTCTACTTTATCTGCAGATTATAAAATAATGCTCAAGAGAGTCATATAGTCTGCCCATGCTCACACCTGCCAGGACAGTTTACCTTCAAAGCCCATCTCTTAACGCCATCTTCTACTGCTTACCATTTCACAATCACTGCTGGACTGGTCATCAAAGCCACTTGAGTTGAAAATGATGGTTGGAGCAGCTCTGAGGGTCTGGGTGATGGGAGATTCGCTTAGACAGCAGAAGAAGGAAATGGAGGCCTTATATTTGCAGACTGGATGGGGATTGGGCCATGTTTTGTACAAGCATCATACGCATTGCTGACAAGCTTTTAACTTATATTTTTTAACGCATTGATACGGTAATTCTATCTCAATAGATATGATCCTGGAAAACTAGAAAAGCTCCAGATCAATTTATTTATTTATTTATTTATTTTTTAAAGATTTATTTACTTACTTTATCCATTTTAAAAAACCCCTTCCCCATTTGCTGTTTTGTGTCCATTCGCTGGGCAATTCTCTGTGTCTGTTTCCTGCCATCTCTTCTTATCCTCCTCCTCCAGTCTTCACCAGGATTCGATCCTGGAGACCTCCAATGTAGGAGAGAGGTGTTCTGCCGCCTGTGCTACCTCTGCTCCTGGCTTCTGGAGCTTTTGGAGCATCTTGTCTTGTCTCTCCCCGTTATGTCATCATCCTGCTGCATGGCTCCCGGGGCCTGACGGCTCAGCGGCACACAGAGCCTGGCAGCCCATGCGCCTTCTATATATATATTATTTTTATTTTACCGGGAGGTCCCGGGGATCGAACCCAGGTCCCTCCATATGGGAGACGGACGCCCAACCATTTGAGCCACATCCGCCCCCCCACTCCAGGTCAGTTTAAATTAGGAATAGTTAATGACTAAATTTCAAAAATGCCCTCTCAGAACCTATTCCAAACTTCCAAGTTATCCAGTAGAAGATACAGAGCTTTTATAAAGTACTGCGATCACTGCTTTATATTGAGTTGCCTATAAATCTAATATAGTAACTTCCTGTAAATATATTATTATTATTATTTCATAAACTTTCCATTTAATATTTATTAGTCTTTTTTCCTGTACAAAATGAGCCAAAAGGTACAAAATTTGCCAAGACAAGGAAAATACTAATGGGATTTATGAGTATGCCAGATTGCGATATCTAACTTCTAGATTCAGAGTTTATTTGAAGTAATTTATTACCTAACTGTAAATTCAGTTAATGTCATTTGACCATTGAACAATGTCAGTGTTCTTTGATCTCTGAAATCATATATTTGAGATAGAGCTTGACTATATGCTTCAATATAGCATAAAATGTGCCATTCATATGAAAATATATTAAACATATTTAAAATGCATATGTATTAAAATTTGTTGACTACAGTAGTCCTTTTCCTTTGACATTTGTCAAATCATGCAACATTACATTTTTGTGTAAAGCATGGCAGTGTCAAAGATTTATAAAAGTCTTACCAAAGGTAGAATTTATTAAAGAAATTAATTGGTCCCATTTACATTGACTCTTTGATGATAAATTCTTTTTTGTACATCAGAGAATAGTTGCTTCTTCCCTGGAGCAATTTAAAGTGTTTTGGGTTTTTTTTTCCCCTCATTATCTTAAAGTTTGTTTTTCTGCCCAACTAGTAAATGAGTTTCAGTTTCTGTGGTCATTACTTTAGAGCGCTTCTCTGAGGGTGAGCTTTTGAAATGTGATTAGATCTTAATTCTTTAACTATTGCCATAAGCTTGTTTCATAGTTTGCTTTCATATTCAGTGAGTGGGGTGGAAAATAGGTGTAACTCTTAGGTGATCATTTATGGGGTTAGCCATTGAAATGTATGTTGTGATAGTGAGAAAATTAGTCCTGCTGAATTACAGTGAGAAAAGAAAATCAACATCCCAGTGTTATTCTTTAGTTTACCTGTCAATAAATACTCATTATCATAGTCTGCAGTATTGACCGCAGCTACTGATTCCATGTGGGCAGAAAATCTATGCAGAAAGAGGGCCAAGTTCAGGAACATGGACACTTTTTCGGAGAATGCATCCATCAATATTTATTGAGTGAATAGTGATATTGATAATGATACCCCAGCCCTTTTCAGAAACTGTCCAGCATCTTCCTCCTTTAATCAAGGACGTGGCTTTTCCATGGCAGTGACAAAAGCTAACACCTGGAGCTTCTAATTATTAGCTTCTGAGCTTGTGTAAGGCAACTATCTAAGATAATTAAATCAATTTTCTAGAAACTAATTAAAACTGAGGAGTCACTATTAAATATGGGGCAGGGAAACTTGCAGATGTTTTGCTATTTAAAGTAGTTTACTGTTTTCTCAATCTCTAATATATGGGATTTATATGTCATGATAAAAAATGAAAATAATTCTTTAAAGTAACCTTTATTGCAACAATTATTTTGAACAGAGAACTTAGCCTTGACTCAGAGTAAGAGTCAAAATTTTGGAATGTTATCTTATTCACATCTATATCCTCACCTGGCACATAATAGTTATTCAACAGATGTTTGTTCCCTTCCTGCCACTCTTCCCTCCTCATTACTTGTTTCAAGAAGAGGCTTTGAAATTAGAAATGTGATCTTCAGAAGTCTTGTAAATGGCATTCTTCCTGCTAATCCTCAATTAGGTAGTTGATCATGGAGAATGTTATAAACAAATTAATATGATCAAGTCATGGATGAATTAAACATTTTCTCTACATTTAGCTCAACAAACATTGTGTCTGATGAATGCAAAGCACTAGAATAAGTCATGAAATGAACAATAAATAGAAACCTTTTATTCCATTAATTTTTAATCTATTCTGAAAGTTAAAGGAAATGGAAGTGAAAATAAAAATAGTTCTTTAAAACCATTAATATTCTGTTTGAGCAAGCATAGTAACCTGCAAGGTGTAATTATATACATATCTAACTTAGTTTTTGTGTTTTTAACAAAATTTGTAAAACTTTATCATTAAGTACAATGTCTGAAAAAACTAAATAACTGTAATGGAAAAGTAAAATTTTCCCTTGAAATCATACTAAAATAAATCTTTAAAAAGTTATTTTTCTCATAATCAACTTCCTTGAAATATTTGAATTATCTAAAAATGTCTTAAAATAGTTATAGCATATAAAACAAATTATATTTACCAACAACAAAGATAGTATGGATGTCTTCTCTCATAAATGCTTATAAATCCCAATTTATATTTTCCCCCCAAATATCTTTAATTTCATCTTAGATTAGGTACTAAAGTATGTCAAATCAATTTTTAAATGTTCATAAACTTTTCTACTTCTACTCCCCTCTCCACCTCCCCTTTCCTATCTTTTGCCCAGAAAGCTACCAAAAATCTTACCAATTCACCCATGTTTACTTTTTAAATTTATTCATTAAACCACATTTTCCAAGCAACTACTAAAGGCAAAACAATGATGCCAAAGCTACATGCTGTGTTCAGTCTCTGCTTTCAAGGAGTTCATAAACTTTTAGGAAAGAAAGATAAGACATGTTTTCAAAAGACTATAGAACAGTCATAAATATTACCAGGACTATGAATATAAAAGGAAGAAAGACAAATCACTTCTGAGGGATATGAGCAAAGAAAACAATGTTAGGATTTGAACTGGTTTTGAAGAATAGGTAGGCTTTAGGGGATAGCATTGTGGCAGAAGGATGGTGACTGTAAAGCAAAAAAGGGGTCTGGAAAGCCCTATTAATCCATTTTAGAAGAATTTTATTCATTTACCAGTTAGTTATCAATTGAGCACCTATGTGCTAGTCTTGGGATATATTGGTAAAAGGAAAGACAAGGATTCCTGTCTTCAAGAAGCTTATAGCCTAAAAGGATAAAATGAATATTTTGGGGTGTTGAAGCAGAAAAGAGATGTGGGCGCCACATCATTGAGGACACTGAATACCAGGCTAAGGCCTTTGGACTTAGTATGCAATATTCTTGAGCAGGGAAATTATCAGTAGGGATTCAGGGTCTATTAGAGACGGCCTAGATCTGGAAGCTGGGAGACAAGTCAGAAGGGTATCATTGAAATGAGGCTGAGAAAGACCTGACCTGGGTAAAGCAGCAGAAATGTTAATGTTAATAGACTGAAGAAAAAGGGGTTCTGGGCCCATGGGTGGGGCAGAAGGGTGTAAACATAGTGAAACCTAGTGATGCCACAGGGACAGTGCTTTTTGGGGCCATACGCTCCTTTGATAATCTGTTGAAATCTTTGGATCCCCTTCCAGAAAAACACAATACATCTAAAACCTTGCATAAAATTTGAGGGGGTTCATGGACTCTTAAAGCCTAGCCATGGACCCCAGAATAAGAATCTGCATGAGGGGGAGAAATGCTTCAATCCCCAAACACTTATTGAATGCCTACTATTTAAAAGACACGTGGCATTGGCCTTGGGGTGGGGGGCGGGCAATAAAGACTACAGCACAGCTCCTACCCTCAAAGTACATAGAATCACAAATGTTTTCGACTTTGAATTGCCACTGGGACACATTAGATGGAAATAGCTAATAGGAAGTTGAAAAATCAGGACAGGAACTCAAGAAATATGGCCTAAAGTAGAAGTACTTTTGTTAGTATTAGAAAACCCCAAATAATAGTGGCTTAAGCGAGATGGTTTTTTTCTCTCACACATAAAAGACCAGCTTGACAGTTCAGGTCCTGGCCAGGCTGACCTGTGTGACCCTCATCTTTGTGTCCCAAGGTGGACTCCAAGGCTGAGGCAGTGGGACAGGAAACAGAGAAGAATCAACGGTCACATACATACTGGCCCTTAAGGAAGCTTCCCAGAAGCTGCCACACAACACTCCCACTTACATGCCAGACTCGGTCACGTAGCCAAACACAGCTGCAAAGGAGGCTGGAAAATGTAGTGTTTATTCTGGGCAGCAGGTGCCCAGTCAAAACAAACTTTTATTACCATGGATGAATGGGGAGAATAGATATTACGGAAACAACTAGCATATTTCATTCTCACAAATAAAGAAATATAAATTAAAATAAACTATTTTGCCTATTGCAATGGCAAAGTTTTTTTGGTGTTGGTTTTGTTTGTTTGTTTGTTTGTTTGTTTTTAGAATATACCAGGGATTGAACACGGGACCTCGTATATGGGAAGCAGGCGCTCAACCACTGAGCTGCACCTGTTCCCTGACAAAATTGTTTTAAAATCAAAATATTTAATACCTTGCAAGCATATAACGGGTACATCAACCACTGATTGTGAGAGTAAATTGATAGGACCTTTCTAGAAAGCAATTTGACAATATAAAGAGCTTTAGAAATGTTCCTATGTAAACTATAATCCAAGCTTAGTGGCAATGCTCCAAAATGTATGTACCACACTAATGAAGGATGTTGTTAACCGGGGCAAATGTGGGCGGTAGGGGGCAGGGCATATGGGAATCCCCTATATTTTTTTATGTAATTTTATGTAATCTAAATATCTTTTTTAAAAATTTAAATTTAAAAAAAAGAAATCTTTTCTATACTTTTGACTTAGTAGTTCCATTTCTAGAAATGTAACTTAAAAATATAATTAGTGCTGCAGTGAAACATTTACATTTGGGGATACATACCACAGCATTATTTAGAACCATAAACTGTTGGGAACAATCTAAATATCCAGCAATAGAGAAATGGTTAAATAAGTCATGCTAGGGAAGCGGCTGTGGCTCAATCAGTAGGGCTCCCGTTTACCATATCGGAGGCCCCGGGTTCGGTTCCCGGGGCCTCCTGGTGAAGGCAAGCCCGCCTGCATGGCGTGGTTAGCTGACCCAGCGAGCACAAGCAGCAAGGGGGGGATAAATGAATAAATAAATAAAATCTTTAAAAAAAATAAAAAAAAAAAAAAATAAGCCATGCTAGATGCTGTCAAAGGATGACGAGTCCTCCACTCAGTATCTGAAATAAAAAGATAAAGCTGAAGTTATCGCTTACTAGAGTAGGAGAAGCTATGCTGGTCAGGTGCAGTGTCTCTGAGCAGAGCCAACTGCTAATATTACGTAGAGTTTGGGGACTGAGTAGAGTTTCAGGCTTAGAGACTTTCAGAGATATGGCTGATCTGCAGACATGGGGTGTCTTGGGGTACGCTGTTGCTTCTTGGTTGGCTCTCAGCAGCATGTCGGAGTGAGTTTGTCTCTGATGACTTTCAGAAGTGAGGGCCTGACACACACTGGTTGGCTGCAAAAATATGTTGACTGAAGCGAGTTGTCATTGATCATTTGTACAGGTGTAGTACCCATGGCTACAGAACAAATAAGTCCATTCCTAAATTGATGGGAATGTTTTTTATGCTCAGTCCATATGATGGAATAATTAGGTTTGGAAATAATTTTAATTACATGGAAAAATGCTTATGATATGATGCAAAGTGGCCAATACTGTGAAAGAAAGTGTTTTCTATTCTGCCCGTCTCTCTTTTCCTGCCCCACTTACCCCGCATTCAGAAGAAACGTGGGACATGCTTGCTGGTGAGCAGGATCCCCGTGAGGCATTCTTGCAGGGCTCTGTCTTCTCCTGCTCACTGCCCACGCCCCCATGCCAGGGGGAGTGGAGGTGGAGCTGAGAGGACTGCAGGCTGCCCAGGTTGGCCCCATCATCTTGCTCTCTGTCCCGTGCTTTAGCAGGCCTGCCGGTTCTTCAGGTTCCTACACCATAGGGCTGGTCAAAGGATGGCTAAATGTCCATTCAGGCTCGGGAAGAGAGCGTATAGAACCCGAGAAGCTCAGAGACTCAGCCTCACGCTCCAGCCCCCTCACTGCAGCTCAGCACCAACGGTATTGGGCACAGAGCTGGCCTATAATAAAGCAGCACAGTTGTTTGCCAGCTGCTACTGCTCCTTTTGTGTGTTTTTGCTTCATCAAGAGAAGCGGGAGAGCAAGCCAGGATCTGAGTCCAATACCCAGAAGTCTCACCCTGACCCTTAATCGTGAGATACTGGAAAGGATACAAAGCGCAGGCCATAGGCTCAGCTGTGCATATTTTACTATAATCTCAACTCCTGTTTTGAGTCCCCATTTGGCTGCATGGCAGAATTGATACTTGACTTTGGTCATCTCGGAGCTCAGTCACCCCTCCCCCACTTCCCCAGGACAGCATTGAAGCCCCAGGGGCTCTATCATGCCATGGTGTGGACCTTGTGCTCCTCAGGCGCCACCTGTCTGCCCAGCATCCACTGAGACAGCGCCCATCCCAGCTGCTTGCGGTTTTCATTTGGTGCTGGTCACGTCTCTGTCATCCCTTCCTCCTCTCTGAAAGACTCTCCAGACCTGGCTCTTCTCTTTGCTATGTCCATGCTTCTCTCAGGCACCCAGGACATTTTATATTCTTCCTGTCCGTGGCCAGAGACAGCGATGAGCCCCCAGGGAACGGAGTACAGCTGTTTTGCTGGCATGCTTAAACACACACCAAGCAAGTGCATTTCAGCCTGTGGCTCCAATATATCCAAACTCTAGGTCTTATTGCCTCTGGCCTCCATCGGGCATGGTAGGGCAGGTACCCTCTGCTCTTAGAATAGCCCCTTCCTACATGCAGTTTCTAGTCTTTCCCCATGGCCCAGGCTTGAGCCTTTTCTCAGGGGCAGACCAGCAGATAAGCATTTTCTATTTCACTTCAGACTATTTCTCAAACCCCAGTCTGGAAACTTTTCTGTAGTCTGGGGATAGGAAAGGAGTGGGGGATGCAGGTAGAGTAAAACTGCCTTGGACACTTTTTTAAGTTTTTAAGAAGAGAATATGATATTTTATTTTCACTTATGAATTATAGTACATGAATTTAGAAATAAAATCATTGCAGGGTTCTGAAATATTGATACCCTAAGTTCTAACACACCAATAGGAGTCCATTCACTGCAAAGCAGGCATATTAGCAGTTCTGATTTGGTACTTTTGGAGTTGTTGAAATAAGTCCTTAATACAAAATGCCCAGTACCATTTGAATAATGTATTTCAATAGACATGAACTAAGTTTCAATATTGCAGGTCTTTTTTGGAACAAATTATACTTATTTACGTATTAAGAATAGGTGGCTCTATTTTCTTACCTATTGCGAGTTTCAATGACTGATTTTAAGCCACAGAGGATTTTCCAGCTACTATTTCCTTTAGAGTTTCTAAACGCAACAACTCTTGATAAAGTTTATAAAAGATATTGTTGAAAAAAGGTAATGTTGAAATAAACACCCTTTTAGAAATATTAAGGACAACATAAGGTATTACTTTTGGAAAAAGCTGTACATATTTTCAAGTACAACAATAAAATATCGTAGCAGTGTTTAACTGAATTGTTTTAAAATAGTGGCAATTATACCACCTTACATGCTTTTCTCATATTTAAACCTCATCATTACAATTTGAATATACAGTCCCACTTAGCATTAGAAGTATGCATAGCTTCTAAAGCATGTTTTTGGGCTTGTTTTCGTATTAAAGTTTAAGTTGGTCCTTGATTAAGAGAACTGTCACTACCTAGAAGCACTAAATTTGAAATACACTTATTGATAGCCAACAAAAATCTTTATAGAGCAAAAAGCACCAATAGTAGCATGCGTGAAGAGAAGCTGCTGCTTCCAAATGTAATCAAATCTAAGCTGAGACCCTTTCATGGGCCTGCATGTCTCAACTAGTGATCCCCAAAGAAACCAAAATGTGCAGGAGGAAGTAGCTGCCCAGCCAAGGGTATTTTCCACCTTTGGGTAATCCTTAAAATAGAGGATGCGTTGGACATTTAGCACTAGGGATAGATTTTACATTCTTTGATTTCATTTACACCTTTTTAAAAAGATAAAAAGATCTATCTGAACTTTTTCATCACCACTTAAACTGCTGGCCCAGTTGTAGCAGTTCAAGCTGAGTGAACTCATTAGGCAGCTTATCCAAAATTTACAAAGAATACCAGACCCCATTCTTCCCTCCTCTACCAGGAAGGATGTATATGCATATGAATGTATCCTTTTTCATTGCTTCAGTTTTCTACAGTGAGCATGTATTTATTTTTACCAGCTTTATTGAGGTATAATTTACATAACATAAAATTCATCTGTTTTAAGTGTACTGTTCAATGATTTTTAATAAATTTACAGACTTGTGCACCCAGCACCACAGTCTTTATTTACTTTCGTAATAAGAAAACAATAAATGTTATAAAAGATGGCCTCTTATGGCAGTAAGAAGGGCATTGGTGAGTTGAGTAGAGGAGACAAGCAGCCAAATTTCAGGTCATTAAGGAAAGAAAGAGTAGTCACCAAGGAGTTCAGTATTTCTTGAATTAATAAATAAAAGAAAATGGAGGCAGAGGGTAGAGATTACCTTTTCAAGAGATTTGACTGTGAAGGAAGAAAAGAAAGCATGGTTCCTCAAATAGACCATGCCCCTTCACCTGCAATTTCCTTCTCTCTCCTTTTCAGTCGTTTGCTTCCTACTCATTCCTAGCCATACACCCTGGGCATGTTATTTAACCTTTCTGTGTTTCAGTTTCATTATCTGTAAAATGAGGATAAAGATAGTGCCTTCCTCACAGTTTTTGAGAGAGCTAGATATGTTAAAATGTGTAAAGCATTTAAAAATAAGTGTCAGTAGAGTAAGAGCAACATAAATATTTGTTGTTGCTGTCATCATCATCATCATTATCCTTTAATAGTCACCTCATTGCAGAAACCTTCTCTGATGTAGGTATCTCCTATTTTCCCCTAATACCTTGTGCATATCTCTTTCATGACACATGCTGTATTTTATTAATTCATTTATCTGTCTCCTCCCCAACTGCATTAAACCTTTTACCTCTGAAAACTCACAGTGCCCAACACAGAGGAGGTATTCAAAGTAAATGTTTGTGAAGCCAATATAGTGCACCAGGGGAGCGTAAAGATTTTTAAGGGAGAGAAAAATGAGCCTTTTTATCATCACATGAAAATGAATCGATGTAGAAAATATCAGTGGTGTGAAAAGAAAGGAGACTGGGAAGAACTAATGGTGCAAGGCTTTCGGTAGTGGTAGGAGAATGTAGAATCTGTGTTTTGGTGGAGGAACGTTGCTCCTTTTTAACCAGTTATCACGATGTAATTTCTGCCTACTCTATTTTCTGAAACAGTTTATGTGGAGTTGGTATTATTTTTCCTTTAGACGTTTGATAGAAATTACTAGTGGATTACTTAGGCCTTGAGATAAGAAGTAGGTTGGGGTGTGTGTGTGTGTGTGTGTGTGTGTGTGTGTGTAGGATTTTAATTAGAAATTCAATTTCTTCAATAAATATAGGGTTCGAGTTGGCTAGTTCTTCTTGAGCCAATTTTGATCATTTGTATCTTCCAAGAAATTTATCCATTTCATTTAAGTCTTCAAAAATTTTTAAAGTATATTGTTTGTAATATTCCCTTATTATCCTGTTATGTCTGTAGAATCTGATAGTGTTATCTGCTTTCATTCTTTCCTAATTTTGGTATTTTGAGTCTTGTCACTCTTTTTTTCTGATTAGTCTGTCTAGAGTTTTATCATTTTTATTGACCTCAAAGAATCAGCTTTTGGTTTTGTAATTCTATTTGTTTTCTACTTAATTCATTTCTGTTCTTAAATTTATTTTCTTTGACTGACTTTGTCTTTAAATTGCTATTCTTTTTCAAGATTCTTTAGGTGAAAGCTTATATCATTTATTTTAGACTTTCCTTCATTGCTAATAAAAGAATTCAAAGCTAAAAATTTCTCCTATACACTGATTTAACTCCATTTCACAAATATTGGGCTTTCATATTCATTCATTTAAAAATATTTCCTAATTTTCTCATTATTTCTTCCTTGATTCATAGATTATTAGAGTATATATTTTTTATTTTATATTTATATATTTTGGAAATATTGGTTATATTTTTCTTATGGACTTCTAATTTAATTCCATTGTTGTCAGACAACATACTCTGTATGATTTCATTCCTTTTAAAAATTATCAAAATTTGTTTTATGGCCCAGATTATGTTCTATCTTGATTAATAATCAAGTTACTTGGTAATATTTTTCAAAGCATCTGTATCCTCACTGGTTTTCTGTCTACTTGTTCTGTTAATTCCTAAGAGGAAAGTATTGAAATAACCCCAATTATCCTCAATTATACTTTGTGGATTTACCTATTTCTCCTTTCAGTTCTATAATCTTCACTTATATATTATGATGCTCTGAAATTAGGTAAATACACATTTAAGATTGCTATATCATTTTTATAAATTAATTTTTTAATCATAATCAAATGTTCCTTTTATCTGTAGTAAGCTTATTTGTTCTGAAATCTACTTTGATAGCCACTCTTTTCTTATGATAACTGTTTGCATGGTACATCTTCATACTTTTACATTTTTTTCTTGAAAACAATGTATGTTAAACTTGTTTTTAAAAATCTGATCTGACAATCTTTGTCATTTAATTGGAATTTTTAGATCATTTGTATTTAATGTCGTTATTGATGTTTGATTTTAATCTACTGTTTTGCTATTTGTTTCCATCTTGGTTCCTTTTTCCTCTTTTCCTGCCTTTGTTAGATTTATTGAGTGTTTTTAATATTCCAATTTACTTCTACTATAGACTTATTCGATATACCTCTTTTGTTTTTGGTTATTAATCTAGGTTTTACAATATGCATCTTTATTATAGTCTACATTTACATTCCATTAGACCAGTTTATGTAAAATATACATACAACAGTATGCCTCCCTCTCCCCTTCTTATCCTATATTTCTACATATATTATGATCCCTACAATATACTTTTATTACCTTTGTATTTAGCAGTCAACTATCTTTTAAAGAAATTTAAAAATGAGAATAAAAAGTAATTTATATTTTATACGCGTATTTTCTTTTTCCAATGCTCTTTATTTCTTAAAGTTGATTCAGGTTTCTCTTTGGTATCATTTCCTTCTGCCTGAAAAATTTCTTTTAGCTATTTTTATAGTGTACATCTGCTGGCAACAAATTCTCTCAGATTTTTGCTCAAAGATGTCTGTATTTCACCTTCAGTTTTGAAGAATATATTTACGGGATATGCAATTCTAGATTGACCTTTTTTTTTCAGCACTTTAAAAATTCATTACGTTGTCTTCTGGCTTGCACAGTTTCAGATGAAAAATCTCCTATCATTCTTGTCTTTGTTCCTCTGTATGTAATGTATCTGTTTTCTCTGGCCGCTTTTAAGATTTCATGTTTATTTCTGATTTTTGCAATGAGGGCTTACCTCATTTGCTTCCCTTCTCTTAGGGATTACAATCCTCTGCTACCTGTTGCCCAATATACTAAAACTATTTTGTGTATATTTTGTCCGCTCTTCTAATTTTTTTACTGTGGAAAATTAAGTCTGGTCTCAGTTATTCCATCAAGGCCAGAATAGAAGTCATTGATTTTATTAAAGCCTCACAAAATTGTACCTTTATTTTAAGGTATATCATAGAGATTTTTAAGTCTGACTTTTTAAAATAGCTTTAAATTAAATAAAAGTAAAAACAAATAATTTGTTATGAATTCTCTGAATATTCTTCCCCCCACACACACTTGCTTTCTGTGACTGTTTCTTGCCTTCTCTTCTCATTATTGTCCTCCAGGCTTCACCGGGATTCAATGCTAGGGACCTCCAATGTGGGAGAGAGGTACCCTGTCACTTGTGACACCTCAGTTCTTGGTTTCTGGCGCGTCTCACCTTGACTCTCCCGTGTCTCTCTTTTGTTACGTCATCATCATGCCGCATGTTTGCTGCACAGGCCCAGCTCTCCTGCTCACCTTTTACCAGGAGGCCCTGGGGATCGAACCTGGGTCCTCCCATATGGTAGAAGGAAGCCCAACCACTTGAGCCACATCCGCCTCCCCTGAATATTTTTGTTGATAGGATGGTGTACAGTTATCAATAAGCATCTGGCACCAGAATTGGCCACAATTGTATTCATGATGCTTCAAGAAGCTTCAAATGAATGACTCCAGAGCTTGTGAACAGAAAATACTGCATAATAATCTGAGCTTTCTGTTGTGTTTCAAGGATCCGAGGGTATCTTTATTTGTTTGTTTTCTAGCCTAAAACCAAATATTTTATTCAGAAACTTATGCTATAATATTTTTTAAAGATTTATTTATTTATTTTATTTATCCCCCCCCCCCGCCCCTGTCGTTTTTGAGCTCGCTGTCTGCTCTATATGTCCATTCGCTGTGTGTTCTTCTGTGTCTGCTTGTCCTCTCTTTTAGGCAGCACTGGGAACTGATCCTGGGACCTTCCAGAATGGGAAAGAGGTGCTCAGTCTCTTGTGCCACCTCAGCTCCCTGGTCTGCTATGTCTCTTATTGTCTCTCCTCTGTGACTTTTTGTTGCATCATCTTGTTGCGCCAGCTCTCTGCTCGGGCCAGCACTCCGTGCAGGCCAGCACTCCATGTGGGCCAGCTCACCATGCGGGCCAGCTTGCCTTCACCAGGAGGCCCCGGGAATTGATCCCTGGACCTCCCATATGGTAGATGGGAGCCCAGTCGCTTGAGCCACATCCACTTCCCCTGCTAATATTTTAAAGAAATATTCCTTTATAAAATGTGGATTTCTCTTACATATAAGTGCTTTAGAGAGCCCTCCTAATTTTTTTCTCCCCGATCACGAACAGGAAATTGTGAATGGCTGCACTACTGGTAGGAAGTGGAATATAAAGGAATGAAGGACTTTTTTTGAGTTAAAAGCATAAGATAAAGTACCCTGCAAGAAAAGGGTAGCATATTAAGATGATTACCAGTCATTGACACCTTTGTGAAAATTGGCTGGTTTGTTCCTTCTCAATAGGGTTTTAAACCCAAGATTTCAATAGGAATTTCAGAGAAGTAGACCAAGACACTGGGCTCTTTAACAAGGAGGAATGACCTGAGGAAGAAGCTCTAGAAAAGTCTAGAGGAACTTTGTGCTTGGTGGAGGGATAGAGGGCTTGACCAAATATAAATGGAAACAATTAGGAGGAGACACTAAAAAACAACAACAACAAAAAACTATGCTCACTTCAAAATTGTGATTTTCTCACAGTCTTCTTATTCTGCATGTGCTCAGGCCATGTTGCAGATGATTGTTTGAAAATTGTATTTCTTTATTGAAATGAGAGCTATAAAAATAAGGCCTGGCTTCAAATAAATAAACATAACTTAATTTTTATGGATGGAAATGGAATGTAGTCACTGCTATCCTGAGAGTAAAATAATTCAAAAAATGTTTTAGGAACAGTTTGCATGATAAATTAGTTTTAAATTTTCAACCATGCCAAACCAGAGCTTTTTAGATTTATTTGAGGCATTCAGAAATTTAGGCAACTGTGATTTAGGTTCAGATAAATAGTAAAATCCTTGAAGGTTGATAATTTCATTTCTTCAGTTACTCTTACTATCCTCCCAAGTGTTGGTTCTGTTCCATTTCGCTATTAGCAAATTCTAGAGGTGTTTCTGTTTTACAAACTGGTCTCACTTGAGAGTCACATTGGTCATTTCAAATGAGTCTTCATGACTCCTGGAATCCTGGGACTCATACGACATTCATCATTTTTCCACTTTCCTAGATGACTATTTCAGACCTTCTTCCCTCACTCCTCTCCTACCATCCTTATGCTCAACTGATGAATCTTTCCTCCTACTTCATGGAGAAAACAGAAGCAATCTGAAATTTCCACCACTACCTCTAGGGGTTGCTTGTCTGCATTCCTATTAAAGCCCAATCCCTCCCTTTGTGCTCTGGAGCCCACCCCCTCTCCTTTACTCAAATACCTATCTCCAGTAAATCACCTGCACCATCTACTTTTCCCCCGCTGCTGACAGTTTTTTATTCCCATCAGCCTACAAACATGCTGTTAGTTCTCCCATCTTTCAAAAGAAAACAAATCACCCCTCTCTTCACCCATTCCCCCTGCAGCCTCCACCCCATTTCTCTCTTTCCTTTTGTAACAAATTGTCTTTCTTCTGCCCAATTGCTGTCCTCTCCTCAAGCACACTCCAATCCCTGCCACTACACCAGAACTGCTCTTATCCCACCAGTGACCTCCATGTTGCTAGACTCATGTGGTCCTTTCTTAGTCCTCTTCGTAAAGACCTATCTATAGCATCTGACATAGTTAACTAGTCCTTGAAACACTTCCTGGACTTGACTTCCAGGATTCCATGTAATCCTGATTATTTTATCTCTCTGGCCATTACTTCTCAGTCTGCTTTCCTGCTTATGTCCCAGCCTCTTAATATTTGCAGACTCTTGGCTCAGTATACCTAGCCCTCTTCTCTTTTTATATGCACTTGAGATCTCATCCAATATCAGGATTTTATACATCATGTATATACCGATGACTTCTGAATTTAAACTGTTAATCTAGACCTCTCCCCTGAACTCAAGACTTATATATCCAAATATTCAACTCAGCATTGGATGTCTGCTAGGCACCTCCAAGCCCAGTATGTCCAAAACTGATCTCTTGCTCTTTCCCCAAAACCTGCCCCACCCACACTTGTTCCCATGCCAGGTAATTGTGATCGGATTCAGTGTCTAGGTTCTTGGCTTCGTGGGGAGAAAGAATTCAAGGACGAGCCACAAATTAATTAGAATTTATTAGGGGGTAAAGCAAGAGAACAAAAAGCATACCCTCAGACATGGTGGTGGGCATTCTCAAGGGAGAGAAATGTGAAGTTTTGCCCTAGGGTCCCCTGTTTTATGGGGGTACAGGACTACAGGTTTGCTTGATTGGCATATTTGAGACTAAGCAAGGGACATCTATTGGGTGGTTTGATTTGCTTAGGGTTGCGGGTGTTGCTGTCCGGTGGTAATTGGCTTCTGGCTGCTGCCCACGAGCCCTGCAGGCCATGTTGGCCTGCGGTGATTGGCCTCTGGTCACTGTCCACTAGACGTGAGGTAACCTGAAAGTAGGTGGGGGGGGTGGAGCCCCTCTTGCCCTTTCCCTCTTCCCCACCATGTCATGATGTTGCTGGCTGCCTTCTGAGAAGTCAGCCCTTGGGCGTGTGTGCAAGTTCCTAACTTGCTTGTGTGATTCAGCAGGCTGATGTAAGTTAGCAGCCAGTGCCTCAGTTTCTGTTTGTGTGGCTTATTTTTTCTTCTCCCTTCCTCCTCAGGTCCCTATTCTATCCTATCTCATAATGACAACCCCATTCTTCCAGTTGCTTAGGATGGACCCTTGAAGTCATCCTTGGCTCATCTCTTTCTGTCATGCAGCATATCCATTGGTTCTACTTCTCATGATCTCCCTCCTCTGTTACCATCCTGGACTATTTGCAACAACCTTCCAACTGGTTTCAGTGGTTGATTCTTGCCCCCAAACTAGAGTGTCCTTGTGAATACCTACATCAAATCCTGTCACTCTAGTGAAAATCCTTCAGTGGTTCCCCATTTCACTCGTATTAAAAGCCAAATTCCTCACAATTGCCTACAAGCCATGCACAATCTGGTCCCTTGTTATCTCTTGGCCCTTGTCTTCTTGTCTGTGGAAGATGTTGCTCAATGAGCATGCCCCTTCCTCAGGGCCTTTGTATAGGCTCTTCCCTCTGCCTGGAGCACTCCTTCCCTGGAGCTCGCCCTGGCTCTCTCTCTACTACAGGTCTTGGCTCACATACCACCCTCTCACTCAGGCTTTCCTGACTTCTGTTTTGTTAAAGCTGTAAATCATCCACTAGCTCCACTAGCCTTTAACACATCCCATCTCCTTTTATCTTTTTCTGCAACACTCGGCACCATTTAAAGATTTATTTTATTTATTTATTTATACACACACCCCCCGTTGTTTGTGCTTGCTGTCTGCTCTCTGCATCCATTTGTTGTGCGCTGTGTCTGCTCGTCTTCTTTTTAGGAGGCACCAGGAACCAAACCCAGGACCTCCCATGTGGGAGAGTGGCGCTCAATCGTTTGAGCCACCTCCATTCCCTGCTTCATTGTGTCTCTCATTGTGTTTCCTCTTTGTGTTTCCTTGTTGTGTCATCTTGTTGTGTCAGCTCACCACACCAGCCTGTCACGCCAGCTCTCTGTCTTGCTCTTCTCTAGGAGGCACCGGGAACCGAACCTGGGGCCTCCCATGTGGTAGGCGGGCACCCAAATGCTTAAGCCACATCTACTTCCCCCATTTAAATTATTATATAACTTTAATGAGTTATTTTGTTTAGCCTCTTACATAGTAAAAACTCCATGAGGGTGGGAGGAATTTTTGTCTTGTTTTTTTTTTTCACACATCTAGGTTGCCTAGAATGGATGGATGAACTGGCTATTTAGTTGCATAGAAGTTTCCTTGGGATTGTGAGGATCTAGGGCTGGATATGTGAGTCCTTTAGCTGCCAGCCAAAGAAGAGTGACTGCACCAGAGCCACGGGCATCCCTGCACTAACCAGCACCTCTGACAGTAGCGTAATCTTTATGACACTATAATAAAGTTGTAGATTTTTCTAGTGGATAAATACTTTGAAAGCACTTAGAACAGTGCCTGGCACATGGTAAGAGCTAGATAAGTGCTTATTGAATAAATGACAAATACTTTATCAAGCATTTTGTCGTGATAAATAACATTGGCAGAACCAAGACAAATAAACCTCAAGAGGTTCCAAGAGGCTTTAATTCTGTAATGAAAAGTGGCTTTGTTAAGTATAGAGCTGGGACAGTCTGGTGTTACTGGAAAAATGGCAATGTTCACATTCACTCTCTGCTCTGGGGGAAAAAAAACAAAATTACCTGTGTACTTGAAGGGATTATAGATGCAAAGAAATTTGTGGAATAAATTCTAAAGAATGCTTTTGAATCAAGGCCAAAAAACCACACGATCATGATAGGATAATGTCAAAGGTAAGGGCTGAGCTTATGGAAGAGGAAAAGGGTTTGTATGGTATCCAATCACTCATTAGGTAAACATTTACGTGCCAAGCCCTATGTTAGGCGCTAGGACCTGCCTTCTAGGATCTCACAATCTAGTGGGAGAGAAAGACAAGTTTAGCCACCAATGAACAATTCACCCTTAGTGTTACAATGGAGATGTGCTCAGAATGGGTTGAGAGCAAAAGTGCTTCCTAGTCCCATTTGAGATGATCAAAATAAAGAAATCATTTACTACTAAACATGTGGACAGAGCGCACCTGTTTATCTCTACCCCCCCTTAGGAAACCCCATCAAAATGAAAGGAATGAAATTGAAAAAGCCATGAACCAGTGATTTGGGCTGAAGAGATTTTTAAAAACCCTCGTGCCTGGGCTGTGCCTCCAACCAATTAAACCAAAACCCCTGGGCATCAATATTTTTATACTAAAAGTTTTGCAAAGTAAACAAAGAGGGGAGACAACAATAGACCTAAGAAATCAACAGCATTTTAGAATCTCAGAAGGGGCTGGACAAGTGAAATGGGGCCGGGGAGCGGGGGCGTGCCAATTAGAAGCGGCAAGCTCTTTCCTAAAAGGCTCAGGACGGGGGCTGGGTGGAGAAGAGGATTCGCTGATACCTTTACAAGGGCAGTCAGGTGACTCAGACCAGATGACCTGATTGTTATCCAAAGCCTGCACCTGCCCCTGCCCTAGTTTAGTCTCTGGATAAATGGAGTAAGAGCGGGACGGAATACTGTGGAGGGTAAAGAAGAATAACGGGATGGTGCGAGACCTATAGCCTGAACTCCTAGGCACCCTTCCGAGAACTTTGGCAGCCAGGTCTGTGCTGCCAGGTGGCAAATTGGAGGGTGCAGCCCTGGGCTGACTGGTCTCAGAGGAAGGTCCAGTAAGATGCTGGCACGGGAGAGTCTGCATCCCTTTCTAAGCACCTGTGATGAGGACCCCCATCCACACACCTGCCTGTAAACAGTTCAGGTTTTGAGGCCCTGTCTTTAAGAAAGAACAAACCCCAAAGGTAGACATTTGAAGAAAGTATCTAAAGTGAAAGAGACCAAAACAGGTTGGTAAATGTACATAAATAAAAGGAACTCAGGAAAAACAGTTACTGGAAGGAGTAGGAAAAAACATTAAAGGTGTGTGGGTGTGTGTGACCAAGGGAAGAACGGGGAATATATTGCAAGGCATTTTGCCTTGTGCGCTAGCTGGTAACGCTTCCATGCTCTCTCTGCAGCTCCACTGTCTGGGACTGAGTCTTGGTGCTGTCACTTTCTAGCTGTGTGGTGCTGGGCAAGTTGCTTAGGCTCTCTGTGCCCCAGTTTGCTCATCTGTTAAAAGGGGTTGATGATGATGATGGTCAGAGAATAAGAAGTCTTGGAAATTACAAATATGATGACAGAATGTTTTAAAAATTCAACAGAAAGTTTTGTTAAAAGAAAGAAATGGAAAATAGAAACAATAAGAAAAAGATGCTAAATCTGAGAAGTCCAACAATCAGAGTTTCAGAGAGACAGAAAGTAGAAAGAGGGAAAAAGAGAGAGACAGAGACCAGGGAAAATAAGAGGGAGAAAATCATCAGAGTAATGACCAAAACCTTTCCCAGAAATGAAGGACCCAGGCTCAGAATGGAAGGGTCTATTTAGTGCCCCCACGATGGATGAATAAAAGGCCCAGCCTAGGGCTTGCCACTGACATTTCCAACCGCTAAAGATAGAGCAATGATCCCAAACACTTTTACAGCGGGAGAAAGAAGGTCACATACAAAGGATCAGAACTTAAATGGCAAAGGAGATAATCAAGTAATAAGTAAGGTGAAATTATTCTGGAAAGGCCACCGTAGTTCCAGGACAGAAAAATTGTTTAATTTAAATGTATTTGTCACTTTTAAAAAATTCCTATGTGTTGGACAGAGTAGGGCTCAGTAACCCTTTGCTCAGTGAATCTAAAAATCTCTATCTGCCTTTGTCTAGTGGCATCTATTTTTATTTTTAAGGTGAAAAGTGTGTAACTTATCTTCTCCTCCAATTCCTTCTCCCCTCTTTTCCTTCTCCTTTGTTTCTTCTCTCATCCCTTTACTTTGTCTTCTGAGTCTTCACACTCTAGCTGCGTCTAATTCTTTCTCCCTTTCTGTCTATCCACAGATGTCTTGTGTTTGTCTAATAATTAGTAGGAGCTATCCCTCCCTCCCTCCCTCCCTCCCCCCCTCCCTCCCTCCCTCCCTCCCTTTCCCCCTCCCTCCCTCCCTCCCTTCCTCCTTCCCTCCCTCTCCCTCTCTCGCCCTCTTTCTTTTTCCTTTTTGCTTTTTAAGTGATGAATAGTTGGCATTAGATCAAAGACAAGCCCTGTGGTTTTCTGGCTGCCCCAAAAGGGCGGTGCAGCTGGCAGCCATCCCAGCTGCCTGGTGACAGGCATGTGGAAGAGATACCAAGCTCACAGGTCACCGTGTGTGTTACGTGCGTGTGTTTTTCAGGCCAACAGCAGACTGAAGCAGATTGAGAAGGAATATGTTCAGAAGCTTGCCAAATCTTCACAGGTAAGCACCCTTAAACCAAAAAACAAACAAAAAACCCACACATGAGAGCTTTTGTATTTTGAGTTAAACTTACTCAGTTTTTCATGGATGAGCGTCACATTTTTGATGGGTTTGTAAGTAAAGAAGATAGCTTTTAATATTTCTGTCTTATTAAAAATCAAGAAAAATTAGGCGTTTTGAACCATTTGAATCAGCGCACATGCTCTCTCTCAGATCTTGTAAAACCAGCCCGTGCACTTGAACAAGCCTGGGCTGAAACATATCCACAAGGGTTGGAGATCTACGCCTACATCTCTGATGTGAGCACTTTGCTATCATCTGCTACGCTACAGTTGCAGTATTACGTTTTCTTGCACCTAAAGGCTGCTTATCAACAAAATTCAAAATGACAAATAATTCTACGTGAAGTCAGCAGCTCAAGTGTTGACTCCTTTTAGGAAATAGAATTATAAGTCCCTCCATGCATGTCTTGCTGTTTGCTGTTCTTTTAAGACTACTATAGTCGTTTTAATAGAAGAAAGGCCAATAATTGAATGCTTGTCTCTACTTGAAATATGGTGCTGAAATACTTTTTCTGCATGAATTGTTATAATGGTAGGCCATCGCATCTTTTAGGGAATCCCAAGTATTCCTTAGTTGTCTGAATATTTCTAAAATAATATTACTTGACTTCATTTTACAGCTGGATAAATTAAGCTAATGAGTCTTATGGACATTATAGCTAATGATTTTTGAAATCAGCTTTTCTTAATTTTTTGCATGTATATAGTGATATGTAGTAGTAAATCAGAATTTATGTGCCATTTTGCCAGTTACTACATAATACTAGTAAGAACAACACAAAAACAAAACAATAATATTTGACATTTATGGGGCACTTACCATATTGCCTCTTTCCGTCTTCATTCACAATACTTCTGGGGTTAGGAACTCTATTTATTGCCCCATTTTTCCAGTTGAGAAAACGGTGACTCGGAACTTAGCAAGTGACTAAGCTAGGTTCGAACCTGGATCTGACTCCAAAGGTTGACACTGTCAACCTTGTCACCAGCTTAGCCCAATCCCTTCCATTTTTAATGCCCTTATCCCAACAAAACGTTGATGATAGTTACTGTAAAATTTCTTAGATTCTATAATTCTTTCTAAAATGTGCATATATGTTGTATAATACACCTTTCATTAGGAAAGCAGTATATTTTTGTCTAGATGATGAATCATATATAGTACTTAAAAGATGATGATTTTGTCTTAATTGCCATTATTCCAGCTCTTCTTGAGGCAGGGAGGATCATAGGGAAATATCCTTTTTAATCCAGAGAAGAAATATTCTTATAATCAAAAGAAATCTTATTAATCCAAACGTTAAAGTTTAAATGAAAACACGAAAAATCCTCAGCTGGTCAGCCCTTACATCCTGCGTACCTTTGCTTTTTGTTAAGTGGGGGAGGCAGACTGGGAGTGAGCTATAAGATAGCTAGTGAAAATGCTTAAATACTTAATGAGACTGTAAACAGGAGTGTTTACCTTATCTAAAAGAATGTATGAGGCAGCCTGATTAGTCAATGTTAAAGGAAATTACATGTAAATTAGGGTGGAAGAAGCCTGAGCTTTGGACACTAACAGAGCTGAATTTGAATACCAGCCCTACCACTTAAATGACCTTCAAGGAGTTACCTGTGCTCTCTGGAATTCAGTTTCCTCATTTGAAAAATGGAGGTGTACTACTTACCTCATAAGGTTGTTTAAGTGTTAGGTCAAACAATGCCAAAAATGCTTAGTACAGTCCCTAATACATAATAAAGCATTTAATAGCTCTTAGCTATTATAGTAGCAGTATTAAAAGTATAATAGAGAGGGAGCAGATGTGGCCCAAGCGGTTGAGCGCCTGCTTCCCACATGGGAGGTCCTGGGTTAGGTCCCCGTACCTCCTAAGAACAAAAAAACAAACAACAAGCAAACAAATGAAAAAACCAACTCAGGGGAGCAGATGTGGCTCAGTGGTTGAGCACTGGCTTCCCACATATGAGGTCCAGGGTTCAATCCCTGACCCTGGTACCTAAAAAAAAAAAAGTATAATAGAGAAAGGAAAGGAGGGAGGGAAGAATGAATGAATAAAGGTCTGGAAGGAGGCAAAAAGTATTTATCCAGATACCTTATATTTCCCATAATTATTTAATTTAGTCCTCAACAACCACTTGGGTAGTTTTTATTCCCATATTATAGAAAAGAAAACTAAGGCTCTTCAGGAGTGGCAGTTTCCCCCTAAATCTGAAAGCTAAGTTGTGGAGCAAGACTCAAACCCATGCCTTCCAACTCCAAGCACAGTTTCTTTTCTTTTTACATCTCTGGCAAAATTATTCTTCCATTTTAGTCTTCCGTTTAGTTTGAGAGTGATCTAGTTAGTGCTTCCCAAACTTTGTGTGTTGAGGAATTGATGAAACCTCTCTCCAAAACTGGAAGGGCATAGGGTTGCTAACTGTTTTCCCAAGAAAAGTCATGAAGGAGGAGAAAAAGGAGGGGGGGGGGGAACTACTAGCAACAACTATCATCTACTATAACCATCATTTCATAAATGAGAGTGCAATTCCGCAAAGGAAGAAATCCTAGAAAGGGTAAAATAAAAGAGAAAATAGTCCATTGTCTTATGCTGTAGGTCTACAACCAGCAGAGTTTTGTTCCTTACCTAAAGCATATTACTCTGGTTATTATACTTATTTCTCTATCTTAAAGTAAGTCTTAAATCTGAGTTTTAAAAATATTTATATATTAGCTGCCCTTCCAAATTCATCTTGTGTATCAGCCTATCAACCAAGCAATCTATCTACCCAAGTTGTGTCACCTATATTGTTTTGACATTCCCTCCCTTATATCACTTTTGTAATTTTTAAAATAACTTTCCATAGATGATCTCATTATTCTCCCAAAGGAATCTCATTATTCCCTCAAAGAATGTAAGGTTTCATGTTCCACGCAAAAGCAAGCATGCCCTTCTCAGAACATCCTGGACTTTGCTCATCGTCCCTTCCAAAACCAGCATTTATCTCTTTTTGATGTACTCTTGTCATAAATTTGAAAATGAGAGGTGTCCCTGTTTCGTGCCTTGTAGCCAACTGAAGTACCAAACATATTTTTGTCATCAGTATTTGGTCAGTTAAAAGCTATTCTAATTCTTAGTGCTAAAAAACAACAACAAAATTTCTTTGTGCTTTAAAAATGTATGACTGTTGGTGGATACACAAAGAAACAGATGTGATAAAATTGCACAGAACTACACACGTTATAGAAGTAAACCTACCACTCCTGCCACGTTGTCATTTACTCAACTTGAAACATTGAAATAATATAACTATTTTGACTATTTGGCCCCATGTTCTTATAAAATACCAATCTTAAGTCTCATTTTGGGCCAAGGAAATCTAGCTCTTTCTTATCTCTGGCTCCTCTTACTCTGTAACTGTGAGTGAGTCCATCATTATGTGGCTCCATTCTTTATACATACTACAGGAATTTAACCTTCCCTGTTTCACAGCAGTGCTATGAGAATTAATTGAATGGATGCCAAAATGGAAACAACATTTAATCTAAATTCAGAAAATAGATGAAAACATCATCATTCTCAGTAAATGAATTCTTCCACTCATGGCAGAAGGTTCAAGCTTGCCTTTTATAGTAATATACTTTGGTTACATATTTTATCACTTCTTTCACAGTCATCTTACTATTTGATTAGTTACAAATTCTAAATGGTAAACTTTTTTACAGTGAGTTTACTCGCTTTTAAAAGTAAAAATACTCCGTGTTTTATTGTAAAGACTCTATTATTTAATAATGTCAGTAGTAACAACTAAGATTTCTATAGGACTTGGCATCTGGGGAACTCCAGACAGTTCCTATTTATTGCCTTATAATGCTGTAATCTAGTTTTGTCATCGAATAATAGTTGGGAAAACTGAGCTTTAAGGAAAATAACTAACTTGTCCAGTATTTCTTGCCAACTACCCCCCCCATAGAACCAACAGAATTATATTCTAACCCAGGACCAATCTTGTTTCTTTTATTAGAAGAAACAACCATTTCCTGCTTTTAAAAAAGTCATCACCATTGAATTTGAAAGGAAATGAATACATCCAGTCCAAGGCAGGGCAATGCTCTCATCAAACCCCAGTCCTTCCATTAAATGTAAAAGGTTTCTCATCAGATGGTTACTTTGAGAACTGGGAGGGAGCCCTGGTACGAATCCACTTCTCTAATGTAGAGACAGAGACAGGAGTTTCTGAAATGCGTAATTTGAACCAAAGTAAACTTTAGTGGGTATATATGGTTTAGGAAGAAAACAAACTATTTAGAAGTATATTAAAATAAATGTTTCTCCAGTACCAAAACCTTGAATGAAAGAAAAACAGAATAGGCTAGTTGGAAGAACTGCAGCGATTGATCTGACTGCATGGGACAAATCCTGTCGGTCTCCTAAATTGGATTTCATAGTCAACAGTTTAAGATGTCTGATCTCTTCCTATGCCTCTGTTTCCTCGCTTATAAAAAGTGGGCAGTATCTCACGGTAGTAAATGGCATAAGGATTTAAAGTTCTTAGCACAATATAATGATAATTAGCAACTACTCAAAATTTGTTGCATAGAATTAGGTGACTATGACTATGAAGAATGAACTCTGTTCATTATTTTCTTTGGTTATTGCAATTCAAAGTATTATTAAAGGCAGAACATCTTTTCTCATTCAAGTAAGTATATTTTTTCAGGAAAATAAAATCTGATGCTCTTTGTATTTTTAAGATCACAGATGTTCTTTCTTCTGATGAGTAAATATTGTGGAATGTTATAGTGGAAATGTCTTCCAAATATATTTGGTCAGCAGTTGTTCACCATTCACAGTTTTATAATCTTTTATTGTGTGGAATTTCATGCATTATAGTGTGTGATATGTTAATTGAAAATATTTAGTTTGTGAAGTAGAGTTTTGCCAAATTCATTCTTTAGTCAAGCATCCATACATATAAAATAAATGCCTCTCATTGAAGAATTTGAAGTTATAGCATGCTGTTTTCATTTTAGATCATAGCTGAACTTCAGACAACCATTTCCTCCCTGAAAGAGGAGAACAGCCGGCAGCAGCTTGCTGCAGAAAGGCGGCTCCAGGATGTTATACAAAAGTTTGAAGAAGAGAAGCAGCAGCTGATTAGAGATAATGACCGAGCAATCAAGGTAATCTGAAGACTTCAGTAACCAGTGGTACCAGCTGCTTTCTTGTAATTAAAAGGAGGGCTGAAATCCCAGCAGTGGGCAGAAGAGTGCAGGTATCTGGCTTGTTCACACAGCCTGCAGTCATTCCATTCACTGGACTCTACCTTTGATGTATCCGGTGACTCAGGCTGATTTCCCTCTAAGAGAGCACATGCCAGCGTAAAAACTCATTTTTGGCAAGTCCAATCCATTCACACTGAACAAATATTTGAAAATACCCTGTCCTTTCTCTTGAGAACCCCTTTGGAATTGTCTCTTGAAATTAAAATGACTACATTAGCCCAGTACTGCTGTCTAATAAATTCAAAAGTCAGCTTCCAATTTACATTCTATTCTTTACCCACATCCTTTCATTATGTATTCACATAATGAGAAATAACCTGCTCAAGGTTTTTGGAATGCCAACCATTTGATGTGTGTTGGCCTAGTACCGGGTAGATGTGTTGCTGCCTAGAAGCTAGGTTGTTTCCCAGTGACTTCAGACAATCACACCTTTACTAGCAACGGAAAACTCCCTGGACTCTGATTCTTTAGGTGAGAGGCCGTTAAATCCCAAAGTAGTTTCCCTTTGGCTTCCTAGCAGTATTATTGTAAGTGTCCACATCATGCTGTGTTTAATCTGTGAGGATAAGCATCTGGAAACCTTTATAAATAAGGTTTAAAAGAGAACAAAAACTCTTTTAAAGAACTCTCAGCAAAAGATTATTTTTTCCATGATTTTACTTTGTTATAACAATACTTAAAACGTAGTGTAATCATACAAAGCAAAGCAAAAGAAAAGAAACATTTGGGTTTTATCACTGTGTTTTTCTACCTGACCTCCTGATAAGTTGCATTTTTATATATACCCTTTAAGCTGGGAAAACACTGAATAGAATAGAAAGCCTTCAGAGATGGGCAAAACCTTAGAGGCCATTACACCCAGCCTTCTCAGTTTAGAGCTAAGGACTGACTTTTTTGTTCTTAATGACATTTTCCCTAATTAATTCCCTCTGTGAGCTTTATTTTCCTACATATGTAATGAGAAAAAAATAAGTGCTTCTTTTTCATATTCTGGTCATTTTTTTTTTTAATCTTTCAAGCCTTTTTTATTTACAAATTCACATAAAATGTCCATTGACAGTTTTGCCTTGCATGAACTAAGTGGCATACTTTGAATTGCTTTTGTTATATAAAAAACTTATTATAAATGAATTTCTTTTCCAGTTTATGTCCAAATATGGTCCATAGTGGTAATTTTCAAATTTTAAGTGAATCCCTATATAAGCAAAAAGGGAAAACACCAATTAAGTTACTCCATGCTAACAATATAGTTCTGGTATCATTTCCTGGAAATTAAAAAATAATCTTGAGTTGAAAGAATTATAATTAATATAACTACCTGTTTTTAATCATTTGTTTTTTTTCGGTTTTAACCCATTTACCTGTTAATAGGGAAAATCATTCTGATCTTTATTGCCATCAAAGTGTCAAATTATAAGGACTGAATTCAAAAGATGGCAGTATATATGTATATGTTATATTTATGACCTCCAAAAATACTACTAACAAAAACATTACTATCCAAAACTAGCATTAATGTTAGTACTTAAAAATAATTAAAATTATAATGTAGATAGGATATAGTTCAATTTTTATTCATTTTTTTAGATTATTTATAAGTGAAGAACATTTTTTTTTAACTAATTTAGATTAAAGTTGCTAAAATAATTATTCATTTGTACTCAATGCCTTGGCTCTTTTTTTTTTCCAAGCTGTGCCACAAAAATAATAAGAATTATAGCTGATATTTATTCAACATGTACTATGTGCCAGGCTCTGCTCAAATATTTTCGTGTTCCATTTATCTCATGTTCCATTATCTCATTTAAGCCTTACAGTAATCTCTATGAGGAAGGTATTTCTATCATCTGCATCTTACAAATGGGGAAACTGAGGCTTCAAGGTCAAATAACCAGCCCAAGGTCATACTGCTAAACAAGCAGGGAGCCAGGTTCAAGTCAATCTGTCTAAGAGCCTCAGCCATTAATAGTTACACCACACCTCCATCTCCTACATTCTGTATACCAAAGTGAGCCCATGACCAAGTGCACAAAGGAACCTGAATATCCTCACTCTCATCTTCTCCCCATCTCTGGATGATGCAGCCTTTTTGCAACAGTTATTTGATTGAGACACTCTAATTATATTTGAGTGTTTTATACATACAGATATAGAAACAAAGACATAGAAGCACAGTCACCATGAGACTTGGTTTTCTGAAATCAAATGCATTTATCAGCTGGCATATTAAATACTGCTATTAAAAAAAAAAAAGTGTGAATGCTAATTGTGAAATGTACTTCAGCCTGTTTCTCAGGTTGTTGATAAGATGAGTTCTCTCATGTTGGTGATCAAGAATGGAGATGAAAAGTAAAGCTAGTACTTACACTGCCAAGGCCTACAATAATATTTCTTTGGATAAATAGCAACTTTTGTTAAAGTAATTCTTTAGGGGAAAGCTTGAGGTATAAACTAGCCTACTAAATGGACTTTACATTTAAAGGACTACCAGTCTGGTGCAATGTAACTTGACAAAACATTTCTGGAGGATTATTTGGTAATACGTATCATTATTAAATTGCCTGAAAGACATGCTTGGCCCTTGACCCATTTTCAGAATTTACCCTAAGGGGACAGTTAAAGAGTTGCCCTAAGATTTACTTGCCAAAAAGAAGCTCATTCTAGTATTAATTCATTTATTCAATAACTATTTATTGAGGTCTTATTTTGTGTCAGACAGCATTCTCTATTTCCTTTCCGTACTTTATTTTTCATTATAACTTATAAACTGAAAATTATGTGGCATTGAAATTATAAAGGAGAAGAATATTTAAGGATATTGAAAATGTTCACAAGATATTTTTAAATGAAAATGCAGGTATAAAACATGTAGATCTGAGCTTACTTTTGCAAATAAATAAACTGCATATGAAAAGAAAAATGACTGGGATTGTATATCAGAATTTTACTACTGGTTATCTCTGAGTGGTGGAATTTGTGGTGCTTTTTCTTCTTTATTCTGAACTCTGTATTTTAACTTATCTGTGACATCATGTTTGCAGTAAGAAGCAATACAAATGCTTGGTCAGAAAGAAAGAGCCACCAGTGCGAAGGAATTCAGTGGGTGCTAAGGGAAGAGTGGTAGCCAACACTGACAGCAGGTGTGATCCTCGTTCTCTAAGAAGCAGCAGAAGCAAGGTCTTTCACAGACGTATAAACAGACTAATTCATAAGAACAGATACTTCATGCTGCAATATATCCTATCTTTAAAAATTTAGAGCAAAAACCTTTATCATTTATTTACTGCTTTACCGTACTCCTTATATTCGAAATCAAGCTTATAAAAGGAGTTCTCTTCATTGCATAACAAACTAGCCCAAACTGAGCAGCTTAAAACAACCACTATGTTATATACTCGTATCTTGGGATCAGGAATTCAGGCAGGGATCGGCTGGCTGGTTCCTCTGCTCAATGTGGCATCAGCTGGGGCCACTCATTGGTTACATTCAGCAGGAAGCTTGGCTGGGACTGGAACATCCAAAATGGTTCCAGGCCCTCTCCATATGGCTTATCTTTCCATCTGAGCAGCCAGAAATTTTAAATGGCAGTTGACATCTAAGAGGGAGTGTTAAAAGAGGTGAAGTGTCCATCAACTGATGAATGGATAACTAAAATTTTGTATATACATACAATAGAATATTATTTGGCCATAAAAAGGAATGAAATTCTGATACATGTGACAACATGGATGATCCTTGAAGACATTTTGTTGAGTAAAATAAGCCAGACACAAAAGGACAAAAATTATATGGTATCACTGAATTAGAATAACAAATTCATTGAGTCAGAATCTAGAATATAGATTACCCAGGGGATGGGATGGGGATAGAGAATGGGAAGTTAAGGCTTAAAATGTACAGGTGTCTTATTTGGAATGAAGAAAATATGGTGGTGATGGCAGCATAACATTGTGCATGCAATTAACAGCACTGAGATATTCATCTGAATATGATTAAAAGGGGAAATGTTAGATTGTATATATGATAACAGAATAAAAATTTTTTTAAAAATCCATGAAACTACACTGCACAGTGTACCCTAAGTTAAACCGTGGTCTTTAATTAATAGTACAATTATAAAAATGTGCTTTCATCAATTGTAACAAATCCAAGATGTTGTTGGTGGGGTGGTATACGGGAATCCTGTATTTAGGCATGATTGTTCTGTAAATCCACAACTTCTCTAATAAAGGGGGAAAAATTAAAAATCCAAGGGAAAAGCAGAAGTAAAAATATTTAAAGTCATCCCAGATTCCATCACCCAGAAATAAACATAGCATTAGGTGAACATCATTTCAACTATCTCACTACTATGTATAAGGAAAAAGAAGGAAGGAAAGCCAAATAGATTTGTAAACTGGGGCAATTCTTCAGATGCTATATTTTCATTTTGAAAATGCTTGATTTTAATTCCACTTAAATTCAGCATAAGAAAGAACCTAGAGTAAAAGGAAGGAATTAAGGAATTTTTAGACAGAAAGTATTGATTTTCCTGCTAAAAGATGAGTGCATTAGCACTCTCCTACTTCCTCTGATCACCCTTCTTTACCATCTCCTGCTTTGCGTGGTATTTTTATTTTCACATTGTCCAAGTTTATGAGAGTCACAATTTGTTTTTAACCATGTCCTTTAGTTTTTACCACAGCACATCCATTCCCAAAATTTTTACTTTGATTCCATTCTTCATTGGCTGGGATCTCATGGTCAGGTAGTTCCTTCCAGACTCATGGGTACTCTCTCTCAGTTTTTTCGTGTTTAAGAATGGCTGCTGGCTAGCCTTTATGTTTGAATGACACTTTGGATGGGCACAATGTTCTTATTCACATTTTCTTCCCATGAGAACTTTGTTGACATTGGTTACTTAGCATTTAACATTGCTGTGAAGAAGGTTGGGCAACCTGAGTTTCCCACTGGGTGGGTGATTTGCTTTTCCTGAGGGACTCCTGAAGAAGACTGTCTTACTCATTTACGTTTCATAGATAACCAGACTACATCTAGATGTTAAGCATTTAATATCATGATTTTCTGAAGCATAGTGATTCTCTTCTCTCTGTAACTAAAGTTTATTTGCAGTGTCTGTTTTTAGTTTCCTGGATGCTATAACAAATACCATTGGGTTGGCTTAAATAATGGGAATATATTGGCCTGTGGTTTTGAGGTGAGGAGAAGTCTAAAATCAAAGCATCATCAAGGCAGTGCTTTCTCCCAGAAGACTGTGGTGTTCTGGGGCTGGAGATCCTTGGTCCTTAGATTTTTGGGCACATGGCAATGCACACTGTGGCCTGTCCTGGCTTCTCTAGGTTCTGTTGGCTTCTGGCTTCATCCTGTGGCTTTCTATGTGTCTGAATTTCATTCTGTTTATAAAGGACTCCAGTAATAGGATTAAGACCCATCCTGATTCAGTTGGGTCATGCCTTAACTGAAGTCACGTCATCTAAAGGTCCTATTTACAATGGGTTCATACCCACAGGAATGGATTAAGATTAAGATGATGCTTTTCTGAGTATATAGCTCCACACCACCACAGCATCTTTCCATTTTCTCTAGCCTGAAAAGAAGGGAAAGGGAAGGGGAAGTAAAAGCTGCTGTAGGGGCATCCATGCTGTCTTGTTAGGCTGACTGTTCTGTCTTTGAGATTTTGTTAAACATTTTTCAGGATTCACACTACCTAAATGGTGAGGAGGAGCATCTTCTGGCCCCGTGGGTTTTTAATTGCTCTCCGAGTTTGGTATATAGTCCTGAAGTCCTGAAGCCTTCCTTCAATTCCCTCAGAGATAGACAGTCCTGATATTAACCTATTTCTCCATCACACTACCCTGAGTGAGAAGAGGGAAAGGAGGATGCTAACTACACAGTTTTCTTTTCTCCAAATTTGGTGATACTGATGAGAAGTCTCAAGTTTTTGTTCACTGATAACAAAATAATGGGGACACTGGCAAATTTTAAAGTTGAGCCACTCTGCAACTCTCCGGTACTCAAGAACTATGTTTCTTTCCTTGGCCCCAGGTTTTTAAGGGTTTTTGTTATTATATCTACCGTTTTTCCTTATTTGGTTGCTACTATTGCATTTTTTGCTGGTTTTTACTCTTATTATCTACTCATTTCATTAGCTGTTTGGGGAAGGAAATTCAATTAACTTATCTGGTCCTAGAAGCCTGGTTAACCTTACATTTAACAAGAAACATGTGTTATTCAGCTACTGCAACAATGATGCTGCATAACAAACAATCCCCCAAACTCAGTAGCTTTTAATAACAAACATTTTTCTTGTCATATATCTGTGGGTTGATGGATAGCTCTGAATCAGGCTTTGGAGTAGGTGAGTTTGACTCCAGGCATTAGGCTGGGTTCAGGCCAGCTTTACATGTCTCCACATTCTCCTTGGAATAGAAGCTGCCTGGAGTGTCCTTCTCATGGTGGATCACTGAAATGTAAGAGAAAAAGCTAAAAAAAAAAAAAAAAAAAAAATCCATCCGTGAGCCCTCAACTACATTTCCTTCTCTGTCGATGGGGCAGGGAAATGTATACTCACTCTAGGAGGAGATCATGAAAAACTGTGAACAATGATTAATCTACCACAAAAAAACAGTCATTAAAAACTCCTTTAGCTCCATGGAAACACTTTCCCAGTTCATCTACCTTTCCAAAACCCTCTCTCTCATTCCCATTCCTTGTCTCCCTTTACTCTTTTCTTCACATAAATATTGGTATAACTCAGGATCTCTTCCACTTTCTCTTTGAAAACTGTCATTGGAAATCTCCTCCGTTCATGAAAACTCCCATGCAAATGAATTTTAAACTTTCACATCCACCTAGACCTCTGTCCTGAGCTTTCAGTCCACATTTCTAGCCATCATTAGGCATTTTCACTTGGATGGCCCATAGGCCCCTCCTCAAAGTTTGACATGTCATAAACCAAATTTATCATCTTCCCTTTCCTCCCCTACCTCCAACCTGCTCTTCTTGTATTGATTATCTGAATTAAAGTACCACATCATCTACCTTGTCACTCAAGTCAGAATCCTAGAAGTTCCCTTGAAAGGAATTTTGAAAACCTTGTATCTACCACTGAAAGCAAGACAATTTCCCAATTCTTAAAGACTTTTCTAATGAAATCATTGGTGATATTAATGATGTGATAATGGGTGGGGGAGTATAATGAAGTATGTTTGGAAGATTTGTATAACTCACTGAGCCAGTATTTTCCAAATGACCAAATACATGATATGACAAAATCATGCCTGGGTAGAAGATCAATTCAAAATACAAAGAGAGGCCAATGGATTTTAATGCACCAGTACAGAGAGTTCACTGATAAGTTACAGATTCCATGTTGCATCTAACCTTTAAAAAACTACCACTTGTCGAGTTTTTGTGTCGTAACAAAGAGTAGCCACAATCATATAATAGGCTATTAAAATATTCCTCCCTATTCCAACTACTTATCTTCCTATACTTCAGCCAAAACAAAACATTGCAATAGATTGAATACAGAATCAGATATGAGAATCCAGCTGTCTTCTATTAGGCCAGACATTAAAAATATTTGCAGGGGAGCAGATATAGCTCAAGGGGTTGAACGCCTGCTTCCCACATATGAGGTCCCGGGTTTGATCTCTGGTATCTCCTGAAAACAAAAACAAACAAACACAAACAAACAAAAGAACCAACTCAGGGGAGCCAATGTAGCTCATGATTGAGCGCTGGCTTCCCACATGCAAAGTCCCAGGTTCAATCTCCAGCCCTGGTACGTCAAAAAAAAAAAAAAAAAAAAAAAAAAAAAAATTACAAATCAAATATTTAAAACAGTGTCTCTCTTCTCACTAATTTTTTTTCCTTTGGAAAATAGTTGCTTTTCATTTTAAAACTATATTAACACATAAGGGGTTTATTATTACTGTCATTTAAAAATGAATTAGTAAATGAACATTTTAAATATTTCTTAGTTTTAATTTTTAATATGATAAATGTCAGTATATATAACCCACATAACCAAAACTTCTTTGGGGTTCTCCATTCTTAAGAGTGTAAAGAGGTCCCGAGACCAAAAGCTTTGAGAATTGCTTTTCTAGATGTTGGCCTTCTCCCCATCTCATCATCTCCAGTCCTTGGCACAGATGCCATGCTCTCTATCATCTTGTGCCTCTCTGTGAAATGTCCTTGATCTCTTTGTAAACACCCTTTCCCTTTAAGATTTAAATGTCTTCTTTTTTATGACATGTAAGAGTGAGGATCTCGTACCAGCCTTGGTTATCCCTCCAGTGAAATGTTTGTTGCATTATAATTTCTGGTCCCCAATGCCTTATCCAAAATCATGAGGTTGGATGTGTTTTGCAAATCAGAATCTGCAGAGTCTAGGAAGGTAATATGGTGCTTAAACTGTATCTCCAGCAGGGACTGGCCAGCACACTATGCATAAATGTGCATTGGAATTTATGAGTATCCCCAATAAATGGGACAAATAAGGATTATAAATAGCCTTACAACATCAGTCAGGTTTTGTTGCCAAACATATTAGCTACAGGCGCTCGACAAGATCTTGTGGTTTTCAGAAGATTTTTGGATTTCAGGGTTGCACATAGGAGGTTGTGAACCTGTATTTTGGTTCTCTTTCTCACTAACTAGACTCTAAACTTCCTGAAAACAAGCTCTCAACAAAATGCCATGGTTAAATGAAAGTGATACATATATACTGAATAAGTGAATAATGTCACAACATAAACCAAAGCTCTAATGACTAATGATGTCACTTTAATCTCATGTTATTTTACTGGCAGCAGCAAGTTTGTAAATATTTTGTGATGGTATAGCAGATATTGGAAATTCAGAAGTTATATAGTAATATATTTTGCCAGAGTAGGCAGAATCTAATAAAATATCCTACTTTGTATGTATTATCAAAGAGCATAATTTGTATACTCTAGGGAAAGGGCCCTCAAAAAGTTGTACACCAAAGCCAGGTTGTGTAAGTGCTAGTCACCAATCACTATCTACTGAACACACAGAACTTCACTTGGGGAAACTGTTAGAAATAGTTCTATAGAAAGACAGCGGAACATTCTTCTGGCATCACTGCACCACCAGTGCTGAGTCCTTTCTTTGAAGCTGGTGTATTGAAAGTCCCTCACTGTGAAGCCAGATGTCCAGGCAGAGATTTCATATCAAGGAGAAATGCTGTAAATTTTTTGCTTGTAGGCATAGAAAAGAGATTTTAAAGCATTGATGCTTCTCTCCCTTAGCCACTGACTTGAGTTCACGAGAAAAGGTCGGCTGCTGGTAGGACATCTAGAAATCTGGTCTGTGTTACCAGAAGGGCTTGAGAGGGGAAAAAAGAATATTTCATAGATTTGGGCAATTCTCACTGTGCTAAAAGCTTACAGGAATCTATTTTCCAAAGAATAAAATTACAAACCTCATTGTGGGGTTTTAATAGCATTGAGAAACGGAAAGAAATCTCAGTGCCTAGCATCAAATGCCTTTGTTTGGGGCCTGTTCATTATTTAATTCTTGTCTCCCCTGCATACACGTCCTAAGGGCACAGAGGGAAGTAGCATTTTCTTTGTGCCCTCCTGAATTAGAATTAATAATCCTAAGAATAGATATATATTTTCCATCCCACCCAAGAAGGCTCACCTGCTTTCTCAGAAAGGAAGACAGAGCCATTCAGTCATAGCAGCATAAAATATAAGTGCCATTTTCCAGGAAGAATGCTCTGAAAGATAAGCTGGGCTACAGTGTGGCAGTGAATTATGACCTTGCTTCCTAGAGCAAGGAAAAGCAATGACAATAAACAAGCAGAGAAGAAATGAATACTTCAAATGTATTTCCCCCCGTCCCTTCCCTCTAGTTCTAATCTCTGGCAAATTTTTTATTTTATTTTAAAACTAATTGAAGGAGATTCTTTGTTTAGTCAACAAAATGCTTCAAGTACTATGAAAAATATTTTTAGCTCCTGGAACATTGCCTTGTATATACTGAGTAATCAGTTAAGGTTTGATGAGTGAATGCATGAATGCCTGAGAAAGTAAAACAATACAGGTGAAAATATATTCTCTTTTAACAGTGGCTAGGTAAATTTAACTCTTTGAAAGTCACTGTGTGATTATATATAGTAAACTTTATTATTGCTTGGTTGAAAAATGATTGATTTGGTTAACCAGCTGTTAGAATATATATGGATCATTTAAAATTTTAATATTAAAATTTTTTTTTAACTATTTAGAAATTTTTATTAGAGAAATTGTGGGTTTACAGAACAATCATGCATAAAATGCAGCATTCCTATTAACCACCCTATTATTAACACCTTGCATAGGTGTGATACATTTGTTACAATTAATGAAAGCACATGTTTATAAATGTACTATTAACTACAGTCCTTGGTTTAATTTAGGATTCACTGTTTATGTTATGCAGTTCCTTGCATTTTAAAAAGTTTTATTCTAGTACCATATATATAAACTAACCCCTTCTAACCACACCCATATATACAATTCACTGCTATTAATTATGTTCACAATGTTGTGTTACCATCACCACCATCCATTAACAAAACTTTTTCATCATCCCAATTAGAAACTGTACATTTTAAGCCTTACCTCCCTATTCCCTACCCCTACCCAATCTCCTGGAAACTTGTATTCTAGATTCTGACTCTATGAGTTTGTTTTTTCTAATTATTTCATATCAGAAATATCATACAATATTTGTCCTTTTGTGTCTGGCTTATTTCATTCAACATGATGTCTTCAAAGTTTATCCATATTGTCACGTGAATCAGAACTTCATTCTTTTTTGTGGCTGAATGATATTCCATTGTGTTATATACCATATTTTGTGTATCTGTTCATTGATTGATGGACACATGGATTGCTTCCACCTTTTGCCTGTTGTGAATAATGCCTCTATGAACACCAGTATGCAAATATCTGTTTGAGCCCTGGCTTTCAATTCTTTGGGATATACCTAGAGCTGGAATTTGTGGATGATATGGTAATTCTATAGTTAACTTTCTGAGGAACTGCCAAACTGACTTCCACAGCAGCCGCACCATTTTACATTGCCACCAGAAACGAATGAGTATTCCTATTTTTCCACATCCTCCCCAACATTTGTAATTTTCCATTTTTTTAGTAGTTGGCATTCTAAGTGGGTGTGAAGTGGTATCTCATTGTGGTTTTGATTTGCATTTCCCTAATGGCTAATGATGCTGAGCATCTTTTCATGTGCTTTTTGTATATCCTCTTTGGAGAAATGTCAATTCAAATCTTTTGCCTGTTTTTTGTAATCAGATTGTCTTTTAGTTGTTGAGTTGAAGGATTTCTTTTTTTAGTCGATATTAAACCCTTATCAGTTTTCCAAATATTTTCTTCCATTGAATAGGTTGTCATTTTACTTCCATGATAAAGTCCCTTTATACACAAAAAGGTTTTAATTTTGATGAGGCCCCATTTATCTATTTTTCTTCTATTGCTTGTGCTTTGGGTATGAAGTCTAAGAAATCATTGCCTAACATAAGGTCCTGAAGATGCTTCCCTACAATTTCTTTTAGGAATTTTGTAGTTCTAGCTCTTATAGTTAGGTGTTTGATCCATTTTGAGTTGATTTTTGTATATGGTATGAGGTAGGGGTCCACTTTCATTCTTTGCAAATGGAGATTCAGTTTTCCCAGCACCATTTGTTGGAGAGAATCCTCTTTCCCGATTGAGTGATATTTGCCCCCTTGTCAAAAATCAGTTTGCCATAAATGTGAAGGTTGATTTCTGAGCTCTCAATTCAATTCCATTTGTCTCTTTGTCTGCTCTTGTGCCAGTATCATGCTGTTTTGATCGTTGTGGCTTTCTAATAAATTTTGGGATTGGGAAGTGTGAGTCCTCCCATTTTTTTCTACTTTTTTAAGATTCTTTAGTTATTTGGGACCCCTTACTCTTCCATATAAATTTGATGATTGGCTTTTCCATTTCTGCAAAGAAGGTTGTTGGATTGCATTGAATCTGTAAATAGCTTTGGTTAGAGTTGACATGTTAACAATATTTAGTCATCCAATCCATGAACATGGAATGTCCTCCCCATTTATTTAGGTCTTCTTTGATTTTTTTTAGCAATATTTTTTAGTTATCCATATACACGTCCTTTACATCCTTGGTTAGATTTATCCCTAGATATTTGATTCTTTTCATTGCTCTTGTAAATGGAATTTTTTTTTTTAATATCATTTTCTGATTGTTCATTGCTAGTGTGTAGAACCACTACTGATTTTTGAGTGTTTATCTTGTACTCCACCACATTGCTGGATTCATTTATGAGCTCTAGGAGCTTTATTGTGGATTTTTCAGGATTTTCTGTATATAGGATCATGTCATCTACAAATAGGGAAAGTTTCTTCTTCCTTTCCAATCTGGATGCCTTTTATTGCCTTTTTTGACTAATTGCTCTGGCTAAAACTTCCAGGACAGTATTGAATAGCAGTTGTGACAGTGGGCATACTTGTCTTATCTGTGCTCTTAGAGGGAAAGCTTTCAGTATTTCACCATTCAGTATGATGTTAGCTGTGAGCTTAAATAGCCTTTTATCATTTTGAGTAAGTTTTCTTCTGTTGCTGGTTTTTTAAGTTTTTTTTTATCAAGATGGCATCCTGGATTTTGTCAAATGCCTTTTTTCTGTCAACTGAGATGATCATTTGTTTTTTTCCTTCATTCTATTAATGTGATGTATTTCCTTAATTGATTTTCTTATGTTGAACCACCTTTGCATACCTGGGATAAATCCCACTTGATCATGGTATACGATCAAGTATATAATTCTTTCAATATGTTATTGGATTTGGTTTGCTGATGTTTTGTTGAGGGTTTTTGCAACTATATTCATAAGTGACATTGGTCTGTAATTTTCTTTTATTGTGGTTCCTTTATCTGGCTTTGGTGTGAAGTTGGTATTGGCCTTGAAGAATAAATTAGAGAGTAGTCCCTCCTCTTTAATTTTTCAGAAGATTTTGAGCAGCATTAGTGTGAATTCTTTTTGTAATGTTTAGTAAAATCCCCTGTGAAGCCATCTGGCCCTTGTCTTTTTTCTGTTAGGAGGTTTTTGATTATTGTTTCAATCTCTTTATTAATTATTGGTTTCTTGAAATCTTCTATTACTTCCAGAGGCAGTATAGGTAGATTTGCATTTCTAGAATTTGTCCGTTTCATCTATGTTATCTAATTTGTTGGCATACAGTTGTGCATAGCATTCCATTATGGTCCTTTTTGTTTCATTGGGGTCAGTAGTATTACCTCCCTTTTTCACTTCTGATTTTAGTCATTTGTGTCCTCTCTTTTTTTCTTCCTCACTCCAACTATTAATTAATAAAATTGTTAATTTTATTGGTCTTGTCAAAGAAACACTTTTGGTTTTGTTAATTCTCTGAAGTGTCTTTTATTCTCTATTTCATTTATCTCTCCTTTCATTTTCTTATTTCCTTCCTTCTCCTCACTTCAGGTTTAGTTTGCTCTTCTTTTTCTAGTTCTTCCAGTTTTGAGGTTAGGACTCTGATTTGAAGTCTTTCCTCTTTTTTAATGTAAGCGTTTAGAGCTATATTTTCCTCTCAGCACTGCCTTCATTGCATCCCATACATTTTGGTAGGTTGTATTTTCATTTTCAATTGTCTCAAAATATTTCCTAATTTCCCTTGTGATTTGCTGTTTAATCCATTGGTTGTTTAAGAGTATGCTGTTTAGCTTCCACATATTTGTGAATTTTCCATTTCCTCCTCTGTTATTTGTAGCTTCATTCTGTTGTGGTTGGAGAAGATACACTGTATGATTTTAATATTTTTTAATTTATTGAGTCTTGTTTTGTAACCTAAGATATGGTCTCTCCTGGAGAAAGAGCCATGTGCACTGAAGAATAATGTATATACTGTTGTTGGGTAAAGTGTTCTATATATGTCTGTTAGGTCTAGTTGGCTTAAAGTATCATTTGAGTCCTGTATTTCCTTATTGTTCTATCCACTATTGAAGTGGTGTATTAAAGTATTCTACTATTAAGGTAAAACCATCAATTTCTCCCTTCAAATCTGTCAGTATTTTCTTAATATATTTTGGGGCTCCCTTGTTAAGTACATATATATCTATTTAATTGTTATGACTTCTTGTTGAATTGACCCCTATGTCAGTATATAATGACTGTCTTTGTCCTTCATAACAATTTTTGACTTAAAGTCTATTTTATCTGCTATTAGTATAGCTATTCCAGCTTTCTTTGATTACTACTTGCATGATATATATTTTTCCATCCTTTTACCTTCAACTTTCTTATGTCTTTGAATTTAAGGTGAGTCTCTTGTAGACAGTATAGAGTTGGGTCATGTTTTTTTATCCATTCCGCCAATCTCTACCTTCAAACTCGAGACTTTAATCCATTTATATTTAAAGTCACTACTGATAACGCACATTTTGCTATTTAGTCTTTGTAAGTCTTATGACTCTTTTGTCCTTCAATTCTTCCATTAATGCTTTCTTTCATCTTTATTTGATTTTTTGCATTGTACCATATTAAGTCCCTTCTCTTTCCTATATGGATATATTTTCCATATATTTTTGTGGTTACAAGGTGTTAAAATTTAACATCCTAAATATATAACAATATTTGATTTGATGCCAACTTGACTTCAATAGCATTCACATACACTTTTCCTATACCCTTCATCCCCCCACCTCTTTTTGTACTTGTTACAAATTAAATCTTTGCACAATGTTTGTCCAAAACCATAGATTTATCATTTCTTTTATGCATTTGCATTTTAACACCTGTAGCAAGTAAGAAATGGAGTTGCATACCAAAAAGAACAACACAGTAACACTGGCATTTATAGTTACCCAAATGGTTACCTTTACTCAGAGTGTCCTTTCCTTTCAGTCTGAAGAACTCCCACAGCTTTTATTTGTCTGGAAATGTCTCAATCTCTCCCTCAATTCTTAAAAAAGATTTATTTATTTCCCCCCACCCCTTGTTGTTTGCTCTTGCTGTCTGCTCTCTGTGTCCATTCGCTGTGTGCACATCTTCTCTTTAGGAAGCACTGGGAACCATACCTAGGACCGCCTATGTGGGAGAGAGTGCTCAATTGCTTGAGCCACCTCAGCTCCCTACTTTGTTATGTCTCTCATTGTCTTTCCTCTTTGTGTCTCCTTTTTGTGTCATCTTATTATGTCAGCTCGCTATGCCTGCCTGTCATACCAGCTCGCTGTCTTGCTCATCTTTTCCAAGAGATACCAGGAACCGAACCCGGGGACCTCCCATGTGGTAGGTGGGAGCTTAATCACTTGAGCTGCATCTGCTTCCCTCTCCCTCATTTAAAAAAAAAATTTTTTTTATTGAAATATATCATTCATACATGACATGCATAAACAATAAATGTATACTAAAGATTATGAACTTACAAAATAAACATACATAACATCATACAGGGGTCTCATACATCACCCCTCCACTAACACTTTACATTGTTGTGAAATATTTGTTTCGAACTATACAAGAGCATCATCAAAATATTACTATTAATTATAGTCCCTGTCTTATATTTGGTGTATTTTTCCCCAACCCACCCTATTTTTAAATATATATTTTATTAAAGAGATTGTGAACTGGTAAAACAATCATACACACATGTAGAATTCCCCTACAACACCCCTTCACCAACACACCACACCATGCCGGAACATTTGTTACAGATTATAAGATAATACCATCAGACTATTACCACCAGCCATGGTCCATAGCATACATTTTGCACACTTTTTCCATACACCTCCATTATCAACATAGTACATCTTTGGCTTTAATACAGAATATTATAGTATTGCTGTTAACCACAGTCCATAGGTTGCACCAGTTGTAGTTTTCCCATGCTTCTCCACATTCCCACCACCCCGCAACAGTAATGTACATCTACTCTAGCTCACAAAAGGGCACTCTTGCATTTGTACCCTCAACCACAATTCTCATCCACCTCTGGGTTCACTGTGTTATTCAGTCCCTAGATTATTCTTTAGCTTGCTTTCAATTGACATTTACTTCTCAGACTACCCTTTTCAGCCACAATTCAATTTATAAACCGGTTGCTACTCACTATAATGTGTGACCATCAACTCTAACCATTTCCACACTTTTACAGTCAAGTTAATTAAAACTTCTACATATATTAAGCATCAGTAGTTCTTCTCAACCCTCCTCTCATCTAATAACCTGTACGCTAAGTTTTAACTCCATGTGTTTATTCGTCGTATTTAGTTCAGACTAATGAGGCCATGCCACATATTTATCCTTTTGTGTCTGGCTTACTTCATTTAGCATAATGTCTTCAAGATTCATCCATATTATCACATGTGTCCGAATTTCATTTCTTCTTGCTGCAGCATAGTATTCCATAGTATGTATATACCACGTTTTGTTTATCCATTCATTGGTTGATGGACACTTGGGCTGTTTCCATCTTTTGACAATTGTGAATAATGCTGCTATGAACATTGGTGTGCAGATGTCCGTGTCATAGTTTTTAGTTCTTCTGAATATATTCCTGGTAGAGGAATTGCTGGATCATATGGCAGTTCTATATTTAGCTTCTTGAGGACCCGCCAGCTGTCTTCCACAGAGGCTACACCATTTTATACTCCCACCAACAGTGAAGGAGTGCTCCTATTTCTCCACATCCTCTCCAGCACTTATTGTTGTCTGTTTTTTTAATAATGGCCATCCTAATGGGGTGTTAGATGATATCTCATTGTTGTTTTAATTTGCATTTCCCTAATAGCTAGTGATATGGAACATTTTTTTCATGTCCTTTTGGCCATTTGTATATCCTCTTTTGGAGAAATGTCTATTTAAATCTTTTGCCCATTTCTTAATTGGATTGCTTGCTCTTTTATTGTTAAGTTGTATTAGCTCTTTATTTAGAATGGAAATCAAACCCTTATCAGATATGTGGCTTCCAAATATTTTTTCCCATTGAATGGGCTGCCTTTTCACCTTCTTGATGAAGTCCTTTGAATCACAGAAGTGTTTAAGTTTGAGGAGGTCCCACTTATCCATGTTTTCTTTCGTTGTTCGTGCTTTCAGTGTAAGGTTTAAGAATCCACCACCTACTACCAGGTCTTGAAGATGTTTCCCTACGTTTTCTTCTAGGAGCTATATTTAGGTCTTTGATCCATTTCGAGTTAATTTTTGTATAAGGTGTGAGATAGAGGTCTTCTTTCTTTCTTTTGGCTATGGATATCCAGTTCTGCCAGCACCATTTGTTGAATAAACTTCTTTCCCAGCTAGGTGGGTTTGACAAGCTTGTCAAAAATCACTTGGCCATAGATGTGAGGGTCTGTTTCTGAACCATCAATTTGGTTCTATTGGTCTATGTATCATATTTATGCCAGTACCATGCTGTTCTTACCACTGTACCTAGGTAATATGAGTTAAAGTCTATAAGTGAGAGTCCTCCAACTTCACTTTTCCTTTTTAAGATGTTTCTGGCAATTTGGGGCCTCTTACCCTTCCAGATCAATTTGATAATTGTGTATTCCATTTGTTTGAAAAATGCTTGTGAAATTTTTATTGGGATTGCATTGAATCTGTATATCATTTTGGGTAGAATTGGCATCTTAATGATATTTAGTCTTCCAATCCATGAGCATGGAATGTTCTTCCAATTATTTAGGTATTTTTTTACTTCTGTTAGCAATGCATTACAGTTTTCTGAATACAAGTGCTTTACATCCTTGGTTAAGTTTATTCCTAAATATTTTATTGTTTTGGTTGCTATTGTAAATGGAATTTTTTCCTGACTTCTTCTTCAGATTGCACATTGCTAGTGTATAGAAACATCACTCATTTTTGTGTATTGATCTTGTATCCTGACACTCTGCTGAAATCATTTATTAGCTCTAGCAGCTTTGTTGTATATTTTTCAGAACTTTCTAGATATACATTCATATCATCTGCAAATAGTAAAAGTTTTTATTCTTCCTTTCCAACTTGCATGCCTTTTATTTCTTTTTCTTGCCTGATTGCTCTAACTAGAACCTCTAGCACTATATTGAACAACAGTGGTGACAACGGGCATCCTTGTCTTGTCCCTGATCTCAACGGGAAAGCTTTCAGTCTTTCACCATTGAGTACAATATTAGCTGTGGGTTTTTTATATATGCCCTTTATCATGTTGAGAAAGTTCCTTCAATTCCTATTTTTTGTATTTTTTTAATCAAGAAAGGATGCTGTATTTTGTCAAATGCCTTTTCTGTGTCAATTGATAAGATCATGTGATTTTTCTTCTTTGACTTATTAATGTGGTGTATTATGCTGATGGATTTTCTTGTATTGAACCAGCCTTGCATGCCTGGTATAAAACCCACTTGATCATGATGAATAATTCTTTTAATGTGTTGTTGGATTTGATTAGCAAGTATTTTATTGTGGATTTTTGCATCTGTATTCATTAGAGAAATGGGTCTGTAATTTTCTTTTTTTGTAATATCTTTATCTGGCTTTGGTATTAGGGTGATCTTGGCTTCGTAGTATGAGTTTGGTAGCGTTCCTTGTTGTTCAATTTTTTGGAAGAGCTTGAGTAAGATTAGTATTAAATCTTCTTTGAATGCTTGATAGAATTCACCTGTGAAACTGTCTGGTCCTGGGCTTTTCATTTCGGGGAGCTGTTTGATGACTGTTTCAATCTCTGTACTTGTGATTGGTGTGTTGAGGTCTTCTATTTCTTTTAGGGTCAGTGTAGGTTGTTTGTACATTCCTAGGAATTTTTCCATTTCGCCTATATTGTCTAGTTTTTTGGCACAAAGTTGTTCACAAGTATCCTCTTATGATCCCTCTTATTTCTGTGGGGTCAGTAATAATGTTCCCATTTTCATTTTTTATTTCATTTATTTGCATCTTCTCTCTTAGTCAGTCCAGCTAAGAGTTTGTCAATTTTGTTAATCTTCTCGAAGAACCAACTTTTGGTTTTGTTAATTCTCTCTATTGTTTTTTTGTTCTCAATTTCATTTATTTCTGCTCTGATCTTTGTTATTTCATTCCTTCTACTTGCTTTGGGATTAGTTTGCTGTTCTTTTTCTAGTTCCTCCAGCTGTGTAGTTAGGTCATTGATTTTAGCGTTTTCTTCTTTTTTAATGTAAGCATAGAGGGCTATAAATTTTCCTCCCAACACTGCCTTTTCTGTGTCCCATAGGTTCTGAAATTTTGTATTCTCATTGTCATTCACCTCAAGATATTTATTGATTTCTCTTGAAATTTCTTCTTTCACCCACTGATTATTTAAGAGTGTGTTGTTTAATCTCCATATATATGTGAATTTCCCCCTTTTCTGCCACTTGTTGATTTCCAACTTTATTCCATTATGATCAGAGAAAGTGCTTTGTAAAATTTCAATTTTGTTGAATTTTTTGAGATCTGCTTTGTGACCCAACATATGGTCTATCCTGGAGAAAGATCCGTGAGCACTTGAAAAGAATGTATATTCTGCTGTTTGGGGGTGGAATGTTCTGTATATGTCTATTAAGTTTAGTTCATTTATCATATTATTCAAGCTCTGTTTCTTTATTGATCCTCTGCCCAGATGTTCTATCTAGTGCTGAGCGTGATATATTGAAGTCTCCAACTATTATTGTAGAGACATCTATTTCTCCCTTCAGTTTTGCCAGTGTTTGCCTCATGTACCTTGGGGCATCCTGGTTAGGTACATATACATTTATGATTGTTATTTCTTCCTGGTGAATCATTCCTTATATTAATATGTAATGTCCTTCCTTGTCTCAATAACAGTTTTGTTTTAAAGTCTATATTATCTGGTAAAAGTATAGCTACCCCAGCTTTTTGTTGTTGTTGTTACTGCATGTGTAGAATATCTTTTTCCAACCTTTTACTCTCAATCTATTGGTATCTTTGTGTCTAAGGTGAGTCTCTTGCAGACAGCATATAGATGGCTTATATTTTCTTATCCATTCCGCCATTCTGTGTCTTTTGATTGGGGATTTTAATCCATTAACATTCAATGTTATTACTGTAAAGGCAGTTCTCATTTCATCCATTTTGATCTTCGCGTTTTGTCATTTTACTTTTGACACTTATACTTACTGTTACTGATACTGTCATCATTTCTAGACTCTCTTCCAAGCCTCTCTCTCCTGTCTTTTCTTTTCAGGCTGTAACACTCCCTTTAGTATTTCCTGCAAAGCTGGCCTTTTTGTTATAAACTCTCACCGTTTCTGTTTAGCTGTGAATATTCTAAACTCACCCTCATTTTTGAAAGATAATCTTACTGGATATAAAATTCTTGGCTTGCAGTTTTTCTCTTGCAGTGTCTTAAATATATCACACCACTGCCTTCTTGCCTCCATGGTTTCTGATGAGAAATCAGCACTTAATCTTATTGGGTATCCCTTATAAGTTAGGCATTGCTTTTCTCTTGCTGCTCTCAAAATTCTCTGTCTTTGGCATTTGACATTCTGATTAGTTATGTGTCTCAGAGTTGGTCTATTCGGATTTATTCAGATGGGAGAATGTTGTGCTTCTTGGACATGGATATCTATGTCCTTCAATAGGGTTGGGAAATTTTCTGCCATTATTTCTTCAAATATTCCTTCTGCTCCTTTTCCTTTCTCCTTCTGGGTTACCCATGACAGGTATATTTACACGTCTCTTGCTGTCATTTAGTTCCCTGAGACCCTGTTCAATTTTTTCTATTCTTTTCTTCATCTGTTCTTTTTATGTTCGCTTTCAGAAGCCATGTTTCGAGCTCACCAATCCTTTCTTCTGCTTCCTCAAATCTGCTGTTATATGCCTCTAGTGTATTTTTTATTTCATTTATTGCACCTTTCATTCCCATAAGGTCTGCTATTTTTCAATGTATGCTTTCAAATTCTTCTTTGTGCTCATCCAAAATCTTCTTAATATCCTTAATCTCTTTAGCCATCTCATTGAATTTATTAAGGAGATTTGTTTGAATATCTGTAATTAGTTGTTTCAACTCCTTTATGTCATTTTCAGGCTTCTCTTGTTCCTTTAACTGGGCTGTATCTTCCTGTCTCTTGGTATGGCTTGTAATTTTTTGTTGGTGTTTTCACATCTGGCTTGCTTGATGTTATTCTGGGTACAGTTTCTCTCCTTAGTTTAGGGCTTTCTTGTCTTTTCTCCCTTGCTGGTTGTGTAAGCTATGGATACTGAAGCTGCCCACATTGCCCCAGGAATTGATGTAGCTTCTCCCACCTTTCTCCTCTGTCAGGGGTAGGGACAGAGCTATAGCCACGTATAATAATCCAAGTTGGTCAGGACAAGACTGTCTGTAGTTGCCCAGAGAGACTGATAAAGCTTCACACCTCTTCCTTACCTTGGGCAGGGATGGAGCTATAGTTGTGGGCAGCAATCTATGCCATTTGGGTCCTAAATGACCATGGTTTCTCAGGTAAACTGACGAAGCACCAGAACCCCTCCCTGCCACAATCTAATCCGTGTGGGCCGAATACGCCTGCAGTTGCCCTGAGAAGCTGAGGGAGTACTGTCCATTCTGCCCTTTCAGGGTGGAAACAGAACCACTGATGCCCAACAGTTCAGTCCCTGTAGGCTGAAAGTACCCACTGTTGCCCAGAGTGGCTGAGGAAGAACCTGCCCCCTCCTATCCTATTGGGTGGGGGGGTTGGATCCACAGGCACCCAACAGATCAGTCCCTGTAGGCCAAAAGTACCCACTGTTGTCCAGAGAAGCTGTGGAGACACCAGCCCCCTCCTATCCTATTGGGCGTGGGGATGATCCATCCCCAACAGATCAGTCCCTGTAGGCCAAAAGTCTTCCTATTGGAGAGTGAGGGTGGATCCACAAGTACCCACCAGTCCAGGCTGTGTGGGCTAAAAGCAGCTGCAGTTACCCAGAGAGACTGGGCAAATACAGTCCATCTCTTGTCCTATTGGGGATGGGGTGGAGCCACAGGTGCCCAACAGTCAGGTGTGTGCAGGCAGAAAATGCCTGCAGTTGCCCTGAGAGGCTGAGGGAACACCAGCCCCCTCCTATCCTATGGGGAGACAGAGGTGGAGATGGACTCTAAAGCATTCAACAAACCAGATCATGTGGGCTGAAAACTCCTGCCGTTGCCCAGAGAGGCCGAGGATACCCAGTACCTCTCCTATCCTATTGGGGTGCTGTCATGCAGCCCCAGGTAACTGACTATTCAGTCTGTGCAGGCGGAGAGCATTTGCAGTGGCCTGGAAAGCCTGGTGCAGGTCCCGCCAGCTTCCTCTCTGCTGGAGGTGGGGCTGGAGCTTAGACTAGGGCTGCAGTCCAATCTTGGTGGAAAGAAGCCAGTCTAGTCCTTAACTTCACTGGACTTTCAGTCAGCCAAGCTTCCCCTCATGCCGGAGGGCGGAGTCAAAATGGTGGCTACCGGACTCCTTGCAACTTGGACAGGCTCAAACCCTAGCTGTTACCAGGATTATGCTTTTAGCCAACTGAGTCCACTAATCAATAGCTGAGGTCGGTGGACAACTGTCTCTTCCTCCACCGTGTATCAGCAATGGAGCTTCTAACTCCAACCACGGAATAGCGGCTGAGGCAGGCTTGCACCGCTAGAGTAGGATGGACACCAGCCTCTGCGGCATGCCTTGTAGTTTCCCAGAGGGGTGGTGCGAGTCCCCCCAGCTTCCTCCCTGCCAGAGATGGGGCTGGGGTTTAGGCTAGAGCTGCAGTCCAATCTGTGTGGAAAGAAGCCAGTCCTTACCAGCACTGGGGTTTTCAAGTGCTGATTTTCAATCAGCCCTGCTTCCCTCAGGCCGGGGGTGAAGTCAAAATGGCGGCTGTCGGCCTCTTTCTGACCTGGACAGGCTTAAAGTATAGTTGTTCCTAGGATTATACTTTAGCCTGCCAAATTCAACAATCAGTAGCTGAAATCGGTGCCACACCGTGTCTTCCTACCACATTTTTTGGGAAATGGAGCTTCCAACTCCAGCCACGGAATAGCTCCCAAGGCGGCTTGCGCCATGGGCACTGGATGGCATGGAGGGCTCCACTCACGAATCCTCTCTGCAGATGGGTAATCTCCTCCTTCCATACTTTCAAGAAATATTGCAGGATACTCTTCTGGTCTCCTGGGGCCCCCAAACAGGTGCTCTGGGTAGCTCTGGGTGATTACCAACTGCCTTGCAGCACGAGCAGACTCCAGGAGCGCCTCACTCTGCCGCCATCATGGCTCCTCCTCCCCCTCCCTCATTTTTGGAAGAAATCTCACTGGATATAAAATTCTTCGTTGGCCATTGTTTTCTTTAAGTATTTTAAGTCTTTCAACCCACTGTCTTCTTGCCTCCATGGTTTCTGGTGAGAAATTGGCACTTAATCTAATTAGGACTCCCTTGTACATAACACATTACTTTTCTCTTGCAACTTTCAGAACTCTCTTCTTGTCCTTTCCATTTGAAGTTTGGTCAGTATGTGATGAAGCATATATTTCTTCAAGTTCATCCTATTTTGTGTTCTCTGGGCAACTTGGATGTGCATATTCATATCTTCTGCTAAGTATGAGAAGTTTAGATATCCCTTCTTCCTCTTTCTCTTTATTCTCCTTCTAGAACTCCCATACTGTATATATTGGTATGGTTGGTGGTGTCCTAGAGATCTCTTAGGCTATTTTTCCTTTTTATAATTCTTTTTCCTTTCTGCTCCTCAGCCTAACTTATTTCATTTGTCTTTTCTTCAAGTTCGCTGATTCATTATTGTGCCAGTTCCAGTCTTACGTTGAAACCTCCTGCGAATTTGTCATTTCTGTTATGTGGTCTTCAACTCCAATAGTTCTGTTTGGTTCCTTTTTAAAATTTCTGTCTCTTTATTCAGATTCTCATATTGTTCATTCATTATTTTCCTGATATCCTTTAGTTCTTTCTCTTTATTTTCCTTCATCTCCTTGAGCACATTGAAGCTCTTTTTCTTTTTTAGGTCTTTGATATGTCCACAATCTGGTCTTCTTCATTGGTCTTTTCTGGATTTTTATCCTTTTCCCTTGCATGTACCATCATTTCCTGTTTCTTTGTTTGTCTTGTAATATTTTGTTGCACATTTGTATATTTTACTATTTTTAAACGTTAGCTCTGGGATTTATTCCCTGAGATGTTTTTCTTGAGTTTGTAACCAGGTGGTAATATGGCAGAGATTTTCTTGAGTGTCAGCCCAGTCAGGAAGGTCTGCCCAATGTGAATGCAAAGGGCAAGGTCTTCCCTGTCTTTTCTGGGCCTTGTCTTTTCCTGGGATTGTGCTTGCTAGTGACTTAGGAGTTCCCCTGTTTACAGGAATTTGAATGCACCCTCTACTTCCCAGGAAACAGACTTTCTCATTTTCTCAGGTGTTTCACTGCCAGACTTAAAGCAGGTAAGCCTTTACCCCAGGCCATCCACCTCAGTTGTTTCTTATACTGTTTTCCTTATCTCAAGATGCTTTTGTCTAGAGGGCACATTCTGGAAGCAGGTGCATGCTAGAGACCCACAAATTAGTCTTTCCCAGCAGAACAAGGCCAGGGACCCACAAAGGGAATGGGCTGGCTGGCTCCAAATTACCCTGGAGAGAAAATGAGGGAGGGGCCAGGAAAGACACACAGAGATTCTTCCATGGTTCTCCATAGCTGCACTTTCTTGACCTGCCCAGCACTGCACCCCTTCGACTGTCCTCCGAAGCGCTGAGGAATTGTACCATCTTTAAGTCTCCTCCATTACCCTTTTCCAGGGCAGGTTAGAACAGTTGCCACCCTCAGAGCCAGGTCTCCAAAGATCCAAAGTAGTTCATCAAAAGCCATGATCAGCAATAGGCACACGCCCTGCCCTGCCTACTGAATTCTAGGGAAGTAAATTTTCATGTCCCTCTCTGGTACCAGAAAACCATGCCAGGGACCAGACCCCACTACTGGCTGCTGCAAGAGTAGGGACTAGGCAACAGTAAGCACAGCAATGAGGGAGTAATTTATTGGTATTTACTGTAATTTACCGGCATATTCCTCTAGCTCTTCCCTGGACGCTGTATAGTGTTCCAGTGGTCTCCAGAGTTTCAAAGTAGTTGATAAACACAGTTCCTGCCAGTTTAATAGTTTTCCGATGGAGGGACTGATTCCTGGTGCTTCCTACTCTACCATCTTCCCATCCCTTTTCCTCTGAAAATATTTAATCTTTAAAAATTCTAATCTGTTTCAGAAACTGTTTCAAAGTTAGTTTGATAAGCATAATGATCATTAAGATATATAAATCAATAATCAAAGTTATGGAGTAAATACTATATATGTACATATGTGTATTCACATAAATGTGTATATTTACATGCATATGTACAGAAGTGCTGGGTTATATAGAATTCTAGTTAATAGAAGACTTGATGATTTAACATATTAAATTATTTTTTTAAAGACTTTTATGAATTTCTTCATCTAATTGGCTGTGACCTGAATGAAGGTTGGCTTTTTGCCCATTCTCTCTAACCAAAGCTGGGTACCTCTAGACACTTGTGACCAATCTTTCAGCATTTATCAATATTGAAGTTTATGGCTCTTCCTTATATTTATCACTGTATTGTCTTATGATTCCCAGAATTTATTCCTAGAAGTCAACGCTTTGAGCTTATGTTTCCCGATACCATCTCCTCCTTCATCATTAGTAACATCAACATCCAGGTTTACTCCTACAGTCAGTGATAGTCTGGAGCCAGCTATAGGGACTTGCTTGCAGCTTGGGCAATTGTTACATTGTCAGGAATTCTGTAAGCTAGATGTTAAACCATTGGGAGCATAAAACATGGAAATTGGTACACACTGCTATAAATCAGGGTTCCTTTTTTTGGCGTGTAAGCCAGTTATTTAACATTTATCAGTGTACCACTGCCTACAAACAATCCCTTTCTCCACTTTCTTGATTTAATGGACTTCCAGTCCCCACGGACATGATGACACTTAACCTTCTCATCACAAGGGAGTAAATGGAGAGCTTTGCACTATCCCTCTTGCTGTTCCTTCTAAAAACGAGCAATCTCTTGCTTTGTTTTTTCTGATATGTATATACACGAGTCCATTCTTCCATCCATTCCCCTAAAGGCCTTTTTCTAATCCCAACATAATATAAAAAGTTTACTTACAAAGTAACCTATTACCTCTTCTCCAAATTCAACAGCTTTTTTTCCAATTCTAATCGCCCTCTACCTCCATGCAGCGTTTGACTATATTGACCATCAATTTTCCTTCTAGAACAGGGGTTGGCAAACTTTTTCTGTAAAAGGCCAAATAGTAAATATTTTAGCCATATTTTCTCTGTCACAACTACTCAGCTATTGCAATTGTAATATGAAAGTAGCCATCAACAATCTTTCAACAAATGGGCATGGCTATATCCCAATAAAACTTTATTTACAAAAAAAAAAAGAGGTGAGCTGCCAGATTGGACTGCTGGCCATAGTTTGCCAACCTTGCTCTAGAAACTCACTCTTTTCTTGCCTTATATGACACTCTTCACTTGTCTTCTTTGCTGGGGTCTCTTCTACTTAGTGGGTGTTCCTCAAGGCTTTATCCTGGGCTTATCCTTCTCTTTTTTCCCTTCCATGGTGAGCTCATCTCCTCTGTGACTTCAGCTGTCACTTCGGAAGAGATGATTCCCAGAAGCCCAGGCCTGATTTCTGGTTTGGTGCTATATCTCACACTGCTTGTAAATCAAATTCTTTTGGAGGATACACTATTATTTCAAACTAAGTAACTACAACATTGAATTATGATCTTCCCTTCCAAATTGGCTCTTCTTTCCAGTCTATCAGTGTTACCCCCTAGTCTTTCTGTTTCCTGTTAGAAACATTGAGTTCATCTTTCTCCTGTCTTTTCTTCATCCCAACTTATCTCAAGTCTATCACCAGAGTCCTTGAATATATTTCTTATTTCTCTGGTATGACCCCATTCAGAGCCCTTCTCATCTTGCAATTGATTTAAAACAGCCTCCTCTCAGCTGATGTCCCTGCCAAAAGTCTCTCAGTTACAGTCCAGTATGAAGAACAGTGCCAGGGAAATCTTAGATCACCATGATTTCCCTGCCTGACGAACAGTGCTTAGAAATCAATAGGAAAAGGCAAACAACCAGTAGGCAAGAAGAGCAAAGGAGGTGAACACAGACTTCACAGACAAAAAATTAGTATCCAGTAAACATAGGAAAAAATGTTCATTCTCATTCATAATTAGAGAAATGTAAATCAGAACTACAAAGGTGAAACCTTTAGAAGACCTGGCTGCCACCAGATTAGCAAAAATTTTGAATTTGAAAAAATACCAGGTATGGGGAAGGTTTGGGGAAACAAGCGGTCTTTTGCACCATTGCTGGGAGTATAAATTGGTGCAACTCTTTGGAGGTTAGTGTGGCAGTATCAACATTTTAAATGTACATAACCTTTACCTGAGCAGTTTCACTGACAGGAATTATCTCAAGGATATGCTCAAAAGGATATACAATATATTTCAGCATTATTTGAGCAAAAAGCTAGGGAAAATAACTAAGTTATGGTACATCCATAAAATGAAGCATTTTGCAGTCATTTTTTAAAAATGAAGTAAATCTCATGAAAAATGAAGAAAGATATGTCAAATGTAGTAAAGAAAAAGAGTGCAGAATATTGAATACATTTAAATTTTCCTGAAAGCAACTTCAGAAATGGGTCAGTGGTTATTTGAGGGGAATGGGATTTTTTATTTTTAATTTTCTTTCCATGATATTTTAATTTCTTACAATGTCATATTACTAAATGAATAAGTTCACTTAGAGGTTTGCTTATAGCATCAAGATCAAACTCTTCTGCCTGGCTTTCAAAGCTCATCCAAATTCCACACTACTTCTCAACCTGCACACTCTGTTCTAGTCAAGCTCTTTTTCTCACTGTCCACAAGTACCATGCCTGGCCCTACATCCTGCCTTTGCCCATACCATATACCTTCCTTCCTGCCACTGCCTTTTCTTCACTCCTCAAACTTGCTGGGCATTAACAAGTCCCTTTCAAGGTCCTATCAGCCTCCTCCATGAAGCTTTCTTGACTTGCTTTTAAGCTGGCTTTAAGCACATCCTACCAGCCTTTCAGTTGGAAGATTAGGGACCCCACCACCAACACCAAAAAACAAAACAAAACAATCTAAGTCTTTGGGTTAGCAAACTTATTTTAAAATGCTGAACTCCCTTGACATCTTAACATATTAAACCACTTGAAATAATTCACTTTCTAATGTGAAATTGTTTAATCTGAATTAGATGAACACATCTCACTTGGACTAGGAAGTGTATTTGGAGGGGAAAAGGGGGAGGACAGCTAGAGGATGGTTTAGGAGCCCGAGGACAAGATCTTGAGGGTGTCTTCATGGGTTGGGGTGGGCAGCCTTGAGGACAGAAGCAGAGGCTGTGTAGTGGATATGCAGAAGGTGCTAGAGGGACAGGAGCGGAAGAGCCCCCAGTCAGGACTGGGCCGAGCACCATCCTATCTGGGGTCTTGGTTTTGGATCGTCTTTGTTACTCCAGAAGTTTAACACCTGACTTCATAGGAATTTCAAACTCTGTTTTACATTATTCTATGCTTGCATTCTTATTTAGGTTGGGATATATGCATAATTTTGAAAGAGGAAATGGAATGTATATGCATGTGCAGTTTCCCAAAGAGAATAGAATGAATATACATAATCCACGTTCATATATATTTTTTCCAAAGGTTATACTTTCTTAAAAAAAAAAATGAACCTATGAATAAACAGTTGTATTAACATAATTGATTCTGCATAAATGTGCCTTATCAATCAAAAAATTTTAAGACAATTCTAGCTCATTCTTTTGTACATTTAAACTGTGCTGTTATTTTTAGGGGATTTGTTGCTTAATGAAATATATGAAGTAGGAAGTTAACTTACATAGCTTTACACAGCAGTTCTAAGGAACTGAATCACAATCGATAAATTAAGCAAAATAAATATGGTTTTATAAGCGTATTGTTTTCCAAATGCATATATTTGGAAAAATAAATGTGATGCTGCCATGCCATCAGAACGACCAACATGTCATGTCCAGGGTTGTCGATAGGAGGCTATCGCTATCATAACAGCAGTAGTAGCAGCTGAAATGAAAGATTTGAGTGAAAGAGAGCTGGGGTGGTTGGTGGGTTGTAGGAATGCTTTAATATTGGGAGCACAGAGGAAAAAGTAGAATTTAAAAACAAAGAAACTGCCCCCATTTTTTACCAAGAAAGACAGAACCCTTTTGCTTTTATGTCTGTCACTTGCTCCAGGATTCTTCATAAAATCCTGTAACCACCCAAATAAATATTCATATGGCTGTTCAAAATCTCATTAATAAAACAAGATTTGGTGGTAAAATATTTCAGGGTAGCGTAAGATTTGCATCTCACCCTTGTTTAACTTTAAATTTCAAGCAATTAATAAATTAGACTCTAGAGCTTTTAAAGAAGTAACATCTTGCATGCACCACAAATTGCCTTATTTTTATGTGTAAATAATGATGAAAGGGGAGAGTGTTCCTTTGATGTCTATAAACTACACTGTGAAATATGCAGAAACATTCTTGAGTTTTAGTTGAAGCCAAAACAAATAGAGTGGTTCATAAAACAAAGCAGCAACATTCTTAGAAACAAGCATTATTTTTTTTCTTTTCTTCCCAATTACACTTTTTCCATATTTTATGTTCTTACCATTCCTAGTGACAGATTCATTCCACATTCAACAGCTATGTTAGCCTATGTTTCTTCATCTGGAGAACTGGGCTTTTCTCCCGTTCCCCCCAATAAACTTAGTTTCCTGTACAGCTCTTACCAGAGAGCTGCCAGTTTTTATGCAGTGAATCATTTTTATCACTAATAGCTCATTGTTGCTTAAAAATTATTTCAGATTTTAGAAAATACTGTTGTTCCTCAGAAATATGTATTTACTTTCTCCTCTATTTTCCAAGCTGGATTATTTAATTTCATTTTGTTTTTTTTTAAATGTCAGCAAATTTTTGTTCCCAAAGGCTTTGAGTCTGGCCTGATAGTTTTCCTTTAGCAGCACCTCGTTGTAAGTTACATCTACCACAGGAGGTATACTGAAATGCGTTTGGACTCCTATTAGAATACAAAGTGCATTAGAAAATCACAAGATGGTTTACATTCTACATCTGACGGCACAAGTATTCCTTTTTGAACACATTGTATACTAGTAGATTAAATACCATCTAGACATGCTGATTTAGAGAAGCCAAAGGTGTATAATCGACCCAAAATCCTTCCCACCCTAGTCAATGGATAGCCTGCCTTGTGATCAATTGTTGTGGCCCCTGTTTTGGGCTGGCTGCTAACAAGTCTACCAGTTTCCTTCTTGGCCTCATGTTTTTTCATTAAAACTGATCCTGAAAAAGCAAAAAGTAAAAGTGAAAAAAAAACTGATCCTGAGCTCTGATCGCTTCAGATATCACCCTTGTCAGGTCCTGTGTCACATTTCCTCTGGCTGGTTCTTATTCTGACTTCTCTTCTTCTCGTTGGTGATTTTCTATTTGCACACACCATCTCTCTGTTCTCAAACATCATGTTCTCGTTCTTAATAAAGCTTAATTAGCAGAGTATTAAATATAGTGGATTCATATGAATTCTCTTTCCTTTCATACCAGTTGAAATCATAGTCCCATATTATTTTACTGATTAGTAGAATTTTAAAGCTGAAAGGGTGGTGTGCACATAATTCAGTGGTTGAGTGTGCACTTTACATGGACAAGGTCCCAGTACCTCCTAAATCTTTTTTTAAATTAAAAAAACAAAAAGCTGAAAGGAATCTTAGAGAACTGGCCCCAGTGAGCTCCCACCCTCTCCCTCCTCCTCTCCATGTCTATTTCACAAATAAAAATCTTGAGCCTACTGGAGGGGAAGTGCCTGGTCCTTTTCATATAGCTGTTGGCAATACCAGGCCTCAAACACAGGACTTCCAGGTCTTTCTCTCATATTCTTTCTCTTTCCCTCATACACCATGTATTCGAATACACATAAAAATATTTTTACTTTAAAATATATATGAATTTCCAAAATGAATGGAACATCTTTCTCACAATCCACTGTGGTTCCTTGTGACTCAAGCAGAACTTCCCTTGGCTTTTAGAAATGGGCTTAGGAAAGCCATTTCTCATTCAGACTATCTTAAGAAATGTTTCCCTCAGTAGTTGGCTTTGTTGCTTGCTGTGATCTATTTTTTTTTTTTTTTTTTTTTTTTAATTATCATTAGTTGTCCTTAGATGCATGCTCAAAGGCCAATTTAGAAAAGGGGCCATGATTTTATAAGACAACTTTCTCAACACTCTACCTGACTTAAAGAGCATTCCAAAGGAAGGAAATGCTGCAGAATATCGATCTCTTGCAGCCTTGTAGAGGTTCAGCAAAGACACTTATGCCTGGATTGATTTGCAGGAAGCCTAAGGAATTTGTTTTCCAAAAGGAAGCCATTTAGCTCAAATTGACTTTATTTCTCTGATGTCAAATGATCAATGCTAAATAAAGGGGTCAATACGGCAGCATTCTTTCTTTTCAGAAGGATGCTAGCACAATGGAATGAAGATGGTAGGCACTGTATTGAGTCATTTTTCAAACTTTGCCAAACTGAAGGGTTCCATGAAACCTGATATTTTTACTCTTATCACGTTTTCATTCTTCTTGAAACGTAAAGTATCCTCTTAGATTATCTTGCACACGTTGCTTTAAAGAGAGTTATAGAGCTTTAAAACATGGATTCTGGAGCCAGACTGCCTGGGTTCAAATCCTGGCTCCACTACTTAGAAACCACGTGACCTCAAGTAAGTTACTGAATCTCACTGTGCCTCAGTTTCCTTGCTTCTAAAATGGGAGTAATAATATTGATCTCATAGGAATTGTGAAAATAAAGCAAATTGATACTTGGGAAGCATTTAGAACGGTGCTTGTAACTTATTAAACCCAACATATATGTAATTGTTGAATTACCAAAAAATGGGGAGGAGGGGGTTCCTGTCCAGTAAGAGTAGAGGTACGTTCAAATGTAGCCCATAATAAAGAAACCTCTCTTGATTCCATTCCCCTGCTAGCTACTGTCTATACAGCTTGCAATACTCCATTCCTGCTCATTTCTTACAGTCTGGCTTCTGCCCCCATCACTCTACAGAATCTGCTTTTTGCCTTGCCAGTGGCATTCTTATTGCTCAATTCACTGGACAGTCTATGTTTATCTGCTTGACCACCCCTTCCCCGCCTCCCAAAGCCTATGACACAGTGGAACGTTCTCTCCTTCCTTTTGCCTCCTGGTCTCCTTTATGCCCCATCTCCTCTCTCTCTTTCAAACCCTGTTGTTCCCCAAGAGAATGCTTTCAGCTTCCTTTTGTCCTTGGGCTGTATGGTCTCACCAGGCAATCTTATCTACTACCATCTATATTCTGACCACAGGCAACTTTCTATCTCTAGCCCAGATCTCTCAGCTCTTACTCCCTTCCCTACCTTTCTGGAAGCTTCCTGGATATCTACATAGATCTCAACGTGTCCTACAGAAACCTGAAACTCACCATATCCAAAGCTGAAGTTATTATCAGAATCCCCTCAAATTTGCTGCTGCTCCTGTATTCCCACAAGCAGTTAATGGCATCTTTCACCCATTTGACCCAACCAGAATACCAGGCCTCCCCTGTCCTTTCTTCCTTTCTTTCATGTCCCACCTGCAGTCCATCACCTAGTCCTCTACTTCTCACTTCAGCAACTCTTCTCTGCGTCCACCCTCAGGGCCCTTCTGCTAGTTCAGGGCAGCACCAGCTCTCTCCAGATTCTGAACAGACTCCTGCCCCCAGGCTCTTCTGCACACCACAGCCAGGGTGACCTTTCCCTTCGTGGTTAGGAGACAATCCAGATACTCTAACTGAGCTTACAAGGCTCCTCCAGATCACCTTGCATGTCTCAGCTACCTCTGGCCTCTTCCTGCCTTGCACCTCATGTCCCACCATTGCTGATCTCTTTTTTTTTTCTTTTCTTTTTAGTTCTCATTACTGATCTCTTAATTCTTCAAATATCATGAGCACTCTCGCCTCTCCAGCTTTTGGCACACCCTGCTTCTTTTCTCTTTTACCCTTTCCTTCCCTAACGCCTATTCATCCTACGGGGCTTATCTGAGATGTCACGGTCTCCAGAAAGATTTCTTTGACTGCTGCAGCCTCCTGAGTCTGGCTTATGAGCAAAACTTTAGGCTCCTCTTGTGCCTTCTGATTCTCCACCTGTAGCACTGACCCGCCACTACTGAGTGATAGCTGCTACTTCCCTGCACCTCCCTCTGGCCTGGAAGCTCTGAAAGAGCAGGACCAAGAGCAGAATCATTTGCAGCTGACCCCCAGCCAGCACAGTGCCTCAGACAAGGTGGTCACTCAGAGATGCATTCACTTATTAGCTCACCCGAGGACTCTGAAAAATCAACCCAGGCGCTGTATCTGTTGTGTGGAATATAGAGAGTACTCAAAATATGGTTTCTTTGGAAATACACTTTCTTTTTTAAATGATCTGGCAATACATATGCAAAAAAACAAAAACAGAACAACTTGCTTACCTCCTTAAGGACTGTTTAGTTTCCTAGGCTGCTTAAAGCAGATCCCATGAAATGTGTCGTCTTAAACAAAGGGAATTTATTAGATTACAGTTTGAGGCTGTGAAAAATGTCCAAATCAAGACATCATCGAGGTGACGCTCTCTTACCGAAGACCGGCTGCCAGTGATCCCTGGCTCCTCTGCCACATGGCAAGGCACATGGCAAGGCACATGGCAGTGCCTGCTGGTCTCTCCCTTCTCTTCCGGGTTTCGTTGATTTCAGCTTCTTGCTCCCATGACTTTCTCTCCCTCTCCCTGTATTAATAAAGGACTCAAGTAAAAGGATTAAGACCCACTCTGGGCCACACCTTAACTGAAGTAACCTCATCAAAAGGTCCTACTTACAATAGATTTACACCCACAGGAATGGATTAGCTTTAAGAACATGATTTTCTGGGGTACATACAGTTCCACACCACCACAGGCACCCCTAAATCCTTGTATTTTCTATAACCTGTTTTGGAATGAGTCCTCAAATATATCTTCCCACTTCCCCTTTCTTTCCATTTTGCTCTAGCTCTTTGAGACAAGCTATTACAGAGTGTTTCTCTGAACTTTTTCATGTGTGAACACTTGACAAAGTTTTTAGGGCTAAGAGGAAAATCATACCTTACAGGCTCTACCCCAAGATAAGAACATTGTCTGGTCTGCCTCCTCTCAGCTGTCAGTTCCTAAACTGTCCATCAGCTCTGAAGAGTTGGATTTCCCTTTCCTTTCTTCTTATGATGTTTATACAAGTTTTTATTTCATCATGTTGAGGTTACTATATTTCATGACATAAAAATTCCTTTCATTTCATCAGGAGCATATTAAATATGTCACAAAAAAATAAAAGAAAACTAAGCTATATCCTCCCAGAATAAGATCAGTAAAATTTAAGACTAGTCAAGTAGATACTAGAACTAAGGGGTCCATGAAAAGAGGATAACTCTCCATTGGGAAGTTGAAGGGGGCACTTTGTAAAAATTTAATCACTGATGATGTTGTATGGAAAAATATAGTAAATATTTGAAGTTAAAAATAGTACAACTTTTCAATTAAAACATAGCAAAATATCATATTTACACCCCAGCAGTTTTGCTTAGTCATCTATGGATAGTTGTAGAGCTGAGCCAAATTTTCTATTAATAGAGAAAAGTTATCAGAAAAAAATGTTAATAGGCAAAAAAAAAAAAAAACAATTTTTTTGCTCCCTTTAGTTCTTAAAGAGTGAGATTGCTAAGAATGCTTACCCCAGGACAAACTTTAAATCAAGCCATCTCTGGGGCCTGCTTCCTGGTTTTGGTTTCTTTTATTTAATCTTAGTCAAGAAGTAAGTCAGGGACCCTTTTGAACATTTTCACCTGCAGCCACGCATGTCTTTACTTGGACACAAATTCTCTAGCTTTCCAAGAAATAGTGTGCAAGAAAATTAAAACTCAAAAGCTGGCATAGTCTGGGAAAAAAGGGATTTGAGAAAGAAATTATTTCGAAGGAATGCTTTGTATTTATTCTATACCATTTGTAAAATATACCTATATGCTGGAGGACACTGAATTAAAATATTTACTTTGAAATGCCTGTCTTTAAGTCCTGGAATCAGGTGGAAGAGACAGGATTCAAAAGCTAGATTGGAAAAATGCTAATGGTGGGAGGTGTGGGAGGTGGGCAACATGGGAATCCCAGTGGATTCCGTGTAATATTTTGGGTAATCTAAGCACCTCTTAAAATATATTTATATATATATATAAATAACACTTTTGTAAGCAAATGCACATATATGCATATATATTTATATATCATTTTGCAAATATTGGTATGTATTGTGAAAATTTTGATTTTTACCCACAATAAAAAAAAAAAAAGAGAAGATAAAAATTAAATATAGTTGTCATATGTGGTACTTATGAAAATCATCAAATAAGTTTCAAAACCATATTTTTGTTCTATATCTAGTGTCTTTTTTGAGTTCTTCTTTCTCTCCTGGGACTAACTTTTTTAGTATCTGGGAAATCATTATTGATACAGGTTAGTATGCATGAGACGTATGCTGCTCAGCCAGCCATTTGCCTGAAGTACATGACATCCTTAAAAAGGCTGCTTCAGAGGACATGTCGAGGTATTAACTTCATAGTAAAGGCTTTTAGGTCTGATGTAGTGACAAATCCTAAAATATACAGAGTTATTTTAGCAAATTTATATTTCCCAATGAGAGCCCAGTCATAAAGATTAGATTTTTCTTGGAATTGAATAAAGTGGAATGTGTAAATATAATATCCATTGCAGCCAAGAGTGTCTTCAGACTTGACTTTTTAGGTTCAAAATGCAATTTTTATTTAAAGGTTATAGCAACAATAAATAATTTCTAGAATCCAGACATTGCAATCATAGCATATGACTCCCAGTCTTCCATTTCCTGTAACTTTCCTGCCCCATCACATTCCCAGAAAAGCCCTCAGACCCACCTCATCTCTTGAAATGGCCCTTTGCAGCATCATGTTCTCTCTTATTTTCCCCCTCATAGTCTCATAATTCCTCCCCTCATATTTATTATTACCCCCCGCCCCCATAATTTGAATCAATTGCACGCAAAGACTATTGCAGGGAAAACTGTGTTCCTGGCGTTCCAAATGGAAACGCTGATCACATTTTCCAACAAAAACATTCTTATAAATGGTGGTTGTGTCTCATAACACAAATAGCGTGATACAATACTTCAGGCACATAGAGTTAAATGATCTTTTTCGGATTCAGCTCTTCCCTTAAACACACAGGTTGAATGGGCTCTTACTAGCATCCGCCACCTAAATAACTTTCCGGTCTCAACCTCTCTCAACCACCAGATTCTTAAAAGGGTAGTTTATGCCCGTTTCCTCTGGTTTCTCACCATGCATTCATTTCTTGTGCTTTTCTTTATATCCAATGCCCAGTTCAATATCTGGCAAATAGTAAGCACCTAACATTTTTTTGTTGAATGAAGAAATGAGTTTAGCTTTTACATCTACCAGCCAACAAAAATCACATTCTTAGAAGGGATCAATAACCCCTACTTATTTTTAGTATTAGCAGTAGTAGTAGTAGTAGTAGTAGTAGTAGTAGTAGTAGTAGTAGTAGTAGTAGTGCTGGTGGTGGTGGTGGTAGTAAAGTAGTAATTACAGTAGTAGTAGTAGTAGTGGTTATAGGAGTGGTAGTGGTGGTAGGAATAGTGGTAGAAATACTATAAGTAGTAGTAGTAGTAGAATAGTAGTGGTGGTTGTAATACTAGTGTAGTGGTGTGGTAGTGGTAGTGGTAGTAGTACCCCTACAATTTCAACTCTAATCACTGTAGAAGTATCACAGCTTTGAACTCATGACTCTAGTTTCCTATCAGTTCCAGAATGAATTGACATCTCTGTATTGGTGATTTATTGGCATTTAGAACTCAACATATCCCCCCCCCACTCTTCACTACTCCTGACTTTAACAATTAAACTAGAGTTGCTTGCTTCTCTGCCTTCAATTAATCCTTTCCTTTCCATTGCCATTGTCTCAATCCAATTTATGCTCTTTACTCCTCTCCTGGACTCCTCCCAGGTCTCCTTGGTCCCTTTCACCCATCTCCTCCTTGGATTACTAATGTTGACAATCAGCCATATATTTATACAGCCCTACGCATCTTGCTCCTCTACTCAAAAGCTTTCACTGTTTCCCCACTGCCCAGTGAAATGTAAGACAAACAGCTCCAGTAGCCTCCCCCTCATCTTCCGCTGTACCCTTACATGTACCCTAAGTATCACTCAGAGTGAGCTATTTGTATTCCCTAAATATAGCCACTGTTTTCTTACTAGTGGTCTTTAATGATGCTGTGCCTCTTACCAGGTCAGGGTATGAGGTTGCTTAATTTAAATTTTCAGACATGCACCAATTCCAAGTGATAATAGCATACACATTATGGCAGTAGAATGGGTTGCTAAATGGAGGTGAAGTTAAGGTTTTCAGATTAGAGGAAATGGAGGAAAAAAGAAGATGGCTAAGGCGATGGATGGCTAATAAATGCAAATATCAAGGTCGTATAATTGTAGGAGTTGGGGAAAGGGAGGGAGTAGGCTAGGCCTGGGCTCACATCCTAAATTGACACAGATAGAGGGTAAACCAAAAGACATGTGTACTCTTAGGTAGTGCTCATCTTCATCTAAATGACCAACAGTTGTCAAGTCAATGACAAAGATTTGGCATCATTTAGACCAACCTATAATACTAATTAAAACATAAAATAACTAGTTTAACTTATTGACAATTTGATCATTTGGATTATCACAACTCAAAATAAATTTTATGTAGAATTAACTAAAAATGATACATATTTACATTGTGTGCAGGATGATAGATAGATAGATAGATAGATAGATAGATAGATAGATAGATAGATAGATAGATAGATAGATAGATAGAAATTGATTATGTTTAGATATCAAGGGAACGTATTCTCTTAGAAAACTTCAAATCCTTTTTGAAGAGGCGAATGTAGAGGAATCTTCCATAACTTAGGTGAGGGGCATATTTAAGGTTGTGGTGGTTTGAAGCTGTATGTACTCCCAGAAAATCATGTTCTTAAGCCTAATCCATTCCTGTGAGTATAAACCCATTGGAAGAAGGATCTTCTGATGAGGCTACTTCAGTTGAAGTTTAACCCACCTCATTCAGGATGGGACTTAATCCTATTACTGGAGTCCTTTATAAATGGGATGAATAGAGAGAAAGCCATGGAAGCAAGAAGCTGAAATCAAGGAAACTCAGAGGAGAAGGGTGAGACTAATGGATGCTGCCATGTGATGGAGGACCAAGAATCACCAGCAGCCAGTCTTTGGGAAAAAAGCATTGCCTTGATGATGCCTTGATTCGAACATTTTCTCAGCCTCAAACTGTAGACTAATAAATTCCTGTTGTTTAAGCCAACACATTTCATGATTCCTGCTTTCAGGAGTCTAGGAAATTAAAACAAAGGTTTAGGGGACTTTACCTTGACATTAGAAGGCCGCTTTAGAAGAACAGCTAAGAAGCTGGTGTGCACAAATGAAGAGTGGCCAGAATTAGAGAGAAAAGATTAGTTTAGGTATTCTTCAGCTCCTTGGAAAGGAATTATGGAAGAAGGAAAGTAAATTGACTTGATATAGAAGGAAATAATAGCTATTAAAGAATTTGAGGGATGGAAACAAGCAATATTGGTAGAATATTTCAATTTTTGCCATCATCGATATGTAGCACAATATTTTGGTATAGCTTACCTAAATTGTTCTTTAGGTAGTATAGATGTTCACTAAATAGCTATATTTAAATTTTCTTATGTTTCTGTTTCTAGAGTTAAAATAATCTGTATTCTTTGCAGATTTGTATTTGCAGATCCCTAAAATAAAGACAGCAGTTTCAGAAGGCTCTGTAATAGTTTGAATTACAGCAGCACATTCTAATTGTCTGCATCCCTAGTAACACCCTAGACCACTACCTCCTGCTAGACAGCCATACACAACTCACATCTTACATTATGCATTTCCGTAAAGCTACCAGAATACTCAATTTCTATATAGCATCTACTTACCTTACAATAAAACTCAGAAACCAGGAAAACCCACAGGAAAAGTGGGAATGATTGACGTATGACGATTATAGTGTGCTTGGGTTGTCAGTGTTAACAGTACTATACTTTGAATGCGTTCCCCGCTTATTTTGTGCCTTGTGTCTGTCTTTCATATTTCTTGCCCAGTTTTTACCTCCTTCCTAACCCAGCATTAGCTAACTCATCTTGGCATAGGTGATTCTTGGCACAAGCGCAAGCTTCATTGTTCTGTGCCGCCGATGGCACAGCTTCTGTGCCCCATCCAGTCCTTTGCTTTGAATGTCACCCACAGCAGCCACCTACACAGGGGACAGACTTCCTCACATCTCCTCATCAAAAGGGAAAATTAGAGCAGGACCCAGACAATCCTAACCCAGCTGCCTTTCTAGTACTATTTTGGTCACTATTTACATTTGCTGGTGAGAAAGCAGAAAGCTTTTTTTATTGCTCAAACCCCTTTTAAAAGCTCCACAGCACGGCAGAAATTATATGTTTGTGCTTTGCCTGCTGGATGGAGAGGGCGGTAACTACAATGAGGGGTAGTGATGTGGGTGACCTTGTCCTCCTTTATGTTATTCTTGCCAGCATTTTTAATAGGCCACATTTCAAAAGCATTTGGAATTATTCCTGCCTGAGTTATAAGCGGTGTTAGACATCATTTCTCCAGGCTACTTGCCACTTAACATATAAATACAGAGTACTTCAGTGTCCTCAGAGCTCTAAAAGAAGTGGGTAAGGAGGTCTCTGTTGTCCTACTGTTCATCTCCTATATGCAGTGTACATCCACACATTCTGGAAAACATGTCATAATTACCTTGTGAGGTAATGCAGGAGGGCCAGAACCGTTCACTTTGCACCCTTATTTTCCTCATGTTTGATACGTATGTGTTAAGGGAGCTCGGGGTGGTAGCAAGACACCCTTACAGGGTGCTGACTCGCGGCTCTTGGTGCGAGAGTGGCTATGTTCGCGTGAAGAGGCAGGGACAGTCCACTGGGCTGGTGAGAAAGCAGAAGGTACCAGAGAAGGTTCTCTGGTGCAAGTAAACTGAGCAGTAGGTGTCTCTGGGCTGGGGAGGTAGGGGAAGCGGTAGCGGTATTTTACTTTTGTCTTATTTCCACTCATGTATTTGCCAGATTTTGTTCAGTGAGCACATATTAATTACTTTAGTAATCAGGGGCCAAAGATCAGGAATGAATTCCCAGCCCCCTTGAAGTTCTAATACTTTATTACCATTGGTTTCTTTTTTTTTTTTTTTTTTTTTTTTTTTTGACTATTTCACTTCCAATGCTCTTGGAGAAAGTAGAGAATTAAAGTTTATGTTGAAAAATGCTAGCTATTATTGTTATTATATCACAATTAAACATTAAGAAATGGTCAACTGTGTTTACCAATATGATTTTGTAATCCATTTTTGGTTAAATTTTTGTAATTATTTGTGTTAAGGCTATCTTACTGTAATCATTCTGACCAAGCTAAGACTCAAGCTTTTTGGATATTCACCAGGATTTTAATGAAATATCTGAGGGAGTTTTGTGGAAAAAAAAAAAAAAACATTTTTCATTGAGTTCTTATATCTGTCCTGGGGACCATGCTTTTGTGTATTCATTTAATTAATCCTCACAACATCCATATGACATGGGTACTATCATCCCTCTATTTACAACTGAGCAAACTGAGGCACAGAGAAATTGTAGTAACTTCCAGGTCATATATCTGGTAAGAGGTAGAGCAGACATTCAAACCCAGGCAGCCACACTCGAAGACTTGAATGCTTAATCCTCATCTCACCATTCGTTCCAGAGCTTCACAACTAGACTAAACTGCCTCTCTCATAGTAGAAACCCCAGTTTATCACATGGCAATTGGATTTAGATCTGGAAGATGAGTCACAGAACATTTTTCCAGATGTCTCACTGTGGTGTAGATGGAAACACAGGTTCAAAGAGGCACACAGTTAATGACCCTAAAGCGGGGCCCAGGGTCCCCCACTCCCCTTTCTACCAAGTCCTGCTGCCGCATGCTAATGTCCTTACAAGCAGGTGAGCTCCATTAAAGGAACCCTTTTGTTTTGTTTTATGTTTCAACAGAAATCAATTAAATTTTAGACAGAAGACCTCAGTTTTCACTTTTTAATAAAGCCTGTTGGCTTTGGAACCCTGCTTATGATGGAAAAGAGCAGCAAGCATTAAGTTCTCGTTCGGGAAAGAGTAGGAACACAGAGTAAAGAGAAACGGAATGGCCAGCACAGTTCTGAAACTTATCCCATAGCCTTATCCCAAATCCTCTCTTGCTCCAAATCTTCAGTTCCTCTTGCACAGAATTTTCTATGGAAATATACTTCTAGATTTGTGATGGAAATATCTTATATTGGACTTCTGTAGATACAGACAGCTTAGATTGGGAGAAGGCAGGACTGAAGTTAAAGTACCATCTGGTACCAGGCAAGCCCCAGGCCTGAGAGGAGAGCCATCCTAGCAAATGTCAAGGGAATGATAGCATAGGTACATACCCCACTTTGTTCCAAAAAGCATTTCAAGTGACTCTTGGGCATACATATAGTACAACAGGATAAAATTTAAGTAATAAGAAAATCAGGGTAAAGGAAAAAAGAAAGGTAAATAAGATGAAAACAAGAGTAGGACTAGTAAACAAAATGCATTTGATAAGGTCCAATAAAACTGTTAAATTACAGCTGCACGTTTGCTCTGAGCTCCATAACAGCTAAAGAAAAGAAGGCAGTGAGTAGAGTTCAACAGTGTTCCTAATAGACATCAAATCACGTGCTGAGGAGAGGCACAGCTTTTCCCAGCACTGAGACCAGAGAGGAACTTGAGCTGTGAGAGCCTCCTGGGGTGTGCTGCTCGTGCTGGAATGTGCCTGCAGGCACCTGGAGGCTTTAGTAAAATGTAGGCTCTGGTTCAGAAGGTCTGGGGGAGGACCTGAGACCCTGCAGTTCTGACAAGTATCCGACGATGCCAGTGCTGCTGGTCCACGGACCACACTTTGAGCAGCAAAGGATCTAGGCCAGGTTCGGGAGCTTGTAATTAATCTGCGGGTGGTGAAGAACTACCTTCATTTCTTCTTTTTCATCAGGAGGGACGAGGTCAGGTTTGCATTTTGAAAAGCTCACTGGTGGCAGGGTAAAAGACGGATCGGAAAGCAGAGTGAGATGGGTGGCAGAGCAGCGCTAATAGGTAGCTGATTGCGTTCTCAACAACTTCTTACAAGAAAACCAGCAGCTAGTTTCCCAGGGCCCTTTCTTATTGTCCTCCTCCTCTGGGCTGATGGCACACACCCAAAGCCCCCACTTCTACAAGGGGTCAGAATGGTGGCTGATCCTTGAATTAAAGTTTGAACAACCAGGAATCGTCATTGTGTTGCTCTTTAGGCAAATCTTTAAAAATAGTTTTAGTTCATTAAAGTCATCTTTTGATAAGAATTAAGTTGCAGAGGATTCGAGATGTTTTACTCTCTAGCAGGAGCCAGGAGTTCGGACATTTCACGTTCCTTATAAAGGGAGATTCTTTTGAGGGTGGGAGAGGGAAGTGGAGAGGACCATCCCAGCCTGCGGACAAAGAACAATGTACAAAGAGAACACAAAGAGCTGAAGCCCAGGCAGACAGTGTGTCGACAAACATGGAAAGATATTCCCAAAGAATAAAACACCAACCAGGAGTGCCAGGCGAGGTGACTCCCAAACACCCATTCTCATCTCGGTCATCCTCGGTCAAGTTGTGGGGGAGGGGTGCCGGCACCCTGGCCACCAGCTAGCATTCAGGTCCCTGGGTCAAAGACAAACAGGAAGGAAAAGCACCTTAAGAATACGTCACAGAGTGGTGCTCTGGAATCCCTTAAATATGTCCTGCCTAAGCTTAAATTGCTTCTAGGAACAAGTTAAATTTATATCAAGAGTGATCTAAATGGATTTAGACTATGTATGCAATTAAAGTGACTGTAGGGCTAGAGTGACCTGAAAAATTAAGGCATCTGCCAAGGGGCAGGAGAAGAGTTGCTGCCACTAAGCAGGAGTAAAGGCACAGTGAGGGGTGAGAGAGAGAGCTGCCTTTACGAGTACATACAGGGAGTCCTGCAAGTTCAACGTGCTAGTTCATGCGCATAGGCATAAGATCTTTTTTTTTAAAGAAGCTTTAGATTACATAAATGTTACATCAAAAATATAGGGGGGGGACGGATGTGGCTCAAATGGTTGGGCATCCGTCTCCCATATGGAGGGACCCAGGTTCGATCCCTGGGACCTCCCGGTATTCCCATATGCCCCACTCCTTCCCCCTCCCACACCTTCCCACATTAACAACCTCCTTCATTAGTGTGATGCATTTGTTACAATTGATGAACCCATGTTGAAGCACTGCTGCTAACCATAGACTACAGTTTACATTATAGTTTACACTCTGTCCCGCACAATTTTGTAAGTTATGACAAAATATACAATGGCCTGTATCCGTCACTGCAGTGTCATGCAGGACAATTCCAGTGTCCTGAAAATGCCCCCAGATTATAACTATTCTTCCCTTTCCCATCCCTCAGAACCTCTGATGGCCACTGCCTTTACATCAATGATAAGAGTTCTTCCATTGCTAGGATAATAGTAAGTCTATAGCAGGGATTGTTTTCTACTTTATGTGTTCCTGTTTTTCTTCACTGGCAACAGTGAACTGGAATGGGGAGATCAGTGAGTGTGGTCACCACCCAGATGAGAGACAAGAGCAGTGGCAGTAGGGCTGGTGGGGAAAAATATTTGGAAGACAGGTAAATGATTGGCTGGGAGGTTAAGGGGTAGGGAAAACTCAGGGGTAGCCTCAGGATTCCTGATTTGGATAACTGGGTGTATTTGGGTTCTCTAGGGAAACAGAACCAACAGGAGGTAGATATACATATTAGGGAAATATGATGAGGTTTATTATAGAAATTGGCCCACATGGCTATGGGGATTGACAAGTCCAGATTCCGTAGGATAGGCTACAAGCTGAAAACTCCAATGACGGTTTCAGTTAGTTCCCTGGGAGAACCTGAATGGCTGAAGTAGAGATAGAAATTCTTCTTTCTGACTGCCGAAATCATCAGTTCTCCCTTTAAGACCTTCGACAGATTGGATGAAACTTCTCTCATTCCTGAAATCAGTCCCCTTTGTTGATTGGAGATGAAATCAGATGCAGATGCAATCAGCTGATTATTTAAATCCACCAAATACCCTCACAAGTAACAATCAGGCCAGTGCTTACTTGACCAAACAAGTGGACACCTTAACCTAGCCAAGTTGACACAGGAACCATCACACTAGTGGAAAAGTGTTCCATTAATCTCGATCTGAATATATCGGAGGTGAAATAGGTTTAAGCCAAAGGGTGGGTAGGAGGATAGGGGGAGAAAGTGGAAGAACTGATGATATACCCAGTTTTGAACCTGTTAAACATGTGGTAAATGTGTAGGAGGCAGTTATGTATATCTTTCCTGAATTTAGGCATTGCTCCTCTCCTCTTCACCAAATGGCTTGCAAGGCCTCCATGCTCCGACCTCATTTCCCCTTCACTTATTCCAGGAGCTACCAACTGGACCTCGCCATCTTTCTTGAGCACACCCCCATTTTCAAATTACCTTTTCAAATGCTATTTTTTTTTTGCCAGGCAGTTCTTCCCCTCTCCCACCTTCTGCTTGTCAAAATTGTAGCTATTATTCAAGACTTTGGGGTGATGGACCTGGTTGATGTGCCCTGTGAATTCCAGAGTGCCTCTCAGAAAACGTGGACCTTGTCTTACATAGCCACAGTGTCATTGTCACTATTACTGTAAAATCTGTGTCAGACCAGAACTTATACAAAAATTAACAGTTGTTTTGTTGTTGTTGTTGTTTTGAGGTACTGAGGATTGAACCTGGGCTCTCATATGTAGGAAGCTGGCACTCAACCACTGAGCCACATCAACTTCCCTGAACTGGTGTTTTCATTTGTTTTGTGTTTTTTCAGGAGGTGCCGGTAACCGAACCTGGGACCTCTCATGTGGGAGGCAGGCGCCCAATCACTTGAGCCATATCCACTCCCCAATAGTTATTTTTTAGTGTCATCTATGACCTGATTCATAATTAGCTTTGCTCAAATGACTCAAAAATGCCATTTTATAGTTTGAATGACGAGCCAAACAAGGTCCAGTCTTTACATTTCATTGTTATATCCCTTATGTCTTTTTTAATCTACAGCAGACATTTCCTCACCTTTGTTTCTCATGCCACTGACTTCTTGCAAAAACCAAGTAAGTTGTACTGTAGAATGTCCCACATTCCAGATTTATCTGTTTGCTTCTTTTTGGTGTCATTGAATTTCTTCCTCTGTCCTTCCTTTTTCCTTTTGTTCTCAAGTGAACAATTAAGACACTGTGCTCTCCTGCTTTTTGTCCTTATCATATACTTTCTTTTTTTTTTTTTTTTTTTTTTTTTGTAAAGATTTTATTTATTTATTCATTTATCCCCCCTCTTGCTGCTTGTGCTCGCTGGGTCAGCTAACCACGCCGTGCGGGCGGGCTTGCCTTCACCAGGAGGCCCCAGGAACCGAACCCGGGGCCTCCCATATGGTAAACGGGAGCCCTACTGATTGAGCCACAGCCGCTTCCCCTTATCATATACTTTCTATTACAATATAGTCTCCTTAAAAGCCGAGACTATGTCTTACCCAACTTTGTGCTTTCTATATGGCATCTAATATATGCACTCAAAAAATGTTATTCAACTAAACTAGCTAGGAAGAGTTTTGGTTCATCTTTCAAAATATGTTCCTGAACTTATTCTCAATCTAAAGAAATTTACATTAGCAGTTAAGTTGCCAGGGAAGTCCTTGATAATGTTGATCACTCTTTCCTAATTTGCACTGAAAGAATTACAGTCTTAAAGGGGCACATGTTTAATATCTGAGCAGTCCTGTAATTGGGGACATTGTAAAACACTTAAATGAAATTTCCAATTCCCCTACATTCTTTCTAGGTCTGTATAGAAATGATTTCAGAAATCAACTGTGTTGTGCATTCAGCATGAAAACCTGTTTGCTAATCATATTTCTGATTAAGAGAATTTAATTTTGCTTAGTAGCTAGAAATAAAACTGAAAGACTGAGTATAAAAACACCATCATGTGTATGCTTTGTTGTTGATAACTAACTGCACTCCAAGCTTTAATAACCAGAAGGGAGTGGAAGAAACTTCAAAAGGTTGCATGATAAATGTTTGTGACAATGTGTCAGCTGAACATTAAACAGGATCTTTGTAAATCCTCTCAGTCTAAGTGGTTTAAATGGAAAGTTTTAAACTTCTTCCTTCATAAGTATTGACTCCAGATATCACAGTATCCTAAGGTTAAAAAAAAAAAAACTTTATCTGGCACACAGGATTTTCATCCCCCATATGAATGTGGGCTGCAGGAAACAGCCTCACCTAAGAATCTCTCCCTCCACCTCTTCACCATTTTCTCTTTAATCGTCTAAGGATACACCATCGTATTGGAATTGCTTCCTTTATAACCTTAAATGATTCTGTATACGCAATTATAGAAACATAGATGTAATAATAGTAATATTTCCCTGATGCCACTTTCTAAATCGTCACATAATGAGAATAATGTTGGTCCTTACATGGATTTAAAAAGGTCTACTAGAACTGGGTAGTGTGAAAGGAGTGGGTATTTGTGTGTGTTTTAGTGTTTCAGAAAGAAAACCCTTCTTTTCGGCACCATACTCTCATAAGCAAGCCATTGACATCACTATTACTGTTAAATCTGTGTCAGACTGGAACTTACTTTTCCTCCTGCTTTTTATGCTTTCTCATCCATTATATGAAGGACTTAATCTCCTTAATCTCCTCACTGGAGGCTTGAAGGAAGGTAGCATCAACTTAGCTTCTAGATATGATGAAGAAAAAAACAGTGACCCACAGTAGCAAAAGGTAGAGGTGCAGAGGCAGGAGCAGTAGGTGCTTATGCTGGCCTAGGGTCCTTCCCACTCTGCCTTTCCAGCTGGGCAGCCTCGTGCAAACTCTAGGAGCCTCCTCTCCTCTTAAAATGAGGCTCTAGCTCGGGATTGCTGTGAAAGGGGGTGGAGTATTGGAAGCCCCAAGCACAATGCCTGACACATGGGCATTAGAATGTTAGCTTTAAGTTGAGCACAGTGAAAAAAAAAGTCCAAATGTACAGATGAGGAAGCCAAGGAAGGGAGTCAGAGCAAGGTGGAGGAATTTTAGCCTTGAGGTGGTAAGAGATGGTCAGGCCTTTAGGTCTTAGGAGATGGAAAATTACATCATAAAAAGGCAATCTTTAAGAAAATTTTGTCTTTACTAGTATGCAGACATTGGAAAAGTCTGGGATCTGGATGTGCAGTAATCCTGGTGTGAAGAAATGAGGAAGGGCCTAGATAAGAGTCATTGCAAAGAGAAATTGAAGGAACTCAGGCCAGCTAACTGGCAGTGAGACCTGAGAGAGGGCACTCACAGATGGCTGTGGGGTTGGAAGCCAGGTGACTATGTCATTGATGGGCAGGCGGGACAGTTAGGAGGGGGTCTCGTGGAGGAGGGGGCAGAATCAGGAGTTTGGTTTTGGTCTTGATAATTTTGAAATGATGGTGAGGCAACATGTGCACACATAAAAGAGACAAATTAGAGGACTCATGAGCTACTGAGTTTGGAGATGAGTTTTAGAAGTCATCGACAGGAAAGCACTAGGTGGAACTAGTGTTTCCCTTGACTGTTGGACAAGGGAAGTTGGTTATCTTGATACGCGTTCAAACTCAATGGCTCTAAACTGAACTCATGGTATTTCTGCCCCAAAACTGTTTGCTCCATTATTGCTTTTTTAGCAGCACATTCTAATCAAAGTGATTGTCATTATTATAACTGTTGAAACTGTGTCACCTAGAAACTTATTTTTCTTCTTCCTTTCCATACGTTGTAATTTTACTGTGTCCTTGCCTTGGTTAATGACTGCACCCAGCTCATAATGCTGGAAACCTTGTAGTTGTCCTTGAACCTCCCTCTCTCAGAGCTAATGCATTCATTCCTGCCACTGCCACTGCCACGCCCCATCAGGCCTTCTGGCTCCAGTGTGGACCATGTGTATATCCTCCTGGGCCCTTCCCTTCTCACCATTTCTAGCCCATCCCTCATCTCTCTTGGGTCTATTGCAGTAGCCTCCTAATAGTCTCTCTACCATGGCTGAGTGAACTCATGAAGCAGATTCTCCTATATATCTTATGTTACACAGGGCTGTAAAATTGTGATTTTTTTTTTTTTTTAGAAATTATTTTTATTTCTTCAGCGTTTCCAAACCATGTCTCACTGACTTGGCATTTAATGGGTTTTGCACTTTTATTCTGCCTCATTCTGTGTTCCCAGCCTTAGCAAATGCTTATGTGCCTTGCCTTTTCACACGTGATCATGAGGTTCACAGGCACATTTTTCTGAGCCTGGTTTTCTACCATACATTGAGAGGGCAGAGATCCTTTCCTCTGTCTTGTCCCATGGATTCGCCCATGAGTCTTGCCAAGACTCTTAATAACCTCCAGCAGACCTTACTGCCACCATTCTCCACATTGCCACCTGAATATTCTTCCTATATTATAAGTCTGATCACCTTAGGTCCTTTTGTGGTCTTCCATTACTAAAACAAATTCTAGTGTCCTCCAGACCCATAAGGCCAGGTAACCCCAACCACCTTTCCAAGTTCAGTGCCCATCCTCTGCCCACCAGGCCTTCTGCCCGCCAACACATCTGGCCATTTCATACTGCCATGCCTTTTCCTCTGTGACTGGATTGCGTGGTCACTCTTTTCTCTTTTCTTGGCAAACATTCTCCAGCTCCCACATTATCTCCTCTAGAAAGCCTTCTCTGTCGAAGTGTCCCCAGCACATGCTGCCTTCCTCCTGTTTTCAATCTCAATGCTTGGCAAGACTGCTCTTTAGCACTGTTTACACTGTATTATAGTTATTCTTTTACAAGTCTGTCATATATATTAAATGCTTTTTTGAGGGTAGTGTTTAACACAGTGCCTGGCACATAGTATATGCCCAGATTATAGACATACTTTTTTTAAGTTATGGAATTAAGTACTTAATTGTCCAAAGGAGACAGTATATAGAAAGAAAAAAAAAAATGGAGAGATAAGAACCAAGTTTGGGAAATATCTAGAATTGAAAGAAGAGAAGGGAGAGGAGGAGAGAAAGGCATGCTGTAAGAGGGAGGGGGATAACCAGGATTTTTTGGTGTCAAAGGGAAAGATTTCTAGAAGGAAAGGCTTCTTGCAGTGTTCAGTGCCACAGAGAGGTCAAGGAGAATAAAGATATAGAAAAGGCCATTAGGTTGACAATAAAAGAGTCGTTGCTCCCTTACAAAGAAAACGTTTAATAAAGCGAGGGAATCCAAAGTCAAGTTACAGATGAGAAAGGAGTTGGCTGAGGAGGAGAAATATGAGTATGTAGTAAAACACTTGTTAGAAATGTGGCCGTCACCGAATGAAAGAATGTCAGGGTTGAAGGGACCACAGAAGCGACTCAACAAACCCTCCTCCACGACAAGAGAAAAGCAAAGAGACCAGGTTCTAGGGAGGCAGCAGGGTAAAGACAAGTGTGCGGGTTTCGATGCTGAGAGGGAATCAGCAGAAAGGGAGAGACGGGCAGTTGTCACTGACCCCTTAGAATTTGGAGAGAGCCAACAAGACATTGAGGGAGCAGACTGGTAAAGCTACTTTTTATCTAGGAACAGAGGAAGAGGAGTGTAATGTAGTTTGAGAGGGCGAAAAAAATCTGGGAAAATTTTGGTGAGAATACCCTGTTTAAAGGGAAAGGCAATGTGATCTTTATATAATTGGCTAATGTTACCAGTAAATACTTAGTACCTTGGTATAAATAACACTTTAAGCATTTCACTTAAAAAGCATGGGAGGAAAGTTATTGCCCCTTTAGGGACTCATAATTTAAAAGGAGAGGAAAAAAACAGATGAATTCATAATGCAAAGATATGTAAATATTTCCTCATATAGGGTACACAATGACTTATTGAGAAATACAAGTTATCTCCAATCTAGGTTTGAAATGTTTCATGGAAGAAATGAATCTTGACTTCAGTTTTAATAGAGGAGAAATTCACAGCTTGTTGGAGAGGAATTGGAATGATACTGCAGATTCAGGGGATCGCATGTGTGAATGATTAGCATTATAAGGAAATCAAAATATAAATGAAATGATTTATGGGTTCCCTCTTCTCTGGGCTTGCTCAGAAGAAGGGGTGGTCTGTCAGGATTTAACAGTTTACGGTCTGTTCTGCAGAGAATGGACTGAGGTTTGAGTGGTTATCATACTGGCCAAATGAGGAAATTCCTCTGTGATCCTGAAAAATCTAGCTGTGATCCTTGAACTTGATCCCAGACTTCTACCATCTGAGATTAGAACTTGTCCACAAGTCAAGCTGTCTAGAGTGACAGAGCGGGGGAAACTGTGGTTTGAATTTCATGAGTAGAAATACACAGGCTGCTTCAAGAGAAAAGGGAAAGGCCAGGTTGGTCCTTGGTGTGACTTGGCAAACACCAATGAGGTGTGTTAGATCAGCATGGTTTTGCAATGACCTGATTTTTTCCTGGAATCTCTGTTAAGACCAGGAAACACTAACTTATTTTATTTTACTTTTTTTATATTTATTTACTTTTTTAATATATTTTTTTATTTTTTAAAAAATACTTAGATTGCATAAATGTTACACAAAAAAATATAGGGCTTCCCATATGCCTCACACCAAGTTCTTTTAAAAATGCTTTTTTAGGACATTTATAGGAAGTTTTTTTAGGAATTTTAAAGGATTGAAAACTTTCTTATTTTTTGGCAAAAACATTACTCTTGTTTTGAAGATGGACACAAGATTTTTGCCTTTTGCGTTGAATCAGTGGCCTATTAAGTACAACAGCAACAGCTCACGACAACGGGCAGTTTCTCATATATGTGCTTTGTTGCAACAACTAAAAAGTTTCCACCTGAAAGGAATTTTGCCTTGTGTGAAAAATAGCATATATATTGAGTTAAAACCCCAAAAGATATCTTTTTCTTCACAGTAATATCTCTGGAGAGAGAAAGATTGTATTATGAGGTGTTTTGTTTTGTGGTGTTTTTTTTTTTAAAGAAAAGTGCTTGCTTGGAATGTTAAAAAATTAAAAACTTAAATGTGGGCCATAAAATACACACACGCACACCCACACACACTATTGTGTTGTGAACACATTAGTGGTTTCTGTGGTAACTGTTTTTCTGGTTTTCTTTAGAGTTGCAGTGTGAACCCGTCCTTCATATCACAGCATCACTAATGAAGCTTTTTTTATGGATTGTTACTCATCCTGGATAGGTCTGGAAGAATAAATCACTTTAAAAGGAATCTTGAGTGACATTCTAGTTGAAGAATATTTGTTACTTTTGTTTGTAGATTTGGCCTCTTTTTTAAAATATAAAATAGGTGCTCCAGTGGTCTCTGTAAATAGCCGGTAAGACCACCCAGTAAAAATATCACTCCCTACCATCGTGTAATCTTCTGTAGTACCAGATTTGTATCCTGTTATGCGAATGACAGGGCTTGGCCCTCTTGTTTTCTCCCAGTCATTTAAGCTGCATTAAAAATAAATCTGTAGGCAGGGGAGCGGATGTGGCTCAAATGGTTGGGCATCCATCTGCCATATGGAGGGACCTGGGTTTGATTCCCCAGAACCTCCTGGTAAAATAAAAAGAGAGAGAGAGAGAAAGCATGCTTGCCACCAGGCGCCACACACGGGTACACCAGGCCCCACCGAGCCACACAGCAAGATGATGATGTAACAGGAGAGAGACACGGGGAGAGACAAGGCGAGACATGCCAAAAAAACAGGAACTGAGGTGGCGCAGGTGGCAGACCGCCTCTTTCCCACATCGGAGGTTCTAAGCATCGAATCCCAGTAAAGACAGGAGGAGAAGGATGAGAAGAGAAGGCAGGAAACAGACACAGAATTGCCCAACGAATGGACACAAAAACAGCAAATGGTGGGGGGGGGGGATAAAATGGATAAAGTAAATAAATAAATCTATTAAAAAATAATAAATCTGTAGGGAAGCGGATGTGGTTCAAGCAATTGGGCTCCTGCCTACCACAAGGGAGGTCCTGGGTTCAGTTCCCAGTGCCTCCTAAAGAAGACAGCGAGTTGGCGTGACGGGCAGGCACAGCAAGCTGATGCGGCAAGATGATGCAAGAAGAGACACAAGAAGGAAAACATAATGAGAGACACAACAAAGCAGGGAGTGGAGGTTCCCAGTGCATCCTAAAGAAGACAAGCAACAGTGAGCTGGTACAACAGGCAGGCACGGCAAGCTGACGCAGCAAGATGACACAACAAGAGACACAAAAGATGAGAAACACAATGAGAGACAACAAAACAGGAAACAGAGGTGGCTCAAATGATTAGGCACCTCCCTCCCACATCAGAGGTCCCGGGTTCAGTTCCCAGTGCCTCTCAAAGAAACAAGAAAGATGAACAGACACAGCAAGCACAAACAACGAGGGGGTGGGGAGAAATAAATAAATTAAATTAATTAAATAAGTAAATCTGTAGATCTGACATAGAATATATTGAGATTTTATTGCTTTTTTTGTATTTTACCTCAGCTTTCAGTTAGCAATAGTAGAAAGAAAAACCTTTACTCTCTCTTTGTCAATTTACAGTGACAAAGAATACCTACTTCAGAAGTATTGTTAGCTCCATTGGTAGACTGAATTGGAGTCATGCTACTTAAACAAATGCGGGCCTTACTAAAAAGATAATTAAGGTTTAAATTAGAGTCACCCTTATTTTGCCTTTAAAATTAGTGCCTCTTCACTGTAGTCACAGGTCAGGGCTCATTTCTGTTTGATGTACAAACCAACCAGTAGAAGATTTCCCAAGATTTTATCATCTTAACATACTTTATAATAAGAATTTTTAAATCAAATTATATGTTTTAGATGCAATTTTTTTAAATTACGTGTTTTAAAAACAACCCATTACTATTAACAAATAAACCTTGAATTTTACTCTATATAAATTATACCTCAACAAAACTATAAATAAACTTTCCCTTTCCAGTTATCTTCTCCTTAGCTCAAAATATGAACATCCCACTCCCTGCTTTCTTCACTTTATGTCTAGAATATAGATGGAGAATTCTCTTAGATCACACCCTACCTATTGAATGATGATGAATCATCTGTTTTCTCCTGAGTAAGACAGTAAATTTGAACTTTATGAAAAGAAGAAAATGGTGACTTCATTATCTTAAGTGGGAAAGCTTTTTTAGGAAAAAAGTGTATTATTGGAAGCTTTCAAACACACACAAAAGTAGGGGAGAACAGTAATCAGACCCCCCATGTCCCCATCAGCCAGTTTCAACAATTTCAACCATTGGCCTGCGTGACTTCTTTCTGGCAGTTTCTTTAATACTAATACTGTGATTTTTTGGTTCCTTTTCCTTTAAAACTCCTCAGTCATGCAGAGTATGAGGCTAACAAGACCCGGTCAGAATTTCACCAGCAGAGGCTTGTCTGCTTCCCTCTGTTTCATGACCTCACCAAGCCCTCAATAAACACGACTTGGCCGACCCCCCGTTTTATATTTATGTAGGGCAGAATTTAAATCCACAACCATGTTTGCTTATGTATGGTTTAATCCAGTCCCTCTAACATCATCACGTAGAGAACACTAGCATTCAAGGTTCCTACTCCACCGAGGCCGTGTGGGCAGATTAGGAACAGAACAGAGGAGAGGATCCAACCCGTCTACACTCTACCCTCTCAGTGTAAGGTAGAAAACCAGACCCAGAAAAAAATGTGCCCCTAAGCCTCATGGCCATTTGTGAAAAGGCCAGGCACAAGCACTTTGCCATGACTTGGGAACACAGAATGCAGCGGAATGTAAGTGTAAGTCACGTTAAGTTTCAAGGCAGTGAGAACTGGTTTGAAAACTTTTTTTTTTTTTTTTTTTTTTTTAAGAAAAAAGGCATGTTTTACAGCCTGTATAACACAAAATGTATTGGAGAATCTGCTTCCAGAGTTCACTGTGCCATCATTACAAAGTGTCCAGAACAACTGATTCAGAAGAAGGGTGGCCTTTCTGCTGTCGATGATTCTGTTTGATTTGAAGTGGATTTTTCCTAATTTCTCACAACTGAGATTGTGCTAGAGGTGGGAAAGTAGAGCGTGTAAGATTGTATTCACTGGGAGAACCTGGTGTTAGGGATATTCTGGGTTATGAACTAACGACAAATTGGTGTGTTTAGACAGCCTGCTGTGTAAAGGGTAGTAAGGTCACAGCTCCCACACACCAGAATGGATGCCCCACCACCACCCTCCAGCCTCACCCGACACGTGGCCAAGGGCGGGCCAAAGGCAAGGTCAGAAAGCTCTAGAAAGGCTTCTCGTCACATCCTCTCTATCATATGCCTAGTACACTGGTAACATCTTGATTATACTTTTATCATCACAGAAACACAATATTTCTCCCTACTAATGAAGGTCTTCTTTATTAAATAGCTTTTTACCCCACTTGATAATTGGAATGAACTTTTGTTTCATTTATTCATTATTAAAGTGCATGTTTCTGCCGTCACTTTGTGCTTGTTTAATTGATTCAGAATTATGGACGAAAACTGTGGTTTCTAATAAGTTTTAATAAGTTTTAAGTTCTATACATAACTCCTTAAAGCACAGTTTTACCAGTTAAACAGTGGCATGCTTTGAATTATGTTTATAAATTTTATACTCTTCTTTTTTCAAACCAACAGAAAAGTCCTAATTCTGTTGCAGGTGGCACTCAGTCGGTACATTAGCTACCAGGGTCTTCCACTAACCCCAAAGAGCCCATTAACATGTAAAAGCTTTTGTACTTTAATTTACTCTAATTATTACCATTTTTGAATCAAATTATGCTGTAACCTTCTCCCTTTTTAAGAGTGTGGTATACCCTCACTGTTCTTGTAGAGCTCATTATGTCATTTATATTTTTCTTCTAGAAAGTGACCTTCTTTGTTCCCCACCAACACAAAGCACTCTCACAGTCAAGGGCAGTGTAGCTTCCTACAGCAAGATGACTTACATGGTATTTGAAGGCAAATTTAATTAGGAGAAAAGGACTGTCTTTTCAGTAATGATGCAAGTTAACACAGCAGAGCGGAGAGACAAGGAATAATTTTGCAGAATAAACAGTTTAACTGTTCAAGTTGGGTTTTGTCTTATATTTTTGATCCAGTGTTGTTCATTCCATTCCATTCTTGGGCTTTTCTCAGGAATAAAGGTTGTAATTTTTTTTTTTCCTGCCAAGTTTCAAATTAGAAAGTTTTTGAATAAGGAAGCCACATCTGAGAAGAAAGTTCTCAGTTGTCCTTATTGAGTAATCGTGGTCATTTCACATAGTCCTTGTGTCTAATAGCCTAATAATTTTTTAGAATATAAGACCAGGAACAGCTGGTAACATAAACTGTCATTTTTCTTTCACCTAGTACATTTTAACTTTTTTGAAAGTGGGATATTATTTGGTCACTTTTCAGTTTTTAACTGATTTTTTTAGTAGTTAATAAAAGTAATTTTTAGATGTAACAGCTTTCTCTGATTAGCCTTAGATCATGTTTTACATCTTCAGTTAAATTATGAGCAAATTTTAAAAGTGGTACATTTTTTAACATAATTTGAATTCTATCTTGATTATGTTCATAAAATAGGGTAGACCTAGGGAGCAGATGTAGCTCAGTGGTTGAGCACCTGCTTCCTATGTACGAGGTCCTGGATTCAATCCCCAGCACCTCCTTAAAAAAAAAAAAAAAGGTAGCCCTAATAGTCTCTTTACTGTGTTAAGAAGGGAGAGAGATATCCTGAGTGGCGTTGCGGCGAGGGATATAGGCCATTTTACATCAGCATATACCATGCAGAACTGTGTGGGAGAGAGTGTGGTCTACGATGTGAACTGTGGTCTATGCTTGGTGGCAAGGCCCCAGGATGTGTAAGTCCATTGAGGGTGGTGGGCCACACTGATGAAGGATGTTTGTGTGGGATGTGGTGGGAGGTGTGGGAGGTGGGGAACATGGGAATCCCTGTAATTACTGTGTAATATTTAGGTAATCTAAGCACCTTTAAAATATATATATAAAGAAGGGAGAAAGGATCAGCTCCATAATCCTGACTTCTTCAGTCGCCTCCTACCATCTGAATTCTCATTAGCTTTCATGGCCTCGTCATGCCTGCTTGTAATTGTGGGTATCCCCCAAAGGTCTGGTTTTAGAAACTTCTCTTTTTACTTGCTTCCCTAGGAAGTTTCCCTGTCTGCACTTCTGTCCAGGACCTCTGTCCACCATTCAGACCCATCTTCCTCCTGGAAGTCCCACCAGCACTTCAAACTCCACATGTCAAAAGCCATGCTACCTACCGCTTCTGACTTGCTCTTCATCCCTTCTTCAGTTCCCAGTGTTACTCTCCTTTGGTCGTTCAGTGTCAAAGCCTTGGGGTATCCTCGATCCCCTCTTTTGCCAGATCCCGCTGCACCCATCCCCTTCTCCACACCTGCTGCTCTCTTCCTGTGCCTGGCCTTCACTTGGCAGCAGCCCCCAGACTTAACCTCTTGACTGCTCTCTGAAGAACCATTTCTTCAAAAATCAAGGGGGATAAACCTTCGGGGCATGAACAAGACCAAATGCTGCTGTGAAATGAGGAAGAAAATCGGTTTCTGGCTTTCGCACTTGGGAGGTAGTGAGTGGCCAGGGTGAAAACAGACTTAGTACAATAGTGGGGCTGAAGTCAGGTTATAACGAGGTGCGAAGAGAGTGAGAGGGGGGCCTCAGGACACTGCCTGTGGGCCACTCCCGTGAGTTTGCTGGTGAAGGGAGGGAGGGAGACGATGGAGGAAGTAGGAAACAACTTTTTGTTTAGGACGAGGGAGATGCTTGTCTCCTTTATTTTATTTCAGTAAAATAATTAAAAATTAAAAATTAAAAAGTCACAGGAGTGGTTTTTTTAAATTAAATTGTGGCAGAAAACAGATAATAATATGATTACAAAAAGTAATATGTGTTGCAAATATTCTTACTGTCCTGATTTTGTGATAATCAGGGTAGGCTAAACATTCGCTATATTAGAAACCATGCATGTGTCCCCAGACCTAGTTTTCCTCCCTAGGTCTGGTTTTTAGAATGCTGGTGATAAACTAAGCCTGATTTATTATATAACCATCCTGTATGGGAAAAGACTGTAACTTTAGGTATCTTTGGTCAACCTTAAGAGATATAGCAGGGAGACGGATGTGGCTCGGGTGGTTGAGCATCTGTCTCCCATATGGAGGGACTGGGTTCGACCCTCAGGACCTCCCAGTAAAAATTTAAAACAGAAAAATATAGAACGTGGATGGCCACCAGGCCCCTTGCACGGGTGCACCGCCAGGCCCAACGGGTAAGCTGTCAGGCCCCGTCTGCGGGTGAGCCGCCAGGCCCTGTGCACGTGTGAGCCACCAGGCCCCACAAGCCACGCAGCAAGATGATGACATAACAGGAGAGTGACATAAGGGAGAGCCCAGACGCACCAAAAAAACAGGAACTAAGGTGGGGCAGGTGTTAGTAGGATGCCTCTCTCCCACGTTGGAGATTCCGAGGATCGAATCCCAGTGAAGACAGGAGGAAAGGGATGAGAAGAGAGGGCAGGAAATGGACACAAAGAGTTGGCCAGTGAATGGACACAGAAACAGCAAAAACGGGGGCGGGGGGTGGAGGGAATAGATAAAAGTAAATCAATCAATCAATCCTTAAAAAAATGTATAGGGGAGGAAGATTCGGACTATAGTTAGTAGTAATACTTTGACGATGCTCTTTCATGATTTGCTAACAAATGTCTCACAACGATGCAAAGTATTTGTGAGGTGGGGAGCCCTGTATGATGTTATGTATGTTTGTTTTGTAAGATCACGATGTTTACTGAACACTTATAGTTTATGTATGTTCATGTACAAATGATATACTTCAATAAATTGTTTTTTAAAAAATTATATGTGTGTGTAGATATTTGGAAGATAGGTTTATATATTCTGTATCTCAAGGACCATAATAACCCTTAGTTACATGTGCCATATTAGGAACAGTAGGAACCCCTGGTGACTAGAGTGAATTCCCTCAGGGAGTATATTTCCAATATTTTTTAGTTCCGTGTCGACTGTGTGCCAGGCACTGAGTTGGCTAGGCGCCAGGCTGGCAGAGGTAAAGAGAGGAGAGTCCCAAGTTTCGGTTGTTCTCAGGCTTATGTAATTCTCTTCGAGACTAGATGGTATAAAAGCCCAGAAGGTCCATGCTTAGCTCTGTGAGTAGGTCAGGGAGGTTGCCCCATTGAGCAGAGTAGATAAGGCAGGGGCTTCTAGGCAAAGAAACAAAAAAGAGGCAGCATGGAGTAGTGCAGAGGTATTAAATTTGAAGTTAGAGATATGTGTCTTCACATTCCAAGTTAGTGTCTTCCTGCTGACCACATGGACTTGAGCAATAACCACTCTGAGCCTCACTTACGTCCTCTCTAACGTGGATGAAATAATACCTGCCACACAGGAATGTAGTGAGGCTGAAAAATAAACTCCACTCAATTTGCTGTTATTGACAGTAAAAACATCAGCCCGACACACAGAGGCTTTGCACAGTTCACCTTGCCGGAGCATAAGCCAGTTGATAAAGGTCCTTGTATTCCATCTAAGGCGTTCAAACTGTGTCTCGGGGATGGTGGGGCACTATTTAAGCACCACATTTAAGTGGGGGGATGACAGAATCAGACTCAGGTTTCAGAAGCTCGCTCTAATAGCAATATGAAGATGGACCAAAGAGCAGGAAAGAGTAGGAGCTTAAAGACACATAACTTTCCTAATACAGTGATCATTACTCTCCTCTTTTATGCCACAAGAGAACTGATAATATCCTATTTATTGGTAGTTATCAAGGGAAAAAAAATGCTCTTTCATCAACAAGCATAGGAACAATTGCATTCCCTAATGTTTTGGAAACAGACCATAACAATAGAATTATAGAAAGTAAGGGACCAGGGAGCATTTCCATCTCTTTCTCAGATTTGGTTGAATTGTAGATTTACAATCAGTAGAATATCAAGGACACTAAAACTGTTAACCTCATTCTCAAACCATTTTATCTTTTAAATTAGAGTTTCTTTGTTTGGGGCCCATCCATGGGGCATGAACAACCTATGGACTTCCTAAAATCAGAGGCTAGATTATAAGAATATGCTACTTTCTTTCTGGGGAATGGCCACATCACTTTCATCAGGTTCTCATAACTCCCCAAAAGGTTAAGAACCCTGCCTATATCTGTAGTTGGAAAATATTGGATGACATTGAATGAGTTTTTAATGGACACTAACTTAGACCTTTTGTCTGGACTCCAGACCCTCTTATATCCAGCTGCTGCCAGCATCTCCACTTGGATGTGGAATAGGCATTTCCAATTTAGCATGTCCAGGCTGAGCACCAGATCTTCTCCCCCAGCACCCACCCCACCCTCAGGCTTCTCCATCTCTGTAAAGGGCCACTGCATTCTTCTAGCAGCCAGAGTTCTGACGGTCATCCTCATCGACGCCTCTTTTGTTTGTTTGTTTGTTTGTTTCATCCATGCCTCTTTTTTTCTCACGCTCTGCATCTGCTCCATCAGGATTTTCATCTCTACCTTCAGAATACACCCAGAATGTATACTTCCCTCCCCACCTGAGCCATCCATGCATGTGGCAGTGACCTCTCACCTGCCCCCCTGCTTCCACCCCTACCCCCGTCCAGCCTGTTCGTTCTACAGACAGCAACCCAGGCAGCGCCTGCTCCTGACCCTGCAGTAGCTGCCCTCCTCACTCAGAATAAAATCAGCAGGCCTTACCTGGCCTAGGAGGCTCTGTGCGACTTGACCCCCTGTCACGGCCCTGGCCTTATTTCTCCCCCTTTGCCCACCCTCTCCACTGGCCTCTGTGCCGTCATGGGGTCTTTGCGCTGGCGGTTTCCACTCTTAGAAGGCTCTCCCTGCAGATATCTGCGTGACTTGCTCTCTCTCCTGCAGGGCTTTGCACAATTAGGTCTTCCCGGGTCATCTGTTTAAAATTGCCATACCCCTCTGCCCTGCTCCAGAACTTCCCATCCCACTTCCGGACTTGAGCTTTTTCTTCACTCACCACTGACATATATTACAGTTGTTTGCTTACTGTCTCCCTGCATTACAATGTAAACTTCATGAATGCAGGAGCTTTTTTTGTCTGTTTTCTTTCACTGCCGTACCTATAGCGCCTAGCACAGTTCTTGACATACAGCAGAAATGCATTAGTACTGATTGAATGGATTGTTGTTGTTTTTGTACCAAAGCCAGGGATTGAACCCAGGACCTCGTATGTGGGAAGCCGGCGCTCAACCCCTGAGCCACGTCGGCTTCCCTGAGTTGGTTTTATCATTTGTTTTGCTTGTTGTTTGTTTGTTGTTTTTTCAGGAGGCACCAGGAACTAAACCCAGGACCTCCCATGTGGGAGGTGGGCACTCAACTGCTTGAGCCATACCAGCTCCCTGAATGAGTTTTGATTTGGGAATTTGTTAGGCCTCTCTGCTTTTGCCATACCATGTGTTCTGCTCGCCATAGCTTTCCACCTATTATACCTATATTACACTGGCTTATTTGAATGATCCTGTTTCTTCTCAAGTTAACACTTAGAATAGTAACTGGTACAATGATAATTACTGAAATTTGTGCTTTCTGTGTTCCCCATATCAATCTGAATTCTATCACCAACAACTACTTGGCAACTGAAAGAGTTCATCTCTGTCCACGTCTTACAGGTTCCTCAAAGTCCACGCCACCCCCTCTGACTTCAGACAATAAAGGGGTTCTTTTACGATTACTGAAATTTGCTCAAATTACCATTATGTAGTTTTTGAAAAATGTCAGGTTGGTTTGATATTATAATTCCTTTATATTTCAGAGAATCAGTTACATTACAGGTGTCCTGGCGGAGCTATTTTAATTAAAAATAGCTTTGTGCCTTATTATACATTTGTGGTCCTATCCTGGGAATCTGAGACATTTTAATGAAATGAATTGACAGCATCTAACTTATCCATTTTATAAATCTGGAATTTTTTTTATGCTAGGTATATTTAAAGCAGAAAACATCTGGGCCTGACATCCTATCACAACCCTACATTACTAATCAAATTTCATCTTTAAAAATTGATTTATATTTGCATATTAAATAAATGGAATCAAACAATTTTTAATTTACTTTAAAAAAAAAAAAAAAGTCTGTTTTTGTTTGCCTGAGCTCTTTGGAATCAACAGTGATAGACTAGAGATCTGAGGCCTTTTTAATGCCAGCTCATTTAGTAAAAGTTTTTTTCAAGCGAACTAATTGTTACTGGTTATGTGTTTATTTTGCACTGTTTCAGGTGTTACAAGATGAACTAGACAACTGCTTGAATCAGGTGCGAAGTGCAGAGAAAAAATTACAGCTCAGAGAACTGGAGGCACAGGAACAGGTACACTCTCCTTTCCTGCTAGACTTTTGGTTGGTTTACTTTCTCTAGGTCAAGGAACTTATGAATTACCTGTTTCAGCTAGAGGGCTTTGGTTGCAAGTGACAGAAAGCTCCATTTCTATTTGTCATAAGCAATAAGGGAGTGTATTAGCTCATAAAACAAGAAGTACATAGTTAGGGCATCTCGGGGCTCACGCCCTGCTTCTCCGACGTCCTCGAGGCACTGTTTCCTAAGTTGCCTTCATTCTAAAGATGCTTCCAAGATGACTGCAGCAGTTCCATACATCCCATCCAGACCTGGAAATATCCAGAGGCAGGAAGGGACTGTCAGTTTCTGAGGTCTCCTGAAGAATAACAATACTTTCCCAGAAGCGCCCCCCCCCCCGCCGCCCACCTCCCTTCACATCTCATTGGCCAGAACTATTCCCTGGCAAGTCCCTGGCAAGAGGACTAAGGGTACCAAAATTAGCCAAGACCAATTAGGGTCTGCCTGTTGGTGATGGACTTAGGAGAAGAAGGATAACTTGAAAAAGGAAGAGGGGAAGTGGATGTTGGGTATACAGCCAACAGTATCTGCTATGTTATCCTTTAAAAATAAGTGGACATTGGTTTACTCTGAGATGTAAATCGTGTTTTCTTTTGAATTTTGATTATCCTCTTGTTTTCTATTATCTTAATAAGATAAATCTAATATAAATCAGAAGTATCTGGCTATGACAATAGCTAATGACATTTTATTTTCAAATGACAGGATTATTTTCATCCAATTCTTCCAGTGATAATGAATTATTCTTACTGGTAATTGTGACACTTTAAAGTGAAAACTCACTGATGCAGCAATAAAGATCATGAGTCTTAATGAGACCTTTTGTACATGCATTGTCCCCAGCCATTGGGTACAGAATTGCTAACATTCTTCTAAGGGCCACTAATCCATTATGTACAGAGCCTTCTATAGGTATAAGAGACTTTTATACTTGAAGTGTCTCCTAGTAAAACTCAGGACAGGAATATTAGCCTTTGTGGAAAGAGTAAACACTGCAGGCTGGTGGGGAAGCTTTTCTCATCTCTGAAAATGTTTACACAAGGTATTATATAGAATGGCAAAAATAAGCACCCAATGGTTGGTGAGTATTACTACCTACTGAATTGACCTCCTGTAATGATCCCTTCCTACTCTCTAATACATATACCCTGTGTGATATGTAGATATCATGTATTTATGAATATGTATATATCTCATGTATATATGTTATGCATGTCTATGTATATATGCATATATACAGGTATAGGTATATATATATATCTATCATACAGGGTCTATGTCATACAGGCAATAATACTAGGATAAAAGCTAGGATGAAATACTATGATAAAAAAAATTAAGAACTACAATTTATCAAGGGTCTACAATGACAAGTGCTGTACAAGAAGCATTACACACATTAGTTCCTTTAATCCGCACAATAACCATGTAAGGTCAGTATTATTGTCCCCATTTTACAGATGGCATACTGAAACCCAGAGAGGTTGATTAACTTGTCAAAGATCACACAGCTAGTAAGTCGTAGAAGTTCATTCACACTCAGGTTTATCTGAATTCCAAACCTTTGCTCCTTTCATGACAGCTTTTAAAGTACACCATTTCAAGTTCCTAAAACAGAAAGCTTGATAGCACTAATAGCGGACATAAGTCTTCATTTTGACTGTAAGCAGATTGGATTGAATTGAGCTGAATTTTATTGAGGATGGCAGGAAAACAAACATACTGTTCCAGATACCTGGTACAACAGCAAGATGCTATTAACCCTCCATGGGCAGGGAAAAGCAAAGAGCAGAGGAACCGAAACAACTGCAGATCTGGCCAGCTTGGATGGGTTGTGGTAGTCAGGTCTAATCAGCATAGCTCTGGTTGTCACTAAGGGTCAGCTGAGCTCCATCCTCTGTCTAGGATTCTTGTAACTAGAAGAAGGAGAAAAGACAAGCTTCCAACAAGCAGGAAGTGGTGCTCCAGGGAGAATTGGGGCTTCTCCAATTTGTGATAAAATATGACTTAAGGTAAAACTTTGTTGACATCACTCCAATTCATGGCAAAACTTCACACAGAAAATTCCATAATATATTGAGAGTAGGGAAATTAAGAAATCCCAAATGAACAATAGGCAAGAATTCAGGAACTCCTTTCAGTCTTTTTTATTGACTTCTTTTTGATCATCAAAGTTGCTTTCATCTTTGTAGTGACAATAGCTTTTTAGAATATGTCTTACAGGATTCCTAATATCTTCTTTTAGGCTGCAGTTTACCAAAGAAATGTCAGGAAATACCCATGGGTAAAGCTGAATGTTTCATAATCTTTGCAGCCATGAGATGTTGGGTTCTTTCCACAGGGTCCTAGGGTGTAACCAAAAAAAAAAAAAAAAATGCTACTTGTTTCAGCAAAACTGAAGAGCAAATAATTCCTCTATTTTTAATTTAATGTAATCTGTTACTCTATCCAAATCTGACCTATTTCCTTCTTTCAATTTGTGATGCTAATAGAAGTAATCAAATCATTGCAATTGTTATCATGTGTATTTTTTAGGGTTGGCTTATATGTGCACTTAGGATATGTAAAATGTTGAAATCATTGTCTTACGAATTTCTTTTTGCTGTCAGAGTAACTGCAATAACAGTAGCTAACCTCACATCAGCCAATCAAATAACTGAAATGTGTGCAAAATAGCTACTTGGAACATTCTTCTCTTTCTTTTCAACCAAATATTATTATCTTGATACTAGCTACATAAAGAATCAAAATTGAAACTGGCAGAATTACAAAGGACAATGTTCTGAGCTTCTTTTTTTAACTTGCTTTCTTAAAAAAGTTTAAACTCTTTCTGCTTTTCATTTAGGAAAAATTCCTGTTTTGATTCTATAAAAACAAAAAAATGAATGAGGCATTTTTAAAGATGTGTTTTTAATTAGAAACCAAAAGCTGCTTCTCATCAGGTCTTGATGGGTGGTATCCCTGCTGCCTGCCCCTTGCCTTGGTGCCATCAACTCTTCCCCAACTCCTTGCTCTTGGCAGACCAGTAAGCAAGAGTCCCTGGAGAGGGCTTGTTCATCAGTCGTTACAAAGGGTTAATTTGCTCTGTGCACATTCAAGATAAATAACACAAAATTAGAAGAAACTTATTTTCTAAGTCAGTCTTAGAGAAACCTACTTTTTCTCTAATCCATACATTATAAAGGAACTGAAAATCACCATTATTTTTATCCATAAAGGAATTGAAAATCACCATTATTTTTATCCATACCAGGAGCGAATAATTTCTAATTCTAGATAAGACCCAAGCAAGAATCCCATAGTTTCTGCAAAGAAGGGGAGATCAGAGCCCTGATCAGACTTCCTCACTGTGCTGGGAAACCGAGTCATCAAGAAAGGACATGGATTCCCTGAAGTCATACGACACAGTAATGGCCGACCCAGGGCAGGACAGTACACAGACTCCTCACTCTCAGGAGGTTATTTTCCTTTACTTAAACACTATGTAAATGCTATATGCCCTTATCTCTAGGGTCAGGAACACATGGAAACAATGTGTACAATTAAAATCTACTTTCATGAGCTGTGTTTTCATTATTCACAATGAGCCTAAGCGATTTACTAGCCCTTGCAAGATAATTTAGTCTGATAAATGATGGGATGAAAAAGAAGAAATGGTCCAAAAATTTACTTGGTGTTGTTATCACCCAGGCACTAAACAATGTCAGTTTCTAATCTAATATGATGGAGATATTAACGTACTTGTTTAAAAAAAAAAGTGATGCTTTGAATTGGGTATCTTAAATTTTGAAAATGAGAATTGCTTTGATTACATTGGTCACCCAGTTTCCCAAAATATTATTTTAAATAATTACGGGGGGGAATTACTTCTGAAATCTGCTAATGAATAAAATACAATGGTGAGCATTTCACTGGAGAGTCAGTCATTTTTTTATTCACCATTTAATTCTTTGGACAGGCATATTGTGCTAGACACTGCCAGGTACTGAAAAGAAACAAAAATGAATAAGTCGTAGTTCCTGCCCTCAAGTTGTTTACAGTATGGTAGAGCAGAGGAGACATGTGCAAGGTGTAGACTCCAGGCGTGGAATGAAAAGTAGGTTCCTTTCCTTCCAAATGACTGGACCTCTGTGCGGAGGTCAGAATCATAAGACATAGAAAGAACACAAGCGTTTGTACTGCCATCCCTCTCCCCTGGTCCCTGCGGGGAAGAAAGGAGAGGGATCTTTATCCAGCTAAAAGGTTAGGGTCGGGAAGTGGCTGTGGCTCAATCAGTAGGGCTCCCGTTTACCATATGGGAGGCCCCAGGTTCGGTTCCCGGGGCCTCCTGGTGAAGGCAAGCCCGCCTGCACGGCGTGGTTAGCTGACCCAGCGAGCACAAGCAGCAAGGGGGGGATAAATGAATAAATAAATAAAATCTTTAAAAAAAAAAAAAGGTTAGGGTCCCACCGTCCCAGGTTGAGTTGTTTAAAGAGCCCCCGGGCCCTCAAGGGAACAGGCTCCTTCTGCAGCTGGTCAGAGGAAGGGGCAGTGCTTCCAGCCTTCTCCAAGAAACACCGAGGCCCCGTCCTAATCTTGTTGCCCTGGGCTGCCCCTAGGGACCCTGTCTGGTTTTGTGGCCAGGTTTTTTCCAGCCAGCTGGATTCATTTGGAGTCTTGCCTGGTGTGTCCAGGCAGGAAAGGTCGGGGCTGCCCAGGCCCAAGTAACCCATACATTGTTTTAAACTATGTACCTGAAAAAGCCAGTCCCACTGTAACATTGCAGTCACAGCTTTGCAGTAGCATCCTCTGTATTTAGGGCCTAGACATATCAAGGAATTTAGGAGGGAAGCTGGTGACCAGAAGGACAGTCACAAGTGGCAGTTGTCTGGGGGAAAGGTGGGGATTGTCACAGAGACCCTTCCAAGACGCGTGAGGGGAAACAGAGAGGCTTTAAGGTCTAGCCTCATGCAATGGGAAAAGCACTGCTGGTTCCAACTCCATCTCTGTCACCATTAGTTATACGATTTGGGACAAGCCACTTGACTTCTCTGGACCTCAGGTTCCTAATCAGTAAATGTTGAGTAATAATATTTTCCCTTGGGGTTGTTGTGAACAGCAAAATGAAATCATGTGTGCAAAAATACTTTAAAAACTGTAAAAACACTATGCAGCTGCAATGTGTTGTTTCAATTATTTGTAGGGAGAAGGGGGCATGTGAGCTAGGCGTCCGCAGAGAGGAAGGACTTTCTAGATAGGGGAATGAACAAGGGAAGGCATGAAGGAAAACGGGCTCAGTGGTGTTCAGGGAATAGTGAGTAATATCTTGGCCAGAGGGTAATGAGTGAAGAGGAAATTAAGACCAGAAAGTTAGCTTCATTTATTTCATCCATTTAAAAAATGGGGGGGGGACTCTTTTGTTATTTCTCTGCATCAACACTGGGCTTTGTGTTAGGACCACTGGTGAACAATCTTGGATGTGATGCTAAGAAGTTGAGCAGAAAGCAATTGACAGCCATTGAGGATTTTTTTCCTTAAACTGGGTAATGTTGTATGATTGTAGTTTTACTTTAGAAAGATTAATCTGGCAGCAGTAGATAAGATGAACAGGAGATGAAGAGAGAGCAATTCAGAAGTTACAGTTCTATCATTCATATCCCCAGTCAGAAGAGAACTACTGAGGGCTTGAACTGGATATTTTCAAAGGGAATGGAAAGAAAAGGGTAGATGTGAAGACTTTCTTAAAAGGGAAAAATTGGAGAACATAGAGATTTAGAGGGCAAGAGAAAGGAATATGTCCAAGACAATAAACAGTTTTTGAACTGATACAATGGTGTACAGAGGACAGTGATACTGTCATCTTTTAGTTGTTGAGGTTGAGATGCTAGCAGCAGGACATTAATTGGGTAATTGGGAGGCATACAGTTTAAACTCTGAATCTAGAAGTCAAGAAAGAACCCTAAAAAAGGATATCTGTCAGAATCACATTTGATAGGGGGGATATAGCAGAGGCCCACAAGGTGTCATTGATATTAAAAGGGACGAGAATAGAGGGAGGCAAGAGGGCCACCGGCAGACCCATTGGCATGACCAAATTCAAGTGGCTAGAGATAGTAGGGAAGATACAAAGAGAACTGAATGCTCCTTGTATCTCTTTTTCTGAATGCTCAGAAAGATAAGAGTAGAACAGGGGGTTGTGATGTCTTGAAGAGCAAAGGAAGAGAGAATTTCCTACTAGACTTCAAGCTCCGTCAGGGTAAGGACCCTATCTGTCATCTTTTGGCATCCACCAGGGCTTGTTGATGGATTGAATGGTTCTGTAAAGCCTTTGCTGCCCTGTGTCCCATCCTCAAAGCCACCTTACCCACCTCACATCCCTCTTTGGTCTGTGCCCTTGTAGCATTTTTTTATGGGCCTTCATTTCAGTTTTTTTCCATCAGGCTACCCCAACAGGTGGTACACCCTTTGAGGATGAGACTCTGAGCCAGGACTGTGTCATATTTATCCTTATAGCTCAATGTTTAGCCCAGTGCCTTGGCAATGTGGTGCTCAGTGAATTAATGGAGAGAAGGAAGGAAGGAACGAGGGAAGGGGGAGAGAGAGAGGAGGAAAGAGTCACAGCATCAAAAACTGTAATCAATTTGAGGATGAAGTGTTCCAAAAAGCCACTGAATTTTAGCAGTTCTGAGTCCTTGGTCCTAGGCCTCCTGAACATATTCTAAACATATTCTTGTTGAGAATTTTGTTAAAATAAACATAGATACTCTTTTATAATTTTCATCTGGGGTGAATAGCATCATTGAGCTTTCTCATAGATTATCTGTGGCCCTCAACTATTAACCAGATATTACAGCACCAAAAGGGAAAACTAAGAGAAAGAAAAATGCAGGTACCCTGCCCAGGCAGCCAACCTTTCTGCTCTCTCCTTTAACACAGCGCAGATTTTCCTCCAAATCTCTTCCACAAGATGCCGTCGGAGGCCAGTGCAGAAATGCCACCAAGAAAGTCCTTTCTTTTCTCTACATATAATAAACTTAGCCTTCTGCTGATTTTCTTAGATTCCTGGGTTGGAAGAATGAAAGTTGGTTCCCTGAGTATAAATAGCTTTCTGATAATGTTAGACATCTCTGGAAGTGCCTGTTATACCATTACAGCTACCTCATTTGTATTCCCAAAGAGTTCAGTGGCCTCCAACAATGCCCAGTACTCTCAGAGAGTAATGTGGATATTAGGAGAACTAAAATCAATACATTTAAAGCTTTCATTGTATAGCTCTGCTTATCTTTAAACCACCTCAGCCATCATCAAGGGTAGCCAACAAATCACAGCCTTAAAGAAGACGATGCTATGGAGACAGAAAATCAATTAAGCAATAATCATGACAATTGTTAAAAGCAAGAATTGGCCTTTTACAGATTTCCAAGCCTTTAATTTCCATTTCCCATAATGAATTTTAAAACTTCACAGTCGTGGCTGCTGCTGGCTAACTCATCTGTACTGAAATCTATTTAAAAGTACTAACAACACAAAACTATGCTTGATCCCAAAGCACATTATGGAAACAGGAATAATAATTGCAGCAGAAATATAATTCAAAGACTTTTATTGACTTTTCATGTTTAATGGTTATTATTCTGGCTTGTTTCGAGTAATTTTAATAACCACAGTTTATTTACAAAATTCGGGCGAAGTCTTTTGTTCCTATGCCAACAAAATACATTTGTTCCCAGACAGCTGGTATGATGCATCATTCTAAAACTTGCGTTATGAGGGATAGAACCACATTTAATTTTGGCCACATCTTGTTCTCAATAAGAGTTTGAACATTTGCCTCTGTTTTCTGGAAAGAAAAAAAAAAAAACAAAACACTTGAGGCCTGATGTCAGGGACATGCATATTTTTATTAAAACATACATCTCGTCCAAATGTTCCTTATAAATCAGCTATTCTAGTAGATTTTAGTAGTGAAGCAGGTCAAACACTTGTACCCAATTCCCCCACTTAAAACTACCCATGATGATCAAAACACCATTTTTTAAAGATAACTTAAAGCCACTTTTCTGGTGGGAATGTGCTCTGGGTTTTGTCGTGGCTTTCTTGAGATTCCCTTTGTTTTTAACTTCCCTGGGCTTATTGTGCTGGGGAGGAGAGAGGAGGCGGGATCGCTGACGTGCCTGCTCCGTGCTTGTAATCCTGTCCTTTGCTGACATGTCAAATGCAAGTGTCAGCAAAGCACTCGCTGCATCCCTGCAGCTGTTTTTCCATAAAGCATCTTCTGCGTCATTGGAGCAGCTCTGCATCCACGCAGTGAACACTGGGGGACCATGAAGACCTGGGCGAGAGCCACAGGCTGACACAGGGCTCCAAAGCCTGGCAGTGCCTGCCTACGGCTGGTTCTCAGCTTTCATTCCTGTAATGAAGTAAGGGGATAATATAGTCTCATTTCTTATAGGTAGTTTAGTCTTTGTGTGTGTGCATTTAAATTAAATCAGTAAATCGTGGATTGCGCTTAAGGAAAAAAAAGCAGAAACAAAAATTTGCTTAAGTTGTACTCTTTGCCCATAGCCCTTCAAAATGGGTGGGCAAGAATTACCAAGCATTAGTGTGGGTAATCGAATATAGTCTCACAGGAGATAAAAAGGGGACACTCTATCCTGAGTGGTGGCCTATCCAGGCTTCCTTTTTTGGCACTAAGCTCTGAATTCATGGAATTGGGTAATAAACAGCTGGGAAGAGGAAGTAAAAGAAGAGAAAAACAGAGACGTACAAGAGGGTGGGAGTCAGCATGGTTATGTGGAAGAAATGTTTGATGACTGTTTATTGTGCTTGTCACATTCAGAAAAGAGTATCAAATATTCTAAGATGCCATGTAGTTGCAATTTCTTTTCTACTACAGTTCAGCCAGAAAAGAACTCCTATTCCTGTTGAGAGAGGGCTATTTTGAGGTAGAATCAATTGAATTTTTTTATTGTCAAACAAATGACAAAGCAGAGTTATTTTAGAGGCCCCACATATATTATCAGTTTAAACAAGAAATAAAGAAAGCAAAGTGATTTTTTCATACCAAGGAAAATTCAGAAGTGAAAAAGCCTATTTGAATATATTTTCCAGGTAGATAGCCTGTGGGAATTCTATATAGAAATAGAGGATGTGGTTCCAGTAGGAAAAAAAAATTATAAACTGTTCAAATGGAAAGAATGACTTATTGAATCAAATGAAAAACTTAAGATCTAGGGAAGAAGATAACATAATTGGCCTTATTAAAATTTTATGGCACAAAATTTGAATCAGACAACCTAGCTCTTCCTCAGCTGTCAATGGACAGACATGGCGTGGAAAACTTGGTTGTCCTCTAGGAGCTTCTGTTATTATAATAAATGAGAAGAAATAATTTAAAGACCCATTTTTGGTTTTGTAAGTGAAATTTGCCCTCAGGCTTTTTCAGAAGGGGTAAGGAGAAGTAGGTAGAGGACACTGTGACAAAAGGTTTTATAATTTGTGATTATTAAGGAAGGAATTTGCAGCTGTTAGTGTTAGCACTGACAAACTTTCACAAGCAATTCTTCCCAACTCAGGTATGGTAGCAAGGCATGGTGGGAAGTGCACAGACGTCAACAGGCTCAGATGCTTGTCCTGGTTCTTATATCAGCAGCAGCAGAAAGGAATCCATGGCCTCATGCATGGTCCTCCAGGCCTGGCAACTCCAGTGGAACCAGAGCAGCAATTTATCTTATTTTTCTACCCTTCAGCTTAAGATTTTATTTGAATAATCCCATATGTTCCATTCAGCACATAAGACTTTGAGTTTTTACATGACTTTTGATAAACAGAGGGAGGTAAGTGAGATGGTAAATCAGAACATGAGTGTCAGCTCAGAGTGAGACCTTTCTAGGTCCTGGAGACACATACTTGAACAAAACAAGCAAAAACCTTTACCTTTGTGAAGGTTTTAGTGTTTCAGTACTAGGTCCTTTGTGGCCCTTTGCATTTCTATGTACATTTTAGATTTGATTTGTCAATTTCTATTTAGTCTTCCAGTCTATGAACATGGTATATCCCTCCATTTTACTTAAGCATTGTTTAATTTTTCTCAGTTACATTTTATTGTTTTCTGTGATGATATCTTGCATATCTCATTAGATTTATTACTATTCCTGGGTATTAGACATATTATGATATCATGCTGTCTTTTTTTTAATTTCATATTTTCACAGTTTGTTGCTGTAAAAAACAACTGACTTTTGTGTAGATTCTCTTTCTTACGTGAAGGAAGTTCCCTACTAGGCTCACTAAGTATTTTTTTTCCTTTTGAAATCATAAATGGATACTGAATTTACTTAAATGCCTTTTCTCCATCTTTTGAAATAATCATATGAATTTTTTTTTGTTGTTAAAGAATTATTTATTTCTCTCCCCCCCCCATTGTTTTTGCACTTGCTTTCTGCTCTCTGTGTTCTTCTGTGTCTGCTTGTCTTCTCTTTAGGTGGCAGAGGGAACCAATCCTGGGACATTCCAGAGTGGGAGAGAGGCGCTCAATATCTTGTGCCACCTCAGCTCCCTGGTCTGCTGTGTCTTTTATTGTTTCTCCTCTGTGTCTCTTTTTGTTGTGTCATCTTCCTGTGCCAGCTCTGCATGGGCCAGCACTCCACGTGGGCCAGCACTCCACGTGGGCCAGCTCTCTGCTCGGGCCAGCTTGCCTTTCACCAGGAGGCCCCGGGAATCAAACCCTGGACCTCCTATATGGTAGACAGGAGCCCAATCACTTGAGCCACATCCATTTCCCTGAATTTTTGTATATTATCCTCATAGTGAGCAACTTGGTTAAATTAAATTCACTTATTCTAATACTTTATCTGTATATTTTTTTGGATTTTCTACATGCAAATTCCTGTCATTCAACCCTCCTACAAAGACATGTCTATGGTTTGCTGTCCTTGGACACATAAGAATTGGAGGCAAAAAGATGTGGACTTGGAGAAGTCTAGAGCCAGCTTGCTCCCCACAGGCTCAAGATCACCCTTTTCTGCACAGAAAAAAAAAGGAAAAAGAAAAAAAAATTCCTGTCCTTCATAAATAATGACAATTGCATTTCATTCTTTCTAATCCATGGCTCTTTTTCTTGTCATAATCTACTGATTATAACCTCCAGTACAATATTGAATAGAAGTGGTGATAGCACATATCCTTGTCTTGTTCCCTATTTCATAGAAAAGTTTTTAACATTTTCCCATTAAATGCAATGTTTGTTATAGAGGGATTGCATAGATTCCCTTTATCATAAGAAAGACATTCCCTTCTATTCTTATTTAGTCTTTTTTTCTCCTTTAAACCACAAATGGATGTTGAATTTTCTAAAATGCCTTCTATCCATCTTTTGAGATAATCACATGACTTTTCTCCTTTTTTTCTGTTAATACATTGAATTTTATAAATTGATATTCTAATATTAAACCAGTCTTGTGTTCCTGGAATAAATCCTATTTGATCTTTTTATGTTTTCCTGGATTATGGTTTACTACCATTTTGTTTAGAGTTTTTACATCTGTGTTTCTGAGTGAGAATGACCTGTAATTTTCTATTATTGTAATGTTCTCATCAGGTATTGGCATCAAAGTTTGCTGGCCTCATAAGATTAGTTGGAGTGTCTCCTCAATCTATTTTCTGGAAGAGTTAGTGTAATATTGATATTATTTCTTCCTTAAATTGTTGGTAGAATTCATTGTTGAAGTATTCTGGGCCTAGAGTTTTCTTGGTTAGAAGATTTTCATGTAATTATGAATATACTTTCTTGAGTGACTCTAGAATTAAGGTTTTCTATTTTTTTATGTCAGTTTTTTAAAATGATGTTGACATCACATGACAAAAAATATATTCTTATGATCTTTTTATCCCCACCTCCACTTGCTGTCTGTGTCCATTCACTGGGTGATCTTCTATGTCTGTTTCTTGCCTTCTCTTCTCATTTTTCTCCTCCAGGATTCACTGGGATTCAATCCTAGGGACGTCCGATGTGGGAGAGAACCACACTGTCACTTGCGCCTCCTGGTTTCTGGCGCATCTTGCCTTGATTCTCCCCTGCATCTCTCTTTTGTTGCATTATCATCTTGCTGCATGGCACGCCATGCGGGCCCAGCTCTCCTGCTCACCTTTTTACCAGGAGGTCCCGAGGGTTGAACCCGGGTCCTCCCATATTGTGGACAGATGCCCAATCACTTGAGCCACATCGGCTTCCCTGATCTTTTTAATGTTTGTAAGATCTGTAGAATGTTTTCATTCTTAACATTCATTATTTGTGCCATCTCTTTTTTTCTCATTCTTTATAGGAAGTAATCAATTTTATTAGTCTATTCAAAGAACCTATCTTTCACTTTGTTGATCTCTCTACTGTATGATTTCTAGTTCATTCTTTCATTTGTCTTTTTTTTACTTTTTAACAAATATTTTCCCTTCTACTACTTTGGGTTTCATTTGCTATTATTTTTCTAACTACTTCTTAGCTAATTGATTTTCATACTTTTATCTTAATCTATGCATTTAAGTCTACAAGTTAACCTCTAAGGACAGCTTAGCTACATCCCAAAAGTTGGTAAATGTTGTGTTTTCATTATCATTCAGTTAAAAGCATTTCATAATTCTGAGTGTAAATTCATTTTTTAAGTTATGAGATATTTAGAAATGTATTTTTTAGTTGCCAAATGTGGAGATTTTCTAATAAGTTTTTCTTATTAACTTCTAGCTTAATTGCCAGTTGGTCAGAGCACATTCTTTTTATTACTCCCACCTTTGAAATTTGTTTATGCTTGCCTTATGATCCAATAGATTGCCAAATTTTGTAAATGTTCTATGTATACTTGAAAAATATTCAGTTTTTAGGTATAGCTTTCTGCATAAATTTATCAGGGCCACATGTTAGTTATATACTTCAATTCTTCTATATCCTTCCTATCATCCTATCAGTTTCTGTTAGAGATATGTTAAAAGTCCCTTTATAATTTTGAATATGTCTGTTTCTTCTTTTAGTTCCATCAATTTTTGTTTCATTTATTTTAAGGCTATGTTATTAAGGTAATACAAATTTAGAATTGTTAATGGCCAATGAATTGAAATAGTTATTATTATAATCTTCCTCTTTATTTCTGTTAATGTTTTTTGCTGAAATTATTCTGATATTAAAATAGTCACACCAGCCTTCTTTTGGTTAGTGTGAACTTGGTATGTATTTTTCCATCATTTTACTTTCAACATTTGTGTTATAATTTTTGTCTTTCTATTTTCATTGTCTCTTGTAATCAGCACGTTAGTTAGGTTTTGTATTTTATCACTCTGACATTCTTTTTATTGGAGCATTTACATTTAATGTAGCTACTGATATATTTGAGATTCAGTGAATCACCTCCTTATTTACCTTCTATTTGTCCCATCTATTGTTATTTTTTCTTTCCCTTCTTGTCTTCTTTTCAATTTATTATTTTCTATTATTCTTTTAGCTTAGTACTTATATACTATTTTACTGTTCTTTTAGAGATTATCCAAAGATGCATTCTTGACTTATCAAAGACTAACATAAATGAGTACCCTTAGCCCTTTGAGCAGTGCAAGGACCTTAGAACACTCTAACTCTGTTTACCTCCTCCTCCCACTTATTTAACAGGATATTGTCAGTGTGTATTTAATTCTCTCTTCATATGTATAATTTTTACTGTTTTCTACAACCAATATTCACTTAAATATACTGTGTATTTATCCTTTTCCTCGTTGTTTATTTCTTCTTGCATCTTTGAGCTTCCATCTAAAACTGTTTTCCTTCTACTTGATGAATACCTTGTAATATTTTCTTTAATCCAAATATGCTGGCCACAAATTCCCTCACCCCTCAATTTTTGTTCATCAAAATGCCTTCAAGCAACTAAAGAGACAATGACAATTAAATGCAGCATGTGGTCCTGGACAGGATCTAGTAATGGAGGAGAAAATGTTCGAAAGGATATTATTTTATTGAGACATATAAAATTGGAATATAGACTGTAAGCTTTATATCATTGTTAAATTACTTGAACTTGATAACTGCACTTAAGATGGTTACATAATGAATGTCCTTGTTCTTAGGAAATGTGCATGGAGATAGGAAGTGTTCAAAGAGTACAGAGCGTACAACCTACTTTCAGAAAATAGACAGACAGTAGAGAGATGTAGATAGATCATAGAGGGAGGGAGAGGGGGGGGGAAGAGAGAGGTGGATGGTAGAATGATCTGGAAAATGTGGTGAAATGCTAACATTGGTGGATCTGGGTGTATGGTGGGAGAGGGTTTAAGGGTATGTTGGAGCCCTCAGTATGGGGTTTGTATGATATTTTGCAACTGTCCTGTAAGTTTAAATTATTTCAAAATTAAAAGGTAAAGAAAAATGCCTTTATATCACTTTAATTCTTAAGGAATACAAAGAGCATTTAAAAGAAGTGTAAAATTCTAAGTTACCATTTTGTCCTTTCATCATTTTGAAGCTGTCAGCCTTCAAATGTTGTTTTCTGGCTTCCGTTATCTCTTTTAAGAAGCCAACTTTCAGTCTAGCTGTTGCCCTGCTGAAGGTACTCTTTTTTCCTGTGGCAGTTTTTTAAGTTTTCTCTTTGTCTTTGGTTTTAGCCCTTTTACTATGAAATACCTAAGATCTTTTTTTTTTTTTTTCCCCTTTATCCTGCATGGGGTTCTTGGCGCTTTCCTAAATCTGTGACTTGATATATTTTGTTAGTTTTAGAAAATTATCAGCTATTTTCTCCTCAGTATTTACTGCTGCCTAATCCCCTTTCTCCTCTCCTTTGAAGGCTGTAACCATATGTATATTAGACCTTCTGTGTTCCTTATGTCTCTGTATTTATTCTGGATATCTTCCTTTCATCCAGCTTCCAGTTCTCTAATTATCTGTTTGCTGTGTGTAATCTGCTTTTAACCCTACTCTTAATTTTGGTTATTATATTTCCCAGAGACAGAATTTCTCTAGTTAATTCTTCTTTATAATTTCCTATTCTAGGCCAACATACACAATCATTTTCCTCATTTTGTTGAACATATTTATCGCGGTTCTTTTAAAATCTAAGTCTGATAGCCATTATCTGGAGCTTGCATAGGTCTTAGTTCCTTGTCTTTTGTTTCTCTTGGCTTTGGTCATATTGTCTTGCCTTCTTGTGAGCCTGGCTATTTTTGATTGAGTGCCAGATATTGTATGTGAAAATTTATAGAAATGATTTCAGACCTAAGGTGATGTTAATTTCTTCAGGCAGAATTTACATTTCCTGCTGGGTAGATAGCCAGTAGCACTAGCAATCTTGGATAACCTTAATCCATTTTCAGGGACTGAGATGATTTGGTGGGCTGGTCTATTTCTACTTTGCTTCTACTCCTAAGGTATAGCACTTTAGAATCCACCCAAAGCTTCTTTTTAGTGAGCCTTGGACTGCAATTTGTGCCTTCTGAACTCTTTTGTGAGACTGTCAAAGATCTGTTTAGCTTCTCAGCCCCTCACCCACCACTTCTGGAATTGGCAAGGACCTCTATGTGAAAATGGCCACATAATGCCAGACTCACAAGCTCTCCTGGTTTCTATCATCTCTAGGATCTTAGCCTATAATGCTTCCCTTCCATGTTAGCACCTTAATACTTTGAAGCAGACAGGGGAGAAAATTATCTAAATCCCTTCACTAGAAATGGAAATTGGGCATTTGCATTTTTGTGAATTGCTTGATCACATTCATTGCTAATTTTTTCTATTGGTTTTTCTAAATTGAGCTATAGAATATATTTTTATATATCATATAATAGTGGTTTGTTAAATTTGTTGCAGATATTTCCTCCCAGTTACTTATCTTTTAATTTTTTAATTCAATATTTTGTTTCCTAAGAACGCTACCTTCCATCTTTTTCTTTATGGTTTCTAAGCTTACTTAGGAAGGTCCTCCTGACCCCAAGATTATAAAACCTATTCTCTTTTATTTTCCTACAGTACTTTTAAGAGTTTTGCTTTATACATTTAACACCTTAATCCACCTCAAATTTATCGTTATATGCTGTGCTAGATAAAGATCATGGTAGCCAGAAATGCCTGCCATGAGGTCTAGGCTCTAACCCCCTGGAACCTTTGAATATTATGTTATAAGGCAAAATACTCCCCTAGGTAATTGAGGCTACTGCTCAGTGACTATAAACTGGGAAGATGAGCCTGTGTTATCCAGGGGTAGGCCCAGGCTAAATCACATGAACCTTAAAGGTGAAAAACTTTCTCCAGCTGGAAGGGGAAGAGATGTGGCAGGAGGGGAGAACAGAGAAATTCCAAGCATGAGAAGGATTCAACCCACCATTGCTGGTTTGAACAAGGTACTGAGGAATGCAGCTGGCCTTCAGGAGCTGAGAGAGGCTCCCGGCCCACAGTCAGCAAGGAAATGGGGACCTCGGCCCTACAGCTGCAGGGAACTGGAGTCACCAACAGTCTAAATGACCTTGGACATGGATTTTCCCCCAGAGCCTCCAGCCCAGAGCCCAGGCTGGCCAACACCTTGATTTTGGCCTTGTGACTCTTGGAGGCGAACAACCAGCTGGGCACCCTAGGACTCAGACCTGCAAAACTGTGGCATAATTACCTTGTGTGGTTTAAACCTGCTACGTTTGTGGTAATTTGTTATGGCAACAATAAAAAACTAATACAGGGATCTTGTTTATTTGGGGTTTTTTCCCCAAATAGGTAGCCAGTAATTGACATCATATATTGACTATGGTATACTTTCCCCAATTTATTTGAAATATCACATTTGTCAAATTTTCCATAGATAGCTTGAATATACATGAATCTGTTTAGAGCTGACAGGAATAGTGAGACCTATTCTTTCCTCCTCATCCATTTCCTGTGCCAATGCCAGTCATATGGTGTGGTGGTGAAGAGCATGAGCTGTGGAGCCAGATTGCTTGGGGTCACATCCCAACTCTGCCACATCCACTTACTTGCTGTGGGACCTGGAGCAAGTTACTTTACTTATCTTGCTTCAGTGTCCCTGTCTTTAAAATGGGTTAACAATAGAACCTGCCTCACAAAGTTGGCTTGGGTATTAAATTAGTTATTACAAGTAAAGCCTTTAGAAGAATGCTAGTACATAGTAACTATCTACAGGGGAAAAGCACCTCTTATCTTCTTTTTCTAGGATTGTCTTAGTTATTCTTAAGCATTTTCTGTTTTACAGGAATCTTAGAATAAGCTCCTCAATTTCCATTTTCTAAAAATCCTATTGAATTTCTGGTTGGAATTGCATTGAATTTATGAATTAGTCTGGGGAGAACTGACATCTTTGCAATATTGAGTGCCCCCAGTCAGGAACTTGGCATGTCTCCCCATTTAATCCGGTCTTCTTTGGCATCCTTCAGTACAATTGAAAGTTATCTTTATATGGATGTCGCACATTTCTTAAGTTGATTCCCAGATGTATTATGGTACTTTTTTCCTTTTGTGGATTTTTTCCTATATATATTATGTTTTATTTTCTTTCTTTCACCCCTCACCCCCCCCACCGCCCCCACCTTGTTATTTGCACTCGCTGTCTGCTCATCTTTTTAAGAGGCACCAGGAACCAAACCCGGGACCTCCCATGTGGAAGGGAGGCCCCTAATAGCTTAAGCCACATCCACTTCCCCCTTGTATTTTTTATCAGTTATTGCTGGTGTTTAAAGAAAGCATTCATATTTTTTAACATATATACAGCCAACTAGCACTATTGCCAATATTAGTTCTAATGGTTTTTCAGTTGATTTCCTACATTTTTTAAGGAGGCAACTGTATCATTCCTAATAGCAATGATTCTTGTGTCTTCTTTTCTGCCTTACCTCTCTTGTTTATCTTACTGCCCAAGCAAGGGCTCTAGTCCAGTATTGAGTAGTAGCAAGGATAGCAGGTGTCCTTGTCTTTTACTCATCTTTAATGGAAATGCCTCATGTTTTACTTGTGTTTTGCTTTCTCTCGGTCTCTAATACCTACGCTTTGTTGGGTTTAGACACATCACCTTCATTATAATTACTTATATACTTGTCTTATCATTCCCACTCGACTAAGGTTCCTTGAAGGCAGAGAATATATTATGGTAGGAATATATATGTGCCCCACAGTCACCTTTCACCACGTAGAGGATGAACACATTTCATCTCTAGTTGGAACAGGGAAGACACAGAAAGTCCCAGAGTCCTCTTGTACAGGCAAGAGAGAAGCCCTGTTCCCTTCCGACCTGTCCCTTCATTGTCGCCATGTGACTTCTTGGCCCACTCCTGTTACCTATCATGGAATCTCTTAGACACTGGGCAGGATCCTCATTTCCAAGGTAAAGAATTCCATCTACTTAGGGATGAGGGGTTGGCTCTCCCCTTACTGCACATACTCACACTGGCTCCCACTTTCCTCTTCTGGAGCTCTTAGGCTCCAGTCAGGGGGTCTCTTTTCTGCAATGTCCCTCTCTGGTCTAACCACCAGATTCCTGGGCCCCTGACCACTGTTTTTTTTTCTTTCTTTGCCACCTGCTCCAAGTATTTCCATTTTCAACCAGCTGCATACTGTTTGTTTTACCTACCCCCTCCACAGCCAAACAACCCAAACAGAAAGCTGAGAAATGCGTTTGCCTTTGAAATAGTAGATTGTTTTTCTGAGACAGTAATGTGAGCTGACTCCCTCCATCATTTGCATTGAGCTTAATCTTGATATCCTCCCACAGCCATAGCAGTCACACAGTGTTTTGCACAGAATAGGAATTTAATGACCATTTGATCGGTAAATACTTGAATAATGAATTCCATAGGGTTTTGGACCCTGATCGGGTTGACTATCAGATTTATAATTCTGTAGTACCTACTTAGTCTTCATTAGTTTTTAAACTGCTAAATTTTTGCTTATGCAGATGCCCATCTTTTCAGCGAAGCTTGCCAACAATTCTCATGTATTTGAAAAGCAGGTTGGTTAATGATTGCTGATATCACTTCTTTGTAAGCTGCGGCATATAGGAGTATCTGAATTGGAGGGAAAGCTGGGTTAGGCTGAAGCTTGAACACATGATGTGTTTTAAAGTTGATGTCTTTTGGTATTTGGTTTTTAAACAGGTGTCAAAAAATGATAAAAAGAATAAAAGAAGTGTTTGCATTTGTGTATATATAAATAGAAAACTTCCTGGGAATTTCAATTATGAGTATTCCAAAAACTTCCAATGAGGAGAACACTATACAGAATGTAGTAGGACCCAAAGAGTGAGTTGAATTCTTGCTTGTTAGGAAATCCTAGCTATGATATCAGCACAATATTAGAGTTTATTTTGAAAATGACAGAATGCAAGTTTTCGACCCTCTTTTTTTTTTTTTTTTCTTTTTTCTCGTGAAGAAACAGGGAAGTCAAGAAGAGAAAGGTCTAGGAGGGTAAAGAGCACCATCAGAGAGCTCGACCCACCCCAGCCCACCACATCCAGTTGCTGCTGAGGACACAAGAGAAGGAGCCCCTTCCCTGTGTGGAGCTAACCGTAGTGCACGAGGAAGCCAAGGCTAAGAGCAGTATTTGGCAGAGCTAGATTTGGCTTCAGATTCAAGTTAGCCTGTTAGAAAATCGTCCTGGAGCCAGGAGCCCCACACCCCAGGGGAGGTTGAAGTTTAGCAGGTCTCAGAGCAGTGCATGGGGTAGATCTCAAGGTCGACCCTTTTTTAATCATCAGTAAGCCTCAAAGAAGATATGCCTCACTAAAGGGATAAATATCTTATTTTTGACAGAAGACACTATTCATTAAGCAAACATTTACTGAACACCTACTATGTGGTAGGCAATATTAGCCCTGGAGTGTAAGAAGAGTGAGACAGTCCCTGCCCTGGAGGATCTCATAGCCTAGTGGAAAGATTCTTAAAAGTTAACTTGTGGGAGTGGATGTGGCTCATGTTACTGCTAAGTTTTAGCATCTGTGAGACTCCTTTCTACAGGCATGTTGTTTTTTTTTTGCATGGGAGTAGGAGTGTTTTTTAAAACTCATATCCTTAATATAATAAATTATGGAGGTGTATTAGTCAGCCAAAGGGATTCTAATGTGAAATACCAAAAAATGGGTTGGTCTTTATAAAGGGTATTTATTTGGGGTAGAAGTCCACAGATACCAGGCCAGTGTTAAGTTTCTTCTCTCACCACAGTCCATTGCCACGTGTTGGAGCAAGACAGCTGCCGACGTTTGCCAGGGTTCAGGCTTCTTGGGTTCCTCTCTTCCCGGGGCTGCATTTCTCTCCAGGCTTAGCTCCTGTTTCCTCCACAAGGTCAGCTGTAGACTATCAGGTGAACGGCTCACTTCTCTTCTCCTGGGGCCTTCTCTCCAATATCAAAACTCCAACATCAAAAAACTGCTTCTCAAAAACTGGTCCCTCTGTTCTTTGCCTTGCCTTTTATATTCAATTCCCCTACCCACCAAGGGGTGGGGCTCAACGCCCTACTGACGTGGCCCAGTCAACACCCTAATCATAACTAAATCATGTCCAGATTAACAGATCAGTTTACAAGCATGATCCAATTATATTTTTGGAATTCATAATTACATCAAATTGCCAAACGGCTAAAGAAGGTAATAGATTATGTTCATTTTTTTTTTTTTTTTTTATTCTTTCTAGTACATCAGAGTGGAGCCACAGTTTTAGTTGCTCCTTTAACAGCTACCACCCTAGAAAATGTCATTTTAGACCTCCCCTCCATTGCCCTGAAGCTGTGATGATTCTCTTTGATTCATTGGTCATCTGCTTTGGGTTCCCTGGACCTTTCCCCAAGCTTGATCAACCATTAGCCTTCTGGACTTCTGAGTTTAAGCCAGATCAGGTTGAAATCATGTGTTAAGGCTTGGTGGGTTCATCATTGTCCTCAATTTAAGAAGCATTGTAGAGGTCACGACATTGCTACAAAGAAGGTGGCCCTAATCTCTTACTTTATAAGAGGGAGTGCTGTGGCGTACATGACCCAGTGGCACCAGCCCCTCCAGCACCGAGAGCCAACAGTGTGCTCATTTCCTCAGCTCTTGCTGTGGGATTCAGAGAGGAGTACAAAACCAGGTGTAAACTATTTTTCAAATACTCCTCTGACTGAGCATTAAGTTTCCCCGAGACCAGATGCCATTGTTTAAATAATATCCTGAAGGATCCAAAGAGAAGGAATTACTCATCGTGTTTCATTCATATAAATTTGAAATAAAAGGGGGGAAGTATAAAGAAACCAAAGTACCTTGAATATGCCTTGCCAGACTATAATAATTTGAACAGAATATTGTCTCACTTAAGAAAGCTCAGAGGTGAAGTGCTCTTTCCCTTTAATTATCGGTTGAACTTCCCATTATTTGTTATTAGTGCGTTTTAGTCAAAAACAAAGGCAAACCATTATGATTTCTCTTGCCAAGCAGGTTGGTTATGTTTTCAGATTGTGCAACACTTTAAAGTGATTCTTTCCTTTAATCACTTCCATTTACTTATTTTATTGATTTATACCTTTCCCTCTGTGATTACTTTGATGGCCTGCATCAAATTAAGACAGCAAATAACTAAAGCCCTTGTCTTTACATTACATTATTTTCTGTGGCATTCCCTAGGTATTGCCAAAAGCTTCACCCAGCGCAGGTGCCATTGGCATCAGGGCCAGTCATTGGCAAGATCATCAGCAGTATTGACTGCTAGGTGAAGACGTCTCCCATAAGAGAGAAGTTGTATGAAAAAGGCCCCCACACAATGTGAGGATAGAGGCCAGCACAAGGTTTGCCCGCAGTGGAGAAAGTCCATTAGGATTAAAATAGCAGGAATTTGTAGTTGACCCTGTCAAAATAATTGTGTGTGTGTGCGTGTGTGTTCACTTTCTCAGTAACATAAGGTAGCGTAGGGATGAAGAAAGCAAGTGTTGGGAAGTACCAAGAGCTGGGGTTTGACCCAGTGGAAAGTCTTTAGAAAGCCCTTCAGAAAGTCAAGCAAAAATAAGATTTTAGTGTATAAAGTCTAGGTTACGTCAGCAAGAAAGTACATGAGGGAACTAACCCATTAGGGGAATCTATGAGCAACCAGATAAGTAGTGAGGCGGTAGGAAAGGTCAAGGGATAGAAAACTCATACTTTGAGATGTGGAAGTTGGTTTGATGGTTGGGGCAGATGTCAATACCTGAAGCGGGAAAAAAAAAAAAAATACCTGAAGCAATCCTGTCCAGTCAGTAGGGTGTGACATAGTTTAAATCATTATATTGCTGGATGATCGGTTGGGCCAACTCATAGGGTGCAAAATCTCAACCCTGGCCAAGTAATCTATTAGAAATAATGTTTTGAACTCAAACTGGTTTAAACAATAAAGAGAATTTTTTGGTTCATGTAACTAAGAACTAGTAGTAGTTTCAAGGGAGTCTTAATCCAATAGCTCAAATTATGTGACCAAAAGTGAGTTTTTCTCTCTCCATTTTTTTTTCTTCATAATTGTCCATGTCAACCTGTTATGATTTTACCCACATGGGCAAAATCAGAAATGATCAGCACAACTTTTAGCAGGATAATGTCAATACTTCCATAAAATGAAGCACTGTAATTGCAACCTGCTATTCTCTCCATTTTTTTAGCTCATTCTTTTGCAAGTTAACCCCCTTGTGGTTTCAAGACCATACTGAACCTATGTTTACAGGTTCAAATCAGCAGAAAAGAGTTTCCTTCCACAACCACTCCCACAGAGGTCCCAGGTGCATATCTCATTGGCCCAGCTCTAATTCTAGAAGGAACCTAGAGTCATAAGCAGGAAGAAAGGCAGCAGTTCATTCATCTGAACTGGGTTAACAAAGCAAGCCCATGCACGGGTCCTGAGACCACAAGATAATACCACTGGCCTACTCCTGTTGCGAGACTGAGGCTGTTAATGTCCTGCTGCCCTTATCTGCATTGTCTCAGCAGTTTGGTAGCTGGGCATACAGATGAAAAGAAAAGCAATAGACACCAGCAGGGTTGGTGGTGAAAAGTCTAGAGTATGGAAATGAAAGCCATTAAAATGAGGTAGGAACCACAAAGCCAAAGGTATCTAGATCATCAGTGAGGACATTGAGCCCTTGACAGTGTTAGCAGGATTGAGAGGAAGACTGTTCTGGAAACCTTGGCATTGCCTTGGACACTGCCCTCCCCATCAGTCACACTATAACCATTTCATCACCAACTCATGTCACTTCAGTTCTATTCATCTTCTCCATTCCCTCCACTTGCCATCTTTGCTTTGGTCCTGATCACCTCACGTTTGGATGATGTGATCTCTTCCTCTCTGGTCTCCCTGCCTCTCATCTCTGTGTAAGCTCCCTAAAATACCACCTTCCTCATTGTGTTCCCCTGCTCAGAAAAACTACCAGCTCCCAGTCCCTCATCGGACTTCTTTGCCTGGCCTAACCGACTGCCCAGTGTTATTTCTAAGCATTCCCTGGCATCCCCAGTCAGGCCCTCAAGTCCTGTACCAGCCACACTCAATTTTGCTCTGGACCATGCTTTTTCCCTTACTTGGAACGTCCTTTCACCTCCCTTCTCCCCGTCCAAGTGCTGCTCACCTTTGGAAGCCCAGCTCCTCTCACCACCTGCCTCAGATAATCCCAAACAGTTCTATCCCACAAAAATCTTTTTCTTTCCCCCAATTTCTGTTATCCTTACCCTCAGTTCTCCATAGCTGAATGTACGATGTTTGTGGGGTGTATCTGTTTCCCAACAAAATTTCAACTCCTTGAAGATAGGCTTTTATTCTTCTTTTATATTCCCCACAGGGGATAAACTACTGATAAACAATTAGAGGTTCAGGAAAGGACCATGAATTGATTAGGAGAGTAAAGAGGAAGATGCTGGTCATGTCCTGTGTGTGCTGTGGGCTGGGCTTCTTCAGGCAGTCCCACCAGTCCTAGCGGTTTCCCACCCAACCACCCACCAGTCTTGGACTAGTTTAAATTAAGAAGTAAAAGGTTCTCCAGAAGTCCCAAGAGGTTGTTTAAAGGCCTCTATGCCCAAGACAAGCCCCTCTTCCATACCTAGCACCCAATTCTTAGTACAGTACTATTAGCCAACTCCCTTGCTCCGCCGGCCTTCTTACTGTCACCAAATGTGATCCAGAAATGAAGTTGAGCCACACCATGTGTAGACTAAAGAAAAAATTTCAGATGAGTCTTCTCAAAGTTACCATTCCACCAAACATTTACTTTGCCTTATGGGATATTTACAGCATATATAATCCTAAGTTCACAATATGACACCAGTTACATTCCCCAAGGCCACTGGACATGTAAGAGATCATGGAACCTGGGCTCACCTATCTTAGTATGAAAAATCTAACCAAGGCCAGGAAGGAAGCAAGATTAATTGAGCTTACTTAACAAATTGAAGGGGAAGAAATAATTTTTTCAAAGCTGGAAAAAAAAAGAGCATTAGGCAATATAAAATACTATCCTTATCCCAAAAATCTTAGCCTTTCTGCTGCCAATGTCAGTAAATACACGTGCAAGATCAAAAAGGGAAAGAAATTGCTATGGAGTCCTAAGTAACCAACTCAGGCACTCGAGCAACAGGGAAAGAACTTTCTGATAACAGCCTCCTATGATTGGAAATACAGCAAAAACAACCCCTCCAGAATTCCATCTAATAAGGAAAGACATCCTTTTTGTTTGTTTGCACTTATAAATGAGGCAGTTGAAATTTTCACCATAGTCTGTTTTATCTTCTATACCAATAAACATGAAGAAGAACCTTAGTCATAATATCAGCACATCATGTTTAGGGTTTTACTCTCTAATTTTAAATAATGGATTTTCTCTGCCATTGAAGTCAAGAAAAAAGCCACCCAGATGAGTAGCACACAGCCCTTCAGCCACCAGTGACTGTTTAAAGCTTTTTTCTTTGTCTTTTTACTCTCTGCTATGAATTCTTTTCAGACATCATCATAGTATGTTGCTAGACTTCAGTACATTTTTAATATTAAAGAAACGCCTTCAACTGAAAGAACAAAATCTTCCTGCTCTTTATCTGACCTTTGTTGGTTTGATGTATTTTAAAAAAGATCTGGGCACCAATTTTATAAAGAATGCACCACGACATTCCTGGAAGAGCACACTGGTGAGAATAATAATGAAAAAAAGATTAGAAGACAAAACCTCTTGCTCAGTCCAACAGCCATTGCTCTCCCCACCAGTTGCTTGAGTTGGCCTTGCTTTTTGTCTAAGTCAGGAACAATGCACTTATCTTTTTTAAAGACGATCCTTTAATGTGCCTAACAGAAATTTTACTTCCATGAATGTCTAAACGGACCAAACCAAGTTAATATTCATTACCAACTTATCTGATTTGTAAAAATATAAGCCCCAGTCTCAAAAAAACTGGCTTCTCTTTTACCTATAGCAGCATGATAATGCTGTTTTCCCTGCTGCTGCATGATAATGCTGGTTATATGTGCTCAGACTTTTGTAGGTGGGTATGTTCTACTTAAAGCGAATTCTAGCCTATATAAGAGGTTGTCAAAAATGCATTTACTTTGGCAAAAACAATCCATATAATGTTTTCAAAACTTCAAAAAAATAACAATTTAATCTTATTTACTTTTTAAATAGCATTGATCTCTATAGTCAAACACAGAACCTACCTTCAGGGAACTCACCATCTAATGGGTAAATCAGTATGTAAATCGATAGTTGTAGTGTTTATGATAAATGAAGTAAAAGCAGAGGCTTTTTGGGGTACGGAAGTCCTACGTGTGGGTTCTAGCTCAGTACTGATTAGCCGGGTGAAGGTAGATAAGACATTAACCCCTCGAAACCTGTTTCTTCATGTGTAAATAGCCATAAAAGAATCTGCAGAAGATTAAATGAAATAATATATGCAAAGGAGGGCAATATGGTACCTGGTACATAGTAAACACTCGGCAGATGATAGTCAACTGGTGGTAGTGATGATGATCGGAACAATGGCAAGCGGTTAGGAGGGACGGTGTCCTGGAGAAGCACCACGTGGGAGGACTGAGCAGAGAGTTCTCCAGCACTGAAGGACACAGAACCGGAAGTGCAAAGGTGTAAGGCTCAAAATGGCATGGACTGTTGGGGGAAATGCCAAGTCATTACTGAAGTCCAAGGTCTTGGCAAGTCAGGCTAAGATTAGATGAGAAAGTTCCTAAGGGATCCGTGCCAAGGAGTATGTCTTTAATCTATGGGTGAAATCAGTCACTGATGAGTCTCTATATGGGGGCTGAGTTAACCGGGAAGTGCGAGATGATCAGATCCGCATTTTAAGAGAAATAGGCCGCAGTGTGGAGAATCATTGAAGAAACGAGAAGCAGGGCGGCTACATAAGGACGTTTCTCTTCCTTTAATGAAAGTCAGGATATGTTAGTCTCCAGTCAGAAACCCTGAGCTTTTCCATTGTCTTCAGAACGACGCCCTAAGCGCACCTCGGAGCGCCACACAGGTCGCGCCCGGGCCTCCTGCTCTCCCCTCAGTCGGCAATTTCTTTTCCCTCTCATCCATCTTGAAAGTTCCTACTCCTTCTTCCAGGTCCTAGTCAAATAGCATGACCTCTGTAAAGACTTCCTTATCCCATTCAGAAGTCATCATTCGCTCCTGCTCCCTGCCTTGGCCTCAGCTCTACTCAGTTAGGCATTTAGGTAGCTCCTTTTCACGTCTCCCTTCGCCCGTGAAAGGTGCAAGCCACCCGGGGGCTGAACCGCCTCGGCCGCACTCTGCTCCTCCACACCCTTGTAAATGTTGGCTGCATACAGACCTGACCACTTCTCTTTCAGAACTTCACATTCCCTGACTTTTAATTGAATGACAGTTCCTCCTATCTGTGCTGTGTAGAGGTGACCAGCTCATGGATTTAGTCAGTAGTTGTTCTGAAACTTTCCACGATGAGGTTGTGGAGTCTCTGTTCCTACAGTGGGGGAGTAAGGGGATTCCTTGGAACTGCCCAAGTAAATCCCCGGTGAGACAATACCTGCCTTTGGATTCCTATGTGGTGTTTTGTATAGAAAGCTGTATCTGGCAAGACATGCCTTCTCTAACATAAGGAGATGATTGGTACTTTGACAGAGAGATTTAACTTATTTATAATTGTCAAGAGTTTAAATATGCAAAAAAGGAACAAGCCATCTTAGCTTTCCTCTTTTGAAAAACTGCCCTCAAGTTGAGTTAAAAACCTCTGACCAAATCAGATATCATTCAGATATTTTGAATGATACTTAACCGAGGGTTAGATGTGGGCATGTCTCTTGTCATTTTTGCTTTAAAATAGAAAACAATGTATTTATCAGAAAACTAATTCCATGTTAAACTCCCTTCTTTGTACCAAATGCTGTTCACCAAAAATATCTTAAGACTAATACACTGATCTAGATTGTTCTATTTCATATATGGTGATGATATGAGAGGCAAAGGGCAGAAATGGTCATTTTGTACTCATTTTTCTTGACCTCTCTGCAACATCTGGCACCTAACTGCTCCCGTCCCTTGTGAAATCCAAGACCGCACTCCCCACTCTCCTGACTTTCAGCCCACCTCCCTGGCCATTCCTGTCCTTTTCCTGGTTCCACTTCCCTGTCCCACCTCTGAAGTATTGGAGCCCATGTGGATGAGTCTTTGTCCTTGGGCAATCCCCATTATTCCCTTTGCCATTCCCAAAGCCTCAACTTCCTCTTCAAGCCCATGGTTCTTAAGTCTCCAGTTCCAGCTTTTCTCAAAAACTCCACTCCCTCATTTCCACGTTTCCCCAGCACCTCCAACTAAGTAAATATAAACCCAAATGTATCTCCTCTCCTCCACCCACCCAAACCAACTCCCTCTCCCCGTCGCCTTGTCTGGTAGTAACCTCGCCCTTCTTGCAGGCATGTGGCTAAAGGCATAAATTCTTTTTTTTTTTTTAAACTCATCTCTTGCCTTGATTCTAGAAGCCAGTTAATTGTCAACTTCTATTATGTCTGATCTTACCATAGAGCGCCTGCAAACAAGAACTCCTCACTCTTCTAGATGTGGCTACTCATTGATGGCTCCTGAATCCCAGGGTATTTCCTCTCCCAGCATTCCTTTGTAACATTTCCAGATTAACCTCCCCTCCCCCCCCCTTTCCGTACTCCCCCCCAGTAATAAGTGGGCACAGTAGGGTCTGGATGTCAGGTTTCAGTCCTGGTTCTAGCAGTTACTCACTGTGAGCCTGCCTCTTCATCTACAAAATAGGTCTGATAATATCTACTCCCAAATTTTATGTAAGGATTCAATAGAATCTGCAGAATATGTAGAAGATTATATATGAATTACTTAATACAGTGGCTGGCATATTTCAGGTGTTCATAAGTGTAGGTTTCTCTTTACTTTCTCGATTTTCTACCACATTAAATCTAAACTTGTTGGCATGACTTTTACTGCCCTCCGTAATTTCAAGAACCCACCTACCTATGCAGCCATAACTTTGTTCAGTCATTTACTCATTAAAACAATGTTTGCTGAGCATTTACTCTGTTCCAAGTGCTCCAACCTCACTTTGATGTACAAAAGGTAAAATCTCAAATAGATTCTAAATCCCTCTCTATAAATCCTCTGGAGTCTTTTATTAACAAAGTCAGTCAAAAATCTTAGGAGTCCTTTTATTTTTCCCATTGTTGGAAACTACCTTTTCAGAAAGTTTAGCCCCAACCAAAAAAGACTAGTCCATTCTGTTTCTGAAAGGAAGGCCAGGCAGTATAAATATAATAGGAGCAAAAATCACCCTGTCCCTCTGTATTGGTTTCTAGGTCTGCCATAACAAATGACCACAAACTGGGTGGCTTAAAATAGCAGAAATGTATTCTCTCGCGTTACGAAGGCCAGAAGTTTGAAATCAGGGTGTTGGCAGGGTTGGTTCCTTCTAGAAGCTCTGAGGGATATCCATTTCATGCCTTTTTCCTAGGTGCTGGCCGTCCTTGGCATCTCTTGGCTTGTAAATGCATCACTGCAACCTCTGCCTCCATCTTCGCATGACCTTCTCCTCCATGTATCTTCCTCCCATCTCTTTTCTTATAAGGAATACAGGACTTTGGATTTAGGGCCAACCCTGATCCAGGATGATCTCATCTTGAGATCTTCAACTTACTTAATTACATCTGAAAAGACCTTTTTTTCCAAATAATGTGAGCATACATTTTGGAGAGCCACCATTCAACCCACTATACCCTTGGGTTTTATTTTCTCTTAACCCTTTCAGAGATGGACCTTGTAAAGAGGTCACTTTCCTCTAATTCATAAAAACTTGGCCCTCTAAATGTCCCTGATCTTCAAAATGTACCTCCCCAGACTTTCCAAGTCAGCCTTTCTTGTTCCATGCTTCTTGTTGCTGTACTGATCCTAATCATAATACAACATAAGATCTATATCAACCTTTCTTTGAAGAAAGGGAGTGTTCATAGTATATATCAACCTAAGTGAGAAAAATATTAGTAATGCTATTATTAAGAAGAAAAACATGAGAAAAGAGAAAAATATATATATTCTAGGGAGAAAGGAGCTGGCATTTAATTTCAGAAGAAAGAGCAGCATGAGTCATTTAATTTTGCAGCCCTATAAAAGTCTGATAGTAAGTAAAGGGGAAGAATCTTAGAGGAGGGAACAGGGCATGGATGAAACAAACTCCCCTCCTTCAGGATGAATCTCTAGGATCCCTTTTGATCTCAGCAGCCCCGTAGGCCTTGGTGTTTGCCTGTGACTTTCTCAGCTTTGAAGCTGGGCCTACTTATTAATAGCCCTGGCTCTGATTAAGAACTGCAGTACTGTGATGACAGTCTGCTCTTTGTACTGTGGACAAGGTTTTTATGATTAGTTTACCCTAGACATTCTGAGGCCCTGTCATCTTAAGACAAAGACAGATTTAACACCAACCATTGTTTGCTCTGAGGTTTGAGTTCATTCATTCACTCAGCAAATATTTATTGAGCTGCTATCACATGCCAGGCACCGGGCTAAATGCTGGGGCTGCACAAGTGAACAAAACTAATACATCCTTACCTTGGGGAGCTCACCGTCTAGCATAGAGGCTGGCCACCTTTTTTCTGTAAAGGGCCAGACACCAAATGTCTTAGGCTCTGCCGGCTCTAAGGTCTCTATTGAGACTAAACTCTGCTGTTGTCATGCCAAAGAAGCCATATCGGTGATATGCAAACAAATGAGCATGGCTGTGTTCCAATAAAACTTTATTTACAATAAAACAGTCATCACTGCTCTGGAAAACAGTTTGGTGGTTCCTCAGAAAATTAAACATAGAATTATAATGACTCAACAATTCCATTTCTTGGTACATACTCAAAATAATCTTCAACAGGGATTTAAACAGGTATTTATGACCAATGTTCATCGCAGCATTATTCACAATAGCCAAAAGGTGGAAGCAATCCAAGTGTCCAGATGAAAGGATAAACAAAATGTGGTACGTACATGCAATGGAATATTATTCAGCCATAGACAGAAGTGACTTTCTGATACATGCTACAAAATGCATGAACCTTGAAGACATCATGTTGAGTGAAATAAGCCAGACACAAAAGGACAAATATTGTATGGTTTCATTTGTAGGAAATATAAGCAAATTCCTAGAGACAGAGAATCGATTGCAGTTAATCGGGAGGGCATGGAGCATTTTTGCTGAATGGATGCAGAGTTTCTGTTAGGGATGAAAACGCTTTGGTAATGCATGGTGGTGAGGCAGCACAAAATTGTGACTGTAATTAAGATCACTGAATTGTACAAATGAAAGTGGTTTAAAAAAAAAAGGGAAATTTTACATTGTACGTATGTTACCACAATAAAAATTTGAAAATAAAACAAAACAAAACAGGTGGCAGCCAGATTTGGTCCACTGGCTGAAGTTGGCTCACCCCTGGTCTAAAAGATGTAACAGACATAAATGCAAGATAATATTTTACTTATTCTACATTTTTTGAGTTAGGACTGTTTTGGTTGTAAGTGACAGAAAAGCCAACCCAAACTGAAAAATGGGGTGCAGCTTGATAAAAAGCCCAGTTCCTTTCTCTCCATTTCTCAGCTCTGCTTCTTTTGGATTGGCTCTACTCTCTCTCAGGCTTGTTTTACTCTGTGGTACCAAGATGGCTGTGACAGCTCCAGAAATGACACCCCAGGAGTGAAGTCCAGTGAATGAGATTCTATGTCCTTAACTCTCAGTAACTCTGGTTAGCTGGACTTGGATCAGTAACCCAGGCACCAGGGAATGTGATGTGAGGATTAGCTTGGGCCACTGCCATGTACTCTCCCCTGACTCTTGGCGGGACAGAGAGTGGGAGAGTATTGGTTTCCAGTCACCAGAGACCAGTGAATGAAAGTGGAAGGGCAAAACCCACAACTACCCACTATGTGTATCTTGTGAAGTTCTAAACAAGTACCTCCCAAGGCCACTTTTTTGTGTGTATAATTTCAGCTTCTTCATCTTTGAAAGTAGGTAAAACATACAACTTATATGCAAAATACTGTCCAAAATTTTAATATTCACATATGTTTATTTTACATCACAACTTCAGTCTTATTAGGTATTTAAATCTTTGACTCATGAACAGGTGTGGGTAGATTTGGGTAATTTTCTGGCCTATGACCATCTTACACATTTCCTACCTTTCCCCTGTGTGTTCATCCTTGTGAGTAGAGACAACGTTTCCTTTTGTGTCAGGGAATCTTTTGAACTCCAGGGAGCTGGATTTAGAGCATCCAACCCTAATTAAAGTGCTTGGCCCATACCATTCTCTTCATTCTGATGCCACCATTTCTCCACAGTCCTATAAAACTGTTTCTTCTTCCTGAAAATATTACCTTTTCCAGAAACTGATTTATGCTACCCTGTAAGCCTTAGAGGTCTGCAGCTGCTTCCTAAATCAGCCTTCCCCTTTCCTTGGAGGCCCAAGCCCATTGAGTAGCAGTCTGACCCTCCTTGTGGGGGAAAACTCGTCCCTGTAGAGAGGGGACAGAGGACTCCTGTTGAACTGCATACTCAGTTTGAGAGGACACCAGTTAGAATAAAGAACCCTAAGATAAAAAGAATTTTGAAGAAAAGGGAAGAAATGGGTATTTTAAAGGTTGTTAAGAAAATTATGGCTATTTTTACATTTTCACTCTTTATTTTAGAATCAAAGCACACAAGCTATGCTGCAGTGCACCTTTCTTAAAATGGATCTTTTTCAGCAGTTGCTGTGGCAACACATAATTCCTTAACCCCGTAAAAAAGGAATTTCTTAGAAGAATGGAGTGCATTTTTTCTCAACTGCACTAGAGTATTTGTGTTTGTGCCATCTTTTGCCTCTACTTCTTTGATTCTAATTCTTCAAACCACATCAGAATTCTGTTTTAAATATTCAAACATAAGTTTTAAATATTCGCTCCCCTCAAAAGCCCACACAAAAACTTTTCACTGCAGAGACTCATCCCTGGGAAACACCCTCTGCTGTTTGCTTTAGTTATATCTGTTCCCTCCCAGACCACTTCCCTTTCTGCCCTGCTCCCCTCCACCCCTTACCTGCTCTTCACCACCCTTCAGATGCCCTCCACTCACTCCAGACCCTCTCCCGGTTCACCCTTCCTCAGGTGAACGCCATGCTCCGAGGTTGCCTCTTGTTCTTCCCCCACCCCTTCCAATGTAGCTTCCATCGGATGCCATGCTTTACAGCATTCAGCCCAGCCAGGGGTGGAAAGGACAGCCTTCTGAATGAACTCTCACAGTGAGCAGAAGCATCTGATCATTTCCCTTAACTCTCCCATGTATTTCTAACGGGTAGAAAGCCAGGCTGAATGGGGAGATAGTTTTGAGCTGAGAGCCTTCCTTTAAATTAAATCATTGAGCAGGGAGCAATGCTTCCTCACCTGTGAGTGGGAATTATGGCGAAGGGTCTGAGAAGATCCTTACGCACACCCACCATTGCCTGCAACCTGGATAAATAATATGGCTCAGCAAAAGGTATGGCTGTTTTTCAAATATATGTAGATTCTGTTTTAATTATAAAAATCAGAATTCATTTAAAAGTGATTCTGAATTCATGGAAGTTTTTTTGTTATTTCATACTTTCTCAATCAACAGATACTAAAAATACATTTAAAGGTTTAAAAAGAGTCCTCAAATTAATCATGAATATATACAAATAATTTGCTCTAAGGATTTATAGTGTTGCAAATAATTAGAAGCAGCATAAATGTCTAATGATAGAGGAATGACTAACTGAAATATATATGTGTATGTGTATAGATATATTACCTATGTAAATATACATATATAGTTTTATATATTGGAAGATATGTATATAATCTTTAAAAATGATATAATGATAACCAACATTTATTGAATATTATTTGCCAGGCACTCTTCTAAATACTTTACATGTATTGAATCATTTAATCCTCAAAACAGCCATGAGACATTATTTCCATTTTTCTGATAAGGAAACAGGGGAACACAGAAGTTACCCTTCCCAGGGCACACATTTAGTTTAGGGGTACAGCCCAGATTCCGTTCCACATATTCTAGCTCCAGAGTCTGGGCTTTTAACCCCTAAACTTTACTATATTAAGTTAGAAGACAGGTTATAAAACAGTCTGTCCTTTGGTACAAAATAATTCTGTAAGTTCATGCTGTGAGGCAACCCCCCCCCCAAACCCCCGTTCCACTCAACTGTGGTTGATAAAATATAAAAAGAGAAAATTGGTATCAAAAGCAAGATGAACATCTCTGTGGCCTGGAAATAGAACAGAAACCCAAAGTGGTGAGTGAGATTGAAGTTACAAGCTTACTGGGTCCTGAGTCCAGCCCTAGGCAGAGAGCTAGGAGAAAAGCTCCTTCAGGAAAACAGGGGCTAAACATGCTCAAAGTGCTCCTTGCTGGTTAAGTGGCATGAGACTAGGTCACAGATTCAAACCAAGGGCTTTGGTGTGTCAGCCTCCTGTTCTTGAAAGGAGGCTGATGAAAGTGATGAAAGCTGATGAAAGTTGTTGCCTCCACAACTAATGGCTATGGGTTACCTGAAGTTAGGAAGCAGATTACCCCAGACACAGCCTCATCATCAGGCTCTGCCAAAGCTCCCTCGACTAGTAACCCGGATCTTCAACAACCCCAATACCAAGACAAAACAGGGCTCTCAAACATCAGAACATCAAGCATCAGAGCAGGGATTCTCAAACATCAAAAGTCCAGATGGAGATAATGGCAAAACCATGGGTGGGAAGGGATAATCAGAGAAAAACAAGAGAGCTCCCTTTCCCACTCAAAATGAACATGCAAACCAAAATTCCAAAACACATGAAGAAATCTAATTTCAAGAAATAAAGACCAAAAAAATCAACATTGGAAGATGATCATTCCAGATGAAGTTAAAATAGACTATCCTATAAAATTTTTAAATACATATGGCTAAAACCCTCATAGAGATAAATGAAGGAATAACAAACGCAAAAATTGAGCAACTGTGAAACAGAATTAGGCAGAAATGAAAGAGAAAATTTGGATAAGTAAAGTATTCATAATCTTGGAAATAAAAAGAAATATAAAACTCCGTACATAGGATAAAATATAGTCTGATTTAGTAAAAGAAAGAATTTATGAATTGGAAAATAATACTGAGAGATTGACTCAGAATGCAGCACTAAGAGGCAATGATAAATTATATCAAAGAGCAGTGTGGTAGGCTGAGTTGTCCCTAAAAAGCTATGTTTATGTCCTAAACCTTAGAACCTGTGAATGTGATCTTCTTTGGAAAAAGGATCTTTGCAAATGTAATTAAGTTAAGGATCTTGAGATGAGAAGATCAACCCGGAATATCTGAATGGGCCCTCAATCCAATGACAAGCATCCTTACAAAAGAAAGGCAGAGATATTTGAGACAGCCAGAAGAGGAAAACTCAGGCAGAAGAGGAGGAAGCAATGTGACCACTGAGGCAGAGGTTGGAGGGATGCGACCACAAGTCAAGGAACGCCGGCAGCCAGCAGAAACTGGAAGAAGCTTAGAATGGTCCTCCTCTAGAGCCTCGAGAGGGAGTGCAGCCCTGCTGACGGGTTGATTTTAGATTTCTGGCCTCCAGAACTGTGATAGAAGACATTTCTGTTGTTTTAAGCCACAACATTTGTGGTAATTTGTTAGGGCAGCCTCAGGAAACTCATACAAGCTGCTGAGACAACATGCAGCTACTAGGATTTTTAGAGGAAGAAAACAGAGGAAATGGGAGAGAAGCATAGTCTCAAAATATATAAAGTAAAAACTGGTAGAATTCCAAGGGAAAATATTGACAGAACAAAACCTGCACCAAAAGGGACACTATTAACACATCTCGATATCAGAAATTGGCAGATCAAACAGATAACAAAAATTGGTAAGGATGTAGAAGACTAGAAAAACAAAATTAACAAGTTGATATAATAGGATTATAGAGGACCCTGCTACCAGGAATTAGAAATACACATTCTTCTGAAGTATACTTGGAATATTTTCAAAAATTGATTACGTGTTAGGTCACAAAGGATGCCTCAACAAATTTCAAAGAATCTATAACAGACTATGTCCTCTGTCCAAAACAAATTAATTAGAATTCAACAATCATATACTATTTTCATAAGTTAAAAAAGGAATTGTAATGGAGCTTATAAAATATTTAGAACTGAACAACAATGCAAATAAGATATATCAAAACTTTGGGTCTGCAGATAAATTGATACTTAATAGTAAATTCAGTGTGCAAGATGTTCATAATAGAGTGGTAGGTATATAGGAACCCTGCATTTTATGCATGATTTTTTCTGTAAACCACAACTTCTCTAACAAAAAAATAAGAAAAATGTGAAAATAAATGAGTTAAATTTTAATACAAGAAGGTTTAAAGCCTAAAGTAGAAAGAAGAGAATAATATAGACTTTGGAAATAGAAAAGCAAAGAAACAATATGAAGACAAATCCAAAAGCTGCTTCATTGAAAATGTCTAGGAAAAGAGACAAACTTCTATTAAGCTAGATCAGAGAAAAAAGAGAAATGGCACAAAGAAACAATATCAGATACAAAACAAGGACATGTAAGTAGGATAAAGCATTTAAAAAGTACAAAAGCACACACTAAAAACGTTTTCTAGTCAATTTGAAATTTTAGATTAAATGAACAATTCCCTAGAAAAAGGTAAATTGCCAAATTTGACTCAATTGTAAATAGGAAACTTAATAATCACTAACAAAATTGAATTAATAATCAAATGTATCAGTCTATCCTCAAAGGATGCCAGATCCAGACAATTTTGCGGGTTTATTTTCAGACCTTCAAGGAATAGATAATCCCTATCTTATATAAACTCTTGCCAGAAAATAGAAAAGGAAGGAATGTTACTCAACTCATATTACAAGATTGTTATCCTTTTGATAGTAAAACCAGATACGGGCAATACAAGAAAGAAAATTATAGGCAAGATGTACTTATGAAAATAAGGAAGCCTAGTGATATTGGCCTGCTCCAGGTCTTTGTGAGAAATTGGGAAAAGAAAAGAAAAGTGGGTCAGAATTGAATAGGTGCTTTTGAACCATTAATTCCTCAGGTGGGTTAGAATAGGGGGCAGCCTATCCCAGAAATCTTCCTTCCTTTGGCGAAAGTCAGTGCCCAGGCATCCATGCTAACTCAGCCAGGAACTGGGCCAGGAACTGGAGAGCTAATCGAACGCACAAACAGATATGGTCTCACCTCTCAAGCTAATGGGAGAGACAAATGTTAATCAAGGAACCCCACAAATAAATATATTGGGTTGAACCATAAGAAATGGCCACTTTAAGGTTAAAAAAAAAAAAAAAAAAAAAGGCTAAATATTGACAATATCATGTGTTTTGACCTAATATAATACCTGACTGGGGTGTGTGCTCTAACAGAGAGGAACACCATGTGTGAAGAGTATAACAGATGTGTCCCCAGGGTGTATCAGAAATATCTAAAGACACCTATATGGCACAGGGAGTTGGCAGCAAGCTCTCAGCATGGCAGTAAAGGTACCCAGCAGCTGAACATCAGCCCTGAGGAAAGGATGGGCAGGCCTTAACTGGGCTCAGGAATTGCCCCAGGGAGGCAGCAGAGGGGGGTGTTAGGAAAAGAGTTCAGTGCCTGTTGTGGGAAAAAGCATGGGGCATTTGGTGAACAAATGGAAAGAAAGGTAACATGTCTGGTGTTCCGGAAGCCAGGTGAAACTCTTTGGGGTGGCAGGAGAGTGGAAGGTAAACAGAGCCTGGGCCATGCCAGATCTCATTGGCCACATAAAGGATTTTCCTTTTGGTTTTAAAGGTTGCGCGGGGGGAAAAAAAAGTTCGCTTTGAAAAACAAAATCAACACACCAGTATCGCCATAGTCCGGGGCAAGGTGAAGATGGTATTTTGGACTGGGATGGTACCAGAGACTATGGAGAGAAGTGGAGAGACTGGAGGGATAATAACATCAGTAGAATTCTAACTTAGGCCCCCTTTTCCTCTGCTGAACTGACCCAAAAGTGCTTGCTTAAACTTTGTAAAGTAATATTGGACACACTCGTTTTCCTGAACTGCTTCACCCTTACCTCAAAATACAGTTGATCCTCATTCATGGATTCCATATTTGTGAATTTGCCTACTCAGTAAAATTTATTTGTAACCCCCAAGTCATATTTGAGGTGCTTTTATGATCATTTCCGGACATGCACAGAGCAGCACAATATTTGAACCAGCTAACACACTCATTCCCAGCTGAGCTCGAACAAGGTGATGCCTGCCTTCTTGTTTCAGCTCTCATACTAAAACAAGTATATTCCCATGGTATATTTAGTGGCACGGTTGTCACATGTTTGTACTTTCTGTTGGTGATTTCACTGTTTGAAATGGCCCCCAAGCGTAGTGCCGAAGTACTGTCTAGTGTTCCTAAGCACAAGAAAACTGTGATGGTGCCTTCTGGAGACCGTGTGTTTTAAAGAAGCTTCATTAAGGCATGAGCTCAAGTGCTGTTTGCCATGAGTTCATTGTTAATGAATCAATACCTTATTTAATGAGCTCCAATTACCTGCCCCTATGATTAAGCTTGCTTAAATTTATGTTCAGAGGCTTTGTTTAAATATTGTTCTAAAATGTTTGGAAGGCACTGGTACTGTTTCTAGATGAGGTTAAATGGGGTCAGCCTTTAAAAGGCTGTTGAAAGAAAGAACTTCCTAGAGAATCGTTGTATGCAAATTTAAGGAGAAAGCAAAACATACACAGTGTCTTTAAACAAAAGCACACATTGATGGGTTGAGGAAGTGCTACTCTGTATTTCCCCTAGGGGCAATGGTTCAGTATTCACTAATTTAGCATTCATGATGACTTTATAGAACATAACTACTATGAATAATGAGAATAAATTGTACAATAATAAATGACTATGCAGAGAAGTGTAAAAACAACCACAGATGGACCAGTGGCAATTCTATAAGTGGCCTCCCCTTGTCGCAACTCTTCAAAAGTGAATTCGATGTTAGGTACATTGAAGCTTGCAGTATGATAACTTGTGTTTGAGTCGCTGTCCCTAAGTTGTTTGTACAAAGCTGGACATTTTCATCTTGATTTTTTTATTATACAACAGGAGGTCGACATATTGAAATAGTCAATATGACTATTGACATGAACAATTGACATAGTTATAGTGTTTTTCAAATAAAAACATCACTACGTATATTTTAGTTCTCCCATATTTTTAATGAAAGTATAAATTTCCAAGGTTCAGTTTTTTCAACATCAATTTAAATTTTTATCTCTAGAGACCCTCCTGATCAAGTCAATGATGCATTCTGTACACTTTGTAGATGCCTATATGCCAGTGAATAGTTTTGCTTAATTGTAACACTAAACTCCAGTTGTAGATGCTCTGGGTCTTCATAGTCTAATTTTTATATTAGTGGACATATGGACAGTGTCATGCCTTTGAGGGAAAGGTGTGGGGAGTCTGTTGCCAGGAAGCAGAACACAGCTTTCTAGCCTTCTCCCTTGGATAAAGCCTTGACTTTGAACTCACAGGTACCATATTATAAGTACAGCGTTTCCACTAAGTTTACAGGGGTCTTGGTACATTACAAAAACGTCATTGTTTATCATGATGTCTTGGGTTTCCTAATCCCACTTTGTTAAAGGGAAAAGATGAAGGAAAGTGGAGAGAAGTGGAGAGAGGGTGACTTATGTCTCCTTGGTGTGATGTGTTGGAGAAATCTGGAAGAGCAGATCATTATACACAGTGGGTTTTGTTTGTTTGTTTTGGTTTTCTGGAGAGCCCCAGAAACTCCTTTCCAGAAGTACTCGAGCCAGAACATCCTTTGAATACTTGTGCATTTAAAAAACACAAGTCACTAAAAAAAAATAACACAAGTCACTGATATAATAGGACACTATATACTAATGAAATTTAATGTTGAAATCTAATAATAAAATAGATCTATGTGTATACATTTTGCATCTTCCTGCATAATAAAAGGAATTATATGTTCATCAAACCCTTTGCTTAGATCAATTTAGCTTCTTCTTGTTTCTCATTGGTCTGTTGTGAGACCAGATTATTTCATAATCAACCACTAGGGAAATGTGGGAAGGCAGGAAGAAGGCGGCAGAGGTGGCATATTGAGCAGGTAATAGTTTGTGAATAGTCTATAGATACATGTTATCACTTCCTCATTATTTCCCCTCAAACACATCGTGAATCAGAAGTAGGACGTCCTGAGTCAGAGGTGGAATAGAAAATAGCAGCAGAAGTCAAAAGTAACATGAAGGAATATAAGCTAATTCTTTCCTTTCCCTTTATCATCTTTCCATGTAACAAATTGAGTATATCCTTCAGTGGTAGGAATTTAATATGGGAGCTTATTTGTGGAACCCTTATTTTAGATCAGTGTGTATACATTGAATTTGGATAGATTTTTTTTTTATTAGTCTTATATATAAATCCTTAATAAATTAAAAATTTTAAACCTGAGGGAGTAGGTGTAGCTCAAGAGGTTGAGCGCCTGTTTCCCACATACAAGGTCCCGGGTTCAATCCCCAGTACCTCCTTAAAAAAAAATTTAAACCAATGGGAACGTATAGGAAGTACTCTGGAACCAGTTGTTATTGTCATTTTTAAAAGAACAGAGCACAGACTGGATATCTAGAAGGAGAGTAGTAGGGCACCCTCTCCCCTTTTCCTGTCCCCTCTTTTGCCAGGGAGACCGTTAGTATGTGATGGACAAAACTGCTCTAACCAGTTGTGTCTGTCTGATCCTTTTCCTTTTGGGTTTAAAAAAATATTAGAACATTTGGAAGGATTGTTTGAGGAACAGTGGAACATAGTGGATACGAATAAGTGAATAAGAAGCCTACTTGAATTCAAATCATGGCTCATTTCTCTGTACTTACCTTTCTCAGTTTCTTTACCTGTAAAAGGCAGGTAATAAGTGCACCTATGTCACTGGGTCATTGGAAGGATTAAGTCCATGTGAAAAACATAGAATTGTATCTGGCATTTAGGAAGTGCTCAATAAATGTTTGCCATTATTATCTTCATATATAGAGTAAAACACATTGGTTAATTAACATTTTCCATGACTTTATTAAAGTAAAAGGGTTCTCTTTGGTATAATGATTTTTAAATTTAGCATTTGGGTTTAAGGATTCAGGATGGTAATATTTTCTAGTCTTACTCATTGATGAGGTGATTTCAGATTTGCCAGTGGCTTATTTTAAGCTTACTCAAGATTCACTGAAATCATAAAAACAAAGAAGAAAGGAGCAGACAGGAAGTAGAACTGCATGGCTCCTCAATGCAAGTTGAATAATGTAGCAAACTGAGTAAAAAGTGACCGAAGGGATAATGGTAATCAAACAAAAACCTTGCCAAGACACCATTTTCTGGTGTCTGTGGCCCAGCCTCCCAGTCCAGGGAGACAGACCATCAGAGGTGAGGAGTAGAGGTGGGGACAAGAGGATCCTAGAGGAGCCATAGAGCTTATGCTCAGGTGTGACCGCCAAAGTACTTGAAAACTGAGGGAAGATGGGCCCCCAGAACAGATGAAATAATAGATTTGGCCAAAGGATGTTGAAGACAACAAAACCAAGTCATAGCTGTGGCCTGCTCCAGCTTGCTGTCCCCAACAAATAACTGGTTCCATTCAAAAATGAGGTTTAATTTTTAAAAAAGGAACTAGCATAAGAACTTTGCCAGATTAAGAGAGAATGGAAGGAGAGAGAGAAAGAGAGAGTGTAAGCAAATAAAGAACATATATCAAATGAGAAATTACCCGAGAAACAGGGAAATTTCAGATAAAAACAAATAGTTCTCCACAGTGTCAAAGCATTTACAAAACACAGTGATATATCTCTTGCTTTCTTGCAAGGAAAAAAAGGAGTATAGAGAAGAAGACAAAAGAAGAGATGTGTTTAAAGATGATATAAGTCAACCGACAGAGATGAAAAGTGATCTCTCAGAACTTAGGAAAAATGGTAGACAAAAATGAAAAGGTTGCAGAAATTGAAACCATATTAGAAGAACAAAAATAGAAAAATAATAACTGAGAACATCCAAGAAAATATATTATCAGTCTAAAGGAAGCATACAAAATGAAAGATACAAAATAAACATGAAATAAGAGAGTAAAAAAAATAATAGAGAAAACTATAATTATGGAAGATTGTGAAAAGAGCCAAAACATGCTAAATTTACATTCCCTAAAATGATGACTAAAAAATCATATTTAAAACATAATACAAGAAGGCTTGATGGCTGAGCCAAAAAATAAATAAATAAATAAATAAATACAATAATATAAATATTCCTTCCAACAGAAGAAATTTTTCTTCAAAGACTTGAATCTAAAGATGAAAATTGGGGAAGCGGCTGTGGCTCAATCAGTGGGGCTCCCGTTTACCATATGGGAGGCCCTGGGTTCGGTTCCCGGGGCCTCCTGGTGGGGGCAGGCCTGCCCACATGGCGTGGTTGGCTGACCCAGCGAGCGCGGGCAGCAGGGGGGGGATAAATGAATAAATAAATGAAATCTTTAAAAAAAAAATAAAATAAAATAAAATAAATAAATAAAGATGAAAATGGCACACACACTGTGTCAGGAAAATTGATATAGAATAACTAACATCAAAACATATCCCAGTAAAATTACTTAATCAAGGAAAAAGAAAATCATACAAGGGAAGCCGATATGGCTCAAGTGATTGAACTCCCACCTACCACATGGGAGGTCCTGGGTTCAGTTCCCGGTGCCTACTAAAGAAGACGAGCAAGACAGTGAGCTGGTGCGACAGGCAGGTGCAGCAAGCTGATGTAACAAGGAGACACAAAGAGGAAAGACAATGAAAGACACAACAAAGCAGGTAGCTGAGGTGCCTCAAGCAACTGTGCACCTCTCTCCCACGTGGGAGGTCCCAGGGTCAGTTCCCGATGCCTCCTAAAGAGAAGACGAGCATACAGCAAATGGACACAGCAGCAAGCAGACAGCAAGCAGACAGCGAGTGCAAACAACAAGTGGGGAGGGGGATAAATAAATAAAATAAATCATTTTTTAAAAAATGAAAATCATGCAAGCATCTACGCAGAAAAAGTCATATTCAAAATGGAAAAAAAATCAGACCAGCTTCAGACTTCACCACAGAAATACTTAATGCCAGAAGGCTTTGGGGGGAAAGTGTCCAGAGGTCTGAGAGAAAGAAAGTGTGATCAAAGAAATTTTATACCCAGCCAAGTTGTCTTTCAAATATATAGTTAGCAGGCAGACATTCTAAACAGAAAAGAATGCAAGAAATAGAGCACACAGGAGTCCTTTTTAAAGAGGAGTAGCTCAAAATTGCAAAGCCAGTGTTGACTGACAGAAAAAAGTCAATATGGCCTGTGAACCCTCAGTAAATATTGCCCTTAAAGTTTGGTGTCTAAAGTGTGTATTTTGCTGTTCATTTACATTTCATTTAAGTTCCCTGGCAGATATAGCTATTGGAATTAAGTCCAAGAAACAAAAGTGGGAAAGATATCTGTATATGTGAGCACCAAAAAATATTTGATGCACAAAGATTTTGCATCAGTGGGAGAGAAAATTTTTCATTGTTTCTTCTTGTCATCTAGGTGTAGATTATAAGATTAGAGCATATCTAAAAAAAAAAAAAAAAATACTTTGCCAAAAACTGAAAACTTATATTCTAGAACAGATGTCATAGGATTTTAGTAGATAATGAATTGATTTAATAGAACACATTTCTTCCTTAATTTAGTTTACTGTAAGAGACGATGGAGCGTAATGGGTAGTGATTTTACATTTTCTGCAGTAAATCCAAGGGCCTAAATTCATTCAGTGGCACACATTTTCATAATCTATTTCTCTATTTCCAGCTATGTCAAATGAATCATTTATGGGATACAGTGTAATTCAACTTTAATATTCAGCCAAGTCGTATATGACACATGGAACAGATTTTTAAAGTAATTAATTCCATCATATCTCAGATTAAGAAAAATGAAGAAATCCAGCTAGATAAAGTCACCAACATATACACACAGACATTCATGCTTGAGCTCATGCACATCTTTATCCTGCTCAGGCATATTTCTCCCCTTCCTCGCTTACTTCTACCTTTAGCTTTGTTGTTTGGTTTTGTTTTTAAAGATTTATTTTATTTATTTATTTATTCCTCCCTCTCCCTCCCCACCCCCTGCCCCCCGCCCCCCGTTGTTTTGCGCTCACTGTCTGCTCTCTGTGTCCATTCACCGTGTGCTCTTCTGTGTCTGCTTGTCTTCTCTTTAGGCAGCACCACGAATAGATCCTGGGACCTTCCAGAGTGGGAGAGAGGCACTCAATCTCTTGTGCCACCCCAGCTCCCTGGTCTGCTGTGTCTCTTATTGTCTCTCCTCTGTGTCTCTTTTTGTTGCATCATCTTGCTGTGCCACCTCTCTGTGCAGGCCAGCACTCCTGTGCAGGCCAGCTCTCCACATGGGCCAGCTCTCTGCTCTAGCCAGCTTGCCACATGGGCCAGCTTGCCTTTCACCAGGAGGCCCCGGGAATCAAACCCTGGACCTCCTATATGGTAGATGGAAGCCAATCACTTGAGGCACATCCGTTTGCCTCTACTTTTAGCTTTTAAAGAGACAAATGCAGTGATCTACCAACCCTTTCTTTAGTAGCCCAGTGACCATCAATTATCTGAGCACAGACTTGATCGAGTTCTGGAGGCAGAGGGAAACCTGTGAACCAGGGAGGCTGACTATGACAAGAACATTCTCATCTACTTTTGTTGGGGAGGCTTGGAGACCCAGCTTTGCAGCTTCTTCTACATTCATATCTTCATGATTATATGGAGTCTATCGAATGGCCCAGGTACCTAACCACTTTCAGGCAGTGTTTTAATCAAACCAAAGACATGCCATGAATTGTCCTCAAATCATAGCCTAGTATGATCATAGTCCACAGCGTGATGGAGAAAAGGAAACAGGGTTAGCATAGTGCCGTACATGATGACTGGAGAGAAGAGAACATGTATTTTACTTATTTATCAGATGCTGAAATTGTGTTAACAAGGATCTTAAAGAAGTAAAGTGTTATCACAGGGATTGTCCCTCCCAGAGTCACAAGGTCAGGCCAGGAGGCTTTTCCATTTGAAACTCTGTTTTGTCTTATTTCATCTTTATCATCTGGTTTCTAACCACATACAACAAACTTATCTTTGTGATGAATAGATATTTTTCTGGGATTTCTTAAATTCTAAGCATTATTTCCATGGTAGGAAAGATAAGCTTTCATTTTTTTTCCATTTTAGATAACTTACGTACGACAGGAATATGAAACCAAATTGAAAGGGTTGATGCCAGCATCGCTAAGACAAGAACTTGAAGACACCATTTCCTCCCTAAAATCTCAGGTAATTTTTAGAGTCGGGGTTTTTCCAAGGGTTTAGATGATGTGCATGCCCTGAAAAGGAGGCTTGCAAATTAGTTTGATTCTGAATTGATGCTGGAAATCAATGCAGCATTGCCCATCACCCAGGATGAACTTTCTCCTTTTAGAATGTTTTTTCCTTACTGGTTTAAGAATCCTTATCCTAGATAAGATTTCCTTAAAAACACCTGTGAAATTGAAAAGTTCAGCATGGTAACTTTTTTCCTTTTACAGTCACATTCCAATACAGCCTCACCCTTTTATTCTTGTTACCAGGCCCAAAATGCCATTGCTGAGCACATTGCTAATTCCTCACCCCGTTAAAGCACAAAGTAGTCTAAAACACAGTTGTTAGATTCTGGTGTTTGTGTTTGTGATAGCAAAACATATTTTAAGTAAAAGAAAAATAATGTCACAGTATTCAATTAGTTTAAATATTTCTTGCCAAAATCTAGAATTCTTAGTATTGTCCCTTAAATATAATGTGAGAACTAAAAATGTTTTAAATTTAGATACTTATTTTTAAAATTCTGGCATAGGTTTTCTGATATTCTGTATTGTTTGACTGTTTCTGCATTGCTAGTCTAACAAGTTTTTTAACTCTAACATGAGAAAGGGCTCACTTATTCCCATTTGTAGTGCCCTTAAAATTTTAAAACATCCTTTTTTTCTGGAAAAGTTCCTCAAGGGAAGGGATTTCTTTACTCTCTAGAATAGAGCCTGGCACATAATAGGTGCTCAGTAAATATATTTACAAATAAAATAAATAACATAGTTTCAGGATACTCACATGAACTGCTTATAATGTGTAAGATGAAATGTGGGGCAAATTTTAGCTGTTCTTTGTATCTTTTCCTCAGTGAAAAGTCTCTTACCCAGAAATGAACTGTTCATGATGTCAATCTGTATGTAACTGTTACTGCTCTTGTAGGCTCAGAAGTTTTGCTGTGCTCTCTGGTGCATATAAAAATAAGTATTGGAGGAGAGTGTTAACATAGAAAGGGTTAGGTCATCTTCGTTTGCATGAAACGCTTTCTTCGAGGTGTGTTTTACCCATTAACTTGGTAGGAAAGGTTTCTTAGGACCAGCTATACAGAACCTGGCACCTTCAGTGGAGGTTTTGTGTGTGTGTGTGTGTGTGTGTTTTGTGTGGGGTTTTTTTTTTAGGGGAAAAAAATGGAAACCTGATATCCACCTGCAGGGCTTTTGTTACCATTCATATCATTTCACTGTAAGAAAAGCCACTCCAGCCTCCTGAAACTGGACATTGACCCAGAAAGAGCGCGCTGCCAGCTGCGGTAGTGCTCGCCCTTGGCAGCTGCACAGGCCACTCACAAATTTAGTTTGAAAGCACAGGTGTCTGGGTTTTTTGAAAATTGTTGGAATTCCTATTGCAAAGCATGGTGGGGGGAAGGAAGGTTCAATCAGTGTAATCCTTGCATCTGTCAAAATTATTGATTTTCCTATGGGTCATTTGACCAATTGAACAAAATTAAGACCAGGGTGATATTTCAAGTAAGCAAAACTGAGGGGACCGTTTTGATATGCACCCACTTAGAAAGAGTGTGCTTTCTTCTCTTTCAAGCACATTTTATATTCTGCAGGCTGCACCCTCGTGCATAACTACGTTTCAGAATCAACCGGTTGCCATGGTTTCAGTTCAGACCAAAGAGGCAAGAGTAAACAGTTCTGAAACCATCAAATACCACTGAGTCTTGATTACATTAAGCCCTAGTATGCATTATCCAAAAACCAGTCTTATTTGGTGTGTAAGGTGCTTTTGAATTTATGCCTGATATATAGGTAGCCTTAATATTATGGAAATTTAATTTTCAAAATAAGCCAAGCACATTGTTAAAGGTTTGATTTAAGCAAATAGGCTAAGGGACCCAGTATCCTCCATCCCGCAGCTCCCCACAAATGAGGGTGCAGGGACTATCCCTGCCCTGAGCTCAGCACTAGGCAGTTTCCGGCATTCATGTCATCCTCCTAATCTTGGGAAGCAGCTCTCACTGACCCCATTTCACAGATGAGGCATCAAGAGCTTAAGTAACTTTCCTGGAGCAATAAAAGCCAAGACAGGAACTGAACCCAGCTTGGCCTGACTCCAGACAAAGCTCAGGCTCTTTCCACTAGGGAATCCCCAGAATAGATTGTGGTTTCCAGAAAGCAGGAATTGTCTCTTTCCTCATTCATTCATTCAGCACCTGGTGAACATGAGCTACATGCCCAGCCCTGTAAATGGCATGGGGGCCACAAAGATGAATAAACCACATCCCTGCCCAGAGGAGCTCTCCGGTGGGGGGAGAAATAGGAAAACAAATAACCTCAAGGCAGTGTGGGCAGGGCTAGTAACGATCAAAGAACAAGAATACAGAGCAGGGGGGAGCGGCTGTGGCTCAATTGGTTGGGCTCCCGTTTACCATATGGGAGGCCCTGGGTTCGATTCCCGGGGCCTCCTGGTGAAGACAAGACGGCCTGCACAGCGCGGTGAGCTGACACAGCAAGATGACCCGACAAAGGGAGACAAGCAGACACAGAAAAATGCACAGCAAATGGACACAGCAAGCACAAGCAGCAGGGGGGGGGTGTAAATAAATAAATAAAAATAAAATAAATCTTTAAAAAAAAGAATACAGAGCAGGGAGCCACTGGCTTTACCTAGGGGTAGGAGGCAATGAGCGTGAGGGAAGGAGTCAAAGACTTCTGTAGAGAAGAGGTGACACTTGAACTGAATCTTGGAGGATGAATAGGAGTTAGTGAGCCAAGCATTGCGAACAGAGAAAATAGCATGAACCAAGGGGCAACAGAGGGGTAGAAGACTTGGTGTGTGGTGGTGATGGTGAGAAGGGGGTGGCAAGATGAAGCTGCAGAGGCAGCCTAGAGCCAGAGCAAAACGACCTCATAACAAGGAGCTTGAACTTTATTCTGTATAGTCTCTGATGGACTTTCAGTAGGAGTGGGGCAGGATCAAAGGTTATAAATAAATAAATAAATAAATAAATAAATAAATAAATAAATAAATAAATAAATAAATAAATAAATAACACTGACATTCAACAGAGCTTCTGGGACTTATCTAGGGAATTATCCAGATTTAAATAAAATCTTACCAGATTATTTGCACAATGTTGACATCTAAGCCGCTTTCACCTCTTCTAATACGAGGCGTCCTTTCTAGGTTAACTTTCTGCAGAAGAGAGCAGCCATCCTTCAAGAAGAACTGACGACATACCAAGGCAGAAGGTACGTCTTGTGATCAGGGATACCTTCTGATGCGTTTGTATTGTTTGCACCTGCAAGTCTCCTGGTTTGCAGTTTAAGTTTTTATTAAAATGCTCAGACACACTGTCAGTGTGGGAAAAAAGGGTTATTTTAGTAAGCCGCCAGCTTGACAAGCCGCCCACCTCCTTTGCCCTCCATGTTTAGTCAGGACTGTTAGAACAAGACAAGAGAACTTGAGGTGCTTGGCAGGTCCAGGCCTCGCCTTGATATCGTCAGGAGACATCGTCTTGAAGCCCAGGAGACACTGTCTTCCTTTCAGATAGGAGAGTGATATAATTCTTAATATTACAGGGCACCTCTTCAAAGCCCTGTCACCCCGGGAGGTTCCACGCTGTTGCAGATGTTTTCCAGAACAGAATAGAGTAGATAAACGGCTCAGCCGTGTCACAACACTCAGGGTCTACGACCTTTGTAGTCCAAGGTGTGCAGTGACATCACTGCCACAGACTGTGTTTACCTGCTGCTCTGGAGCAGTCAGTTTGTTTAATTCGGTCAGACAGCATTAGTGGAATGAAAGTCTGAACCACTTGCTTGGCGTCAAAGAGCTTGTGCATCTTTCATTTTTTTCCAAAAAATTCTGTTTGCTTGGTGTAGATCTGATTTGATGTCTTAATGGCATAAATGATAAAATTTTGGTAGCAAACATCCTGTTCAACCTCCATCCAACTTCTCCTAATTGGAATTAGCAGCCTATTAAACCAAGAAAAGATGTAACTGAGATATTTGTTTTGTTTTGTTTTGTTTTGTTTTGTTTTGTTTTGTTTTGTTTT
>JAKSZT010054478.1:8716044-8749318 GCA_026826555.1 Tolypeutes matacus
TTGTTTTGTTTTGTTTTGTTTTGTTTTGTTTTGTTTTGTTTTGTTTTCAGGTAACTGTTCAAGGGAGTACAATGGATGCAATTGTCCAGGCTGCATTGTGGACTTCTTCCAGCAGGTTTGAAGATTTGGATATTGTAAACTGTGAGATCAATGACATTTTTAATACTTTAAAAGTATGTAATTAAGATCATAAAAACATGCATCATTCACATACTAGTGGGATATTTTATTTGTGTGTGCCTAAGTTATTTTTTTAATATTCCTTTGTTTCTTATCTCCACATTTATATGCATCTGAGTGTGTGCTGAGAATTGCTTATTTGGGGAAAAGAAATGATTTCTTATGATAAGACTTGTTAATGATTTTGCATAGAATTTTACCAGTTGCATATGATCAAAATCACGTTTGTAGTATCATATCAAAAAATTTTAACATGTTTACATCGTTTTCATGTTCATATATTATTAAAAGATTATTTTGTATTTTTAAGTATTATTTCTTACTCTTTATTGCACCTCATTTGCTTAAATAAGTATGACATATACATGGTATTTTCCCCTAAAAAATACTGACAATCTCCTTTGGCACTATAGGAGAAAATACCATATGTCATGTTGATGATCAAATCCATAATTAGTGCATGGAGTTGCTATTTAGAATAAAATCACTGGGTCATCTCATATCAGTCTAAGTATCTGTCATGTTGCTCTCCAATCGGATCCTGGGACTCCAGAGACAGACTAGTGTCAGAATTCCCTGCAGCAGCTATGGTTCTGTTGTGACTTGCTTAATCTCTCCTTTTAATGGTTGTTTTAATTATAATATCAATCGACACTTTTTAAGAAAACCTAAAAATGTAGAGACGTGTTATGAGGACACTCAACACGTTGACAAGTGATTGCAAAATTCGCTGTTGTTGGTCCTGTTTTCAGGAGGGTGCCTCCTGCCTGAGAGACTGGGAGGTGGCTCCCATGATGGATATTTTAAGTCTGGGTCCCTCTCCCCGCCGAATGCCCATAAGTGGTTCTGTATTGATTGCTCGACCCTGATTTGGCAAGGAAATTTTGAATTGCAGTAAATGGACAAGCAACCAGGAAACAACTGATACTCCAAATTCTCTTGCCTGCATTGTGGTGCGTGCCGTGGGCCCTTTGAGACGCTCAGAAAATCTGGCCCATGGGAGGGGCTGGAGATCATCTGGTTTACTGTAAAAGTACAAGAGCAGAAAGTTTATTTACACTTTTTCAAAATTCTTTTCTCTTTCCCACGCCCATCTCTGTTGTTTGCTGCACTTGGATTAATTACCCCTTTTTGTCCTGTAACTAAGACATGGAGATGATAAGGGAGTAACAGATTTTGAGGCCACTTCCAGCACCAGGGCCAGGATCGGCATAAACGCGGCACTGCGGCTGGCCGTCAAGGAGGCCTGGGGTTCTCGCCCTAAGTCCGCTCTTGCCAGGTCCACTCACTCTGCCTGGGCAACATTCAGGTGCTGGTCCTGACCCTGCTCCAGGAATATAAGTCTCTGTCTTTAAAGATCAGTTTTTTCTTGTGTATACAATAGATTACAGCACCTGCTTCTTAAAGAATATTCAAGAAAAAGCCAAGCCATAGCAGTTGCTATCAAAACCAGCTAACAAATAGTACAGCTTGTTCCCAGACTCTAATTTAGTATTCAAAAGGGAAAGACTAAGGCTACTTCTGCACAGACCATGAAAAACAGGTTCAAGCTCAACAGATTTCATTAGCAGGGTTATTAGCCGCTTGAAGTGAAAATGTTTTAGTGAGTTGTATTGTGTGCTGGGATTGGAACTTCCACTCAAGAGTATTTGTTTTCCATGAGTAAATATCAGTAGGTGTTTTGGAAAGTTGCCTGCTAGTCTTTCTTTTCCTTATTTTGAGGGTTATGAAATTACAAACACTGGTGAACCTTTGACATTACCCAGATCCTGTTTCCCTTCGGCAGCGTGTCGTTTATTTCTGAGAGTGAACAAATGAAACTTTAGGTCAGTTTGCCTGTACAGGATAGGAATAGGTGGCTGACACTAAGGTTTTTGTGAAAGCTCTCTGATAAAGGAAGAGAAAGAAAAATTGCATTAGGCATGTTTGAAATTCCTTACTGAATTGAGTACTGAGTAGACAAATGGCTACTGGGAGAAAAAGCAAGTGCTTGGTCAATAAATTATAAATATTGTGCCTTATTGTAAAATCATCAAAGATGTCATCCTTTCTTTTATCTGGTGGAAGATCAGTTGTTCATCCCAAGTACCTGATTTAGTTTGTCTCAAGTTATTATTATTGGCTGCTGTACCTGCTTCGGCCACCTGTGCCTTTTACATTTCAACATAAAATTGTCAACAGGTAGTGGCTGAAGAAGCATTTGGAACAAGCTGAGCAGAAGAGAAGCTCTGGGATCCCAGTGCTCTCGGTGTGTGTTATTATCCAGTTTTGGGGTCAGGGAGGAGCAGGGGTTAATGTGAAAGTTAACTGTTCAGTCATCTGCATGTGTCACGGTTTTGTTTGAGCCCACCATTTCTGCGTCACCAAGAAGTGCGCCCTTTGGAGGTCTGACCTCTGATTTTGCAACCTCCCCCCTCAACAATGAAGTCCTCAGAGGGCGGCCATCAAGGGGACAGAAGGGAGAAGAAAGGAAGACTAAAATAGAGGGAACAGAGAACGGATGGATTTGCTTCATAGATGGTACAAAAGAATTGACTGTGACCCAAGGGAAATAGCTCAGATCCAAACATTATCCTGTAATGTCACATATTAACAGTGATTTCTTCAGAAACAGGCATATGCTCATAATGGTGAGGAACCTCATTAAAGAAATCTGCAGAGAAGGTGCAGAAAGAAGAAACTGTGTGTTTGAATTAACAATTAACATCCCTCTTCTTGAAGTGCCTCGCCATCCACAGAAGGCAGCGCATGGTGTCTCTGCTTTCTTTCTAAGAGTAAAAAGGAAAGATAAAACATCAAAAATGGTGGGAGAAAAGTTTCAGAACACAAGGTCATTTTAATTCATAGTTTCCTTAAAAGAACTATCTCAGCTTTCATGTTTTGTTCAGGAAGGTCGTTTCTTTTAAGCCTTGTCATTAAAGAAGGTTTAGTCTTTAAAGTGAATTATGAAAGGGTGTAGAAATTGCAAGTTACTGAAACTAAAATGCATGATCAATTTTAAGCCTGCTAACGAAAGCCTCCTTAAAACTGGATGCGCTTTTGTCCAGGCAGCTCCTTTGATATAACCAGAAAAAGATACGTGATTGGTCAATTCAAAGTGGAAAAAGAAGATAATTAAGTGACACTTTTTTCAACAATTGAAGTGGTTGTGGATTTGGAGAGTTGATTAGGAAGCTGTGGCTCAGGCTCCAATGGTATCAGAATAGTAAAAATTGAGTGTCCCAGATTTGGACCTGTTCAGTATTAACATTCTCCACTATATTGTTTTAAAAACTGGGGGAAAAAAAACTTGAGATCATATTATGTACCTCTCACACAGAGGAAGACAAATGAAAAGTGTAACATAAGACTAAAGGAATTTTAAAATCTGGACCCCTCAACAATATCTAGTTCAGTTGAAAATTCATTCTTCCAGACATTTCAGTTGTAAGCAAGGATTTCCATCAGACAAGTGTCTTAAAACCAAAGGCCCAAGAAGTTGCTATTGATTCTGGTGCTTTTAGAACTGAAGCTTTGGGAGTCTACCATTTCAGAAAGTGTCTCATAGAAAACAGCTAGTTAGACACATAGACTTTACCATGGAATGGAAAGAGGGCTGCCCAGGCAGAAGCCTGTTGTATTTATGTAGCTGACATGCAGTTCCGTGAGTGAAACTGTTTTGTCCATGGCCCTTCACCTGAGCTAGAGAAAGAAATTAGTTCATAGATGGCATCTACAAATGAATATTGTACCCTTAGGCAGTTTTCTTCACCTGTCTGGCCTTGCTTTTCTAATCTATAACAAAAAGGAGTACAACTAGACCGATATTCCCCAACAGTACCTTTTTTTTTTTTACCCCTCCCCCTCTCCCCCCATTTTTGCTGTTTTTTGTGTCCATTCACTGGGCAACTCTCTGTGTCCGTTTCCTGCCCTCTCTTCTCATCCTTCTCCTCCTGTCTTCACTGGGATTAGGTCCTCGGAACCTCTGATGTGGGAGAGAGGTGTCCTACTGCCTGTGCCACCTTAGTTCCTGGTTTTTCAGCACGGCTCGTCTTGGCTCTCCCTTGTGTCACTCTCCTGTTACGTCACCATCTTGCTGTGTGGCTTGGCGGGGCCTGACAGCGCAGCCATTCGCAGGGCCTGGCGGCCTGCACGCCTTCTAGATTTTTCTTTATTTTTACCGGTAGGTCCCGGGGATTGAACCCAAGTCCCTCTATATGGGAGACGGGCGCCCAACCACCTGAGCCACACCCACCCCCCAAACAGTACCATTTTAATCACCTAATTCAGTGTTTCTCAACCTGGTATCCCATCAAGCCCTGTTCCTGTATGAATTGCCTCAAAAGGCTCAGATGTCCAGTGCATTTAGAAGGAGTGGCAGGCTATAGCCCCCTCTTTGAAGATTCACATTTATATCATTCACTCATTCAAGTATTATTTGATTGCCTGCTGTGTGCTAGACAGCGCATTAACTTCCCTGAAACTTAGTGACTTAAAACAAGAATTTACTGGTGCTGCGGATTGGCCAGGCTCAGCATGCCTATTCTCACTTGGCTCTCTGCAGGGACAGTCAGATGCTGGCGGGGGTCATGGGAGGCTCCGTGGGCTCAAGCCCCCAGGGGCTCGATTACGTGCGGCCATTGCTGCTGCCTGGTGACTGGGACGTGGTGGCTGGGAGGAATCCTCAAGAGCAAGCCCAGCAAGAGGTGGAAGCCACCAGTCCCATAAGCCCTGGGCCCAGAAAGTGACATATTCTTTGGCCATATTCTGTATATCAGAGCAGTGACGGGGGCTGCCCCGAGTCCAGAGGAGGGCACAGCTAGACCCCAGGAATGTCAAAGGGTTTGTGGCCATCTTTAATCTGCTGCACCCTTTGGTAAAGAAACCACAACTTTCTTTAGAATCTCCTAAAAGGATTTGAGCATGGAGTAATTTGGGGGGTTGGGGGGGGCTTTTCTGTGGCCCACTTATTGTATTGTACAGAGTTCTGTGAAATACTAGTTCAAGGAGCCCAAATCTAGGTGATTACTAAAAAGCTCTTTCCTGTTCAAAACTTCTGCTGGTCTCTGTTGTATTTCTACATCCTCAGGTTGAATTCGGGATTTGGAAACATTGCTTGGGAAGCCCTGAGTTAGTAGGAAGGTTCAGCAAGGCCGTGTCTTCCTGTGTGATTCTTTCAAAAGATAGCAACCATAGCTGAATTCTTCTTTCAGCTCTTCCCTGTTTGGAGCTTGGGATGCGTCATTTACCATAATTATCTTTGCAATTGTGTTATTATAAAGTCCACCAAAACCCATGTCCTGCGCTTACGATGGCTTTTCCTTCTTTCGTGGAAATATGAGGCACCTGGAAGGATGTGGACTTGAGCCTGTGAGGGAAAATTTCCTGCACCGAAGAACACTTTAAAACTACTCAATTAAGTAGAGCATAATCATCTAGATAAACAAATGAATCAGCCTCCCTAATTGCCCCATTAGCTTTCTCCCCATGGAGGGGCTGACTTATCTCTGTTTATCCCTTTTATCCCATCTCCTGAATCTCACGCCTCTTGGCCTGGCCCGAGCCTGGGTCAGGGAGTGGAAATGAGTAAACCAAAGCCAAGGAGGAAGAGCTAGGTTGCCAGTCTGCTGGCTTTAACTGTCTACATCTCACTGTACAGTGCCAGTTGCTGGACAATTGATTCAGCCTAGCCATCGGCACGTGCTTTGGAAACGTGAAAATGATTTGCTGGTCCAGGGTTCAGATGTGTTCAACAAGCAGAGCCTGAGAGTTTAAGGATGAAAGGCAAATAGAAAAGACACCATTGCCTTAGGAAGAGGAACTCTTTTCCTAACTAGTTGGTGGAGGATCCTGAGAATCTTGCAGTTTTTGCAGAACTATCTTGACATCACCCGAGATTTCTCTAAAGCTAGTCTGCATTTCCCAGTTTTGCTGGCTGGGAGTTGACTGAAGCTGCCATTTACCTGACCTTGACCCTGACGTTGCTCCTCAGGTATGTGTGAACTTGGGTTCTAGTCTTGTTTCCCTTGAACATTTTGGTGTTTCCCAGCTGCTGGCAGTGTCACAATCCTGTGTGAAATCCTTTTCAGAACTGATCATTTGGCCCATTCCATATCATTCTGTTTGTAATAAAAACATTTATCCAAGCCCTGCTGCAATGGTTACTACTTGAAGCCTGGGCGGTAATGCGGCGTCATGTCTCTACCTGCTCCTTCTCAGAGTTGAGGATCTGGTAGTAGTTTTCTGCCTGGAGTGATCTTTCTTACGGTGTTAGGGAACCTCTTTCTGACTGAGTTCCCACTTGTGTTATCTGATTTTGTTCTTCAGCATTTTTATTTATGCATTTGGGCATGTGAATTTGAAGCTGCTGGGATGCAAATTGGGTGAATTAAGGGGGATTTTTTTTCCTTTAAAATCCTTTCTACAATCTTATTTGGAGCATGTGTGTGTGTAATGGTAAATCCACACACCTTCAAAAGGTAAATCCATACATCTTCTCTTATAGTGCTGAAATTTTTAATTTTTTAAAATAGGCTAATTCATATGGCAAACCTAAGTAGGCTCAAACCTCCTACTTCTGGACCCTGCTTCTAGGTATTTTGACTAAAACAATACAGTGTTCGTTCTCCTCCTTTTTTATTGGTAGAGGAGAAAGATTAATTGGCTCCATCTCAAGTTGTGATTGTTGTGCTCTCTGTGATAGCACTTCTAACAAATGAGGAGCATTTCCACTTCATGCAAAGTGTACATTGAGCCAAACTCTTCAAAACTTGACAACATTTGCTCAAAAAGAACCAGGATTTATTTATTCATTAACTATTCTGTAGACCTTTGCTGTGTGCCTCGTCTGGCCAAGGGACGAGCCGCAGGTTATGAGGCATGCAGATATAAATAGTACCCATGCCTTGCCTTTCAAGAGCTTGGGGTCCATGAGGGAAGATAAGACATATTCCGAAAAACAAGATAATATGAGAGAGAACGTGATCTTTGTAAAAGGAAAATGCCAAATATTATGGAGATTCCAAGGAATCAGAAACACTTTGAAATAAAGCCTTAGAGGAAGAGGTGACATTTAAGCTGCACTTGGGCATAGGAGAAGGGTCTCAATAGGTAGAAATGTGGGGAAGGGCATTCCGGATGGATTCATAGCCAGACCAAGTAGTCCAGGTGGACTTTATCACACAGTGCTGGCAGGAGAGTAGAATGAGATAAGATTTTAAAGATGTGTTGAAGTCGGATTATGGAAATCAAAGGGAACATTTGCTGAGTCCCTACAGCGTGTGACAAGTCGGGCTCCGCCTCAGCACACATTGGTTAAGGGCTTTGGAGTCTGACAGACCTGGATTTGGGCAGGTTGCTTGGTTTCTCTGAGTCTCGGTTTCCTTATCTTAGAAAAGGGAGGAAATAGTAGAACATGCTTAGGAACATTAGATGAGCCCTGATGCATTAAAAATGTCTAAGGTCCTATACACGTTCAATAAATGAAAGGCTATTTTTATTTCATGACAATCCTCTAATTTCTCGAGATAAGTATTATTTATGCTTGAGGAAACTGAAGCAAAGAAGTTTGGAAACTGGCCTTGGGCCACATAGCTGATATGTGGTGAAAGCAGAAATTGTAACTAATGTTTCTCAGACTCATTCAATTTTACTCCTTTCACTCTTCCATTGCCTCCATGGAAGAGGAGGAGTTTGGACTTCATTTTGAGCAGGGGAGTGACACCACTCCCTATATGCGGTGTTTGTCTGGCAGCAGCAAGCGGTGGGATGGATTAGAGAAGACCAGAGGCTGAAGGCAGAGAAAAACTTAGGAAATTGGTGTCTTAGTCCCACAAGTTGGACCAAGTACCCAAAGAGAGAAGCGCCTCTTTGTGAGTCAAAGTAGGTCCCGGATTCAGTAGCCACAATGGCACCTGAATGTATGAGATGTTTGTGAAAGAGAAAGACACCAATGTGGGGCCAAGGCTTCTAGCCTGAAAAGATGCATGGCGTGGATTTGGGAGGAGGTGGGTGATGGATTTGGATTTAGACATCATGAGCTTCATCAGGTAACTGGAAACCTGGGTCAAGGCCCAGAGATTTGTCAGTCAGGAGCGTCTGGGTGAGAGATGATGCTGCAAGAGCTGATGATCCCACCAGGAAAGGAAAGGCAAACAGAAAAGAGGTGGAGGGGTAGGAGGAAGGGGCGGGAGTACACCTTTAGAGAAGCCAAGGAGAAGGAGTTTATAAAAGAGAAGTAAGGTCGAGGAGGACTGAGACCCCAAATTGGAGGGTGATGAATAAGAGGAGGGTCGGAGTTAAAGGGCGGGGTATCTCCCAGACGTCCGCTGTCATGAGATAACTGGTAGAGAGCCAGGGGTCAACGTTTTGAGATCTTCTTAGGGACTGGTGGCGCGCCTCCCTCCTTTTATTCTAAATAACAGTCTGTAGCCGGTTATCATTCCACCTGACGCAAAACCCACAAACTGGAGCTCGCTTGGGCCCTGCCAGGTGAGTTGGTACTGGATTCTTCATGAAAGTTCAAGGAAAGGTTTTTGAAAATTCCACTCTTCTTTCATCATTCAAGTCTGCACCAAGTTTAAATGTTTGTAGAAAGGTAGTGGATATGGCTTAAGTGGTTAAGCGCCTGCTTTCCACATGGGATGTCACGGGTTCGGTCCCCTATGCCTCCTAAAAACAAAACAAAGAAATAACAAGGAAACAAATGAAAAAAACAACTCAGGGGAGCCGGTGAGGCTCGGTGCTTGAGCGCCGGCTTCCCACATGCGTGGTCCTGGGTTCAATCCCTGGCCCCAGGTACCTCAAAAAAAAAAAAGTTTGTAGAGTAACAAAATGAAGTTAGCCAATTTGCAAACTAGGGGTAAATCATGATACTAAAGCTTATCCTCTGTGAGGGAAGTTCCCGTACATTCAGTCAACTGGTTTTGCATCTGATCCTCATGAAACATTGGAATGATCTCTGGTTTCTGGGCATTTTTATTCTTACAACAACAGAGTCCACTTTAACTTCAGTTGATAATTAGGTAGAACTTACCTCGAGTTAGTATACTTGATTACAAAATTTAAAAGTCTTTTTAATGTCCAACTCTCCCAAAAGCAAATAATTAAAGTGTTTCTATTTGGGGTGATGGAAAAGTTTTGGTTATGGATGGTGGTGATGATAGCACAACTTTGTGAATGTAATTAGCAGTGCTGACTTATATATTTGAATGTGGTTAAAGGGGAAATTTTAGGTTGTATACATGTTACTATAATAAAAAATTTTTTTAACTTAGGACTATACAACCCAAACAGGGAACTCTAATGTAAACCAATTATAATAATATTCCTTCATCATTTGTAGCAAATGTGCCACACTAAAGAGAGGTGTTAATAATGGGGGAGGATATATGGGAACTCTGTACTTTCTACATGATTTTTCTGTAAACCTACACCTCAAATTGAAAAAGAAAGAAAGAAAACTAGGTGAATGGTTATGAACACAGTTTGTGGGCAGAAAAGATTGCATTAAAAGCAGAGCGATGTAAGGGCCTATAAGAAGGCACTAGTAGTCAACACCAGAAGATGAAACAACTTTTTAAAAAAGGAAATTAAACTTAAAATCCTGGAACTATCAGTAAGACTTCCTACTACTTAAAAGCATTTTGATACCCTAAATTTCTTTCATGGATTTTGTAAGTGCTTACCACAATGTCTGGAAGCCATAAATGTCTTCCTGTCCTTACTTTTTTTGTTGGGTTTTTTTTTTTTTTTCCATAGTTTGGCATCAAAATTTCTTTCATCTAACACTACAAGTTATTAATAGAGACTTAGAAAGAAAATAAGGCAAGGCATTATAACTCTATCAAAATAGCTTAGCTTATGGTCTCATTTTAGTGAGAGGAAAAGAAAAAAATTTTTTTTTCTCCTAAGGAAAATAGAGAACAGGACAGTTGAGTCCTTTATAGACTCCAGCCTGGCAGGGATAATATGTAGATGCTTTAAATTTGCTGGCTGTCTTCCAAAGAAGTGACAAAAGAACCCAACTTTGCCAAGTGCCCTTGAGCTGTTGGGAGAATTCAGTCAAGTCAAGCTGGCCAGACCTTGGCGCCCAGGTGTGCAGAGGGCAGGGCTCCCCGCTGGGACTGTCTGTAGAGATGACTGTTGTGATAAATGCGCCAGGAGCTGAAGGGCTGGGCCACCACTAATCTAACTCAGGATTTCTCTTTTCAGTAATAGAATGTGTCCCTCACAACAGCAAAAGGAAAAGTTGGGACCCAGCAACTATCTTAAAGCATGTCAATACTTAGCCTGGCCTTTGCAGTATAGACATTGAGAAGGGAGGTTTTTAGACACTGACTAGGATTTGTCTGCCGCTGGTATCCTAGAAACAGTGCCAATCTTCTGCCAGGTGGCATCATCTATAAGCAAGCTAAGAAATGCCTCGGGTAATTAGGAGCTTGATTTCACAACTCTTCCCACTCCCCTGCTTTTCATCCAGGCACTTCAGGAACAAGTGCAGAGAATCCCAATCAAGAAAACGGTAGTATTGTAGAGAAATCCTGAGTATTGTTCCTAGAAATGTATGTAAAACTGGAAATCACCTTTATCTTCATCAGAAAGGAGCATTTGGGCCTGTTTTAGTTTACTAAAGGCTGCTGGGAGCAATGTACCAGAAATATGTTGGCTTGTATAATGGGAATTTATTCAGTTAAAAGCTTACAGCCCTGAGACTGTGCAAATGTCCAAATCAAGGCATCATCAGAAATGCTGCCTCACCGAAGGTCAGCTGTGGGGATCCTGGTCTCTTTCCTCGAGACAGGCACACAGAGGCCTCTGCTTCTCTCCCAGGTTTCATTGCTTCAGCTTCTGGCTGCTCTGTCTACGGCTTCCTCTCTCCCTGGCTCCCCTCTGAGCTCCTGGGTTCCTTCTCTCCATCTCTACAGCTTTTTCTCTGTCTCTGTCTCTGCTTTCATTCCTCCATTTATAAAGGACTCCGGCAAGAGGACCAAGACCCACCCTGGTTCACTGACACAATCCAATCAAAGCCCCACCCAACTGAATCCATTCCAAACAAAGGGTCCCACACCCACAGGAATGGATTAGCTCTAAGAACATGATCTTTTCTGGGATCCACAAAAAGCTTAAACTGTCACAGGGCCCAAAACAAGTAGAGTCTTATTTTACATTCACATCACTATAATAACATTTATGTAATTCAATTTTGTATACCTTGATTATACAAGGTATAAGGTATATACCTTCCCTGGTTTAAGGCTTTTCTTAACCTGAGTAAGAGCCCTACTAACCCCCAAAACATGTTTTCCATGGTCTGTATCAGTTGTATATACAGGCTACCCATTCAAGGTCAAGGTTAGTCATGATTCATCTGACTCCATCTGCAGCTTGGAAAAAGAATAAATCTTTTCTACAATGATCTGTTTTTTTAAAAATTCCTCAAATATTGAGACTATTTCTTATATCTAAGAAAAGGAAATGTAATACACAGATTCTTTTTTTTTTTTTTTTTTTAAAGATACTTAGTTTACATAAATGTTACACAAAAGATACAGGGATTCCCATATGCCACACTCCCCACACCTCCCACACCCTCCCACATAAACATCCTTCATTAGTGTGGCACAGTCATTGCAATTGATAAACGCATCCTGGGGCTTTACCATTAAGCCTGGACCATAGTTCACATTGTAGACCACACTCTCTCCCACACAGTTCTGCATGTTGTGTGATGATATAAAATGGCCTAAGCCCGCCCGCGCGGCGTGGTTAGCTGACCCAACGAGCACAAGCAGCAAGGGGGGGATAAATGAATAAATAAATAAAATCCTTAAAAAAAATAAAATAAAAAATAAAAAATAAAATGGCCTATTATCTGTCATTGCAACGTCACTCAGGACGATTCCCAAGTCCCAAAAAAGCCCCCGTATTACAATTGTTTTTTCCTCTCCCTGCCCGCAGAGCCTCCAGTGGCCACTGACTCCACATCAATGCTGTAATTTCTTCCATTGCTAGAATCACAATATGTCTATAGTAGAATACCATTAAGTCCACTCTAGCACAGATTCTTGAATCAACAAAAGGATCAAGAAAGGCCATAATTTTGGAAATAAGGCATTTAGTCAAAAGGAAGGCATCTTGTTTGGTCATGAGCACAATTTTGAACAAGGACACAAATGAAGGATGTAAAGAGCCAATTCCTTAAGTATAAGAGAACGTGATAGGCTCATTTAGGAGGTGGAAATTTTTTTGATAGCATAATAGAAACCTAATCAGGTGCAATGAATCCATGTGCCCCAGAATCAAGCAGTAATTTAGGTAAAAGAATCAATTCTCTGCTAAACACACAAGAACAGGAAGACGTTTCGGCACTAGCAAAGAAGTGTTTCCTTGCTTCTGGGAATGAACTTGTTGATTTGATGTGAAAGTACAGGGGAAAGCTATAATAACCTATTTGGAAGCTTTAAAGAATTCCATAGAAAAGTCAGTGAAATGGAGCAAGGAGACCTTCTTTCCCCCGGCACTTACCATGTGTATTAGTCAGCCAAAGGGGTGCTAATGTAAAATACCAAAAATGGGTTGGTCTTTATAAAGGGTATTTATTTGGAGTAGAAGTCCACAGATACCAGGCCATAAAGCGTTAAGTTTCTTCTCTCACCACAGTCCATTGCCACGTGTTAGAGCAAGACAGCTGCTGGTATTTGCCAGGTTTCAGGCTTCGGGGTTCCTCTCTTCCCGGGGCTGCATTTCTCTCCAGGCTTAGCTCCTGTTTCCTCCACAAGGTCAGCTGCAGACGATCAAGCGAACAGCTTGCTTCTCTTCTCCTGGGGCATTCTTTCCAACATCAAAACTGCTTCTCAAAAGACTGCTTCAACTGTCCTTTGCCTTGCCTTTTATATTCAATTCCCCACCCACCAAGGGGTGGAGCTCAATGCCCTAATCCTAACCTAATCATGCCCAGATTAATAGATCAGTTTACAAGCATGATTCAATTATATTTTTGGAATTCATAATTACATCAAACTGCCACACCATGCAATGAAGTTCTAGAGCATTCGTGCATATCAAATCCACAGTAACTATTTTCTAGAGATGACCCTAATTTTGAACAGTTTAAAGCCTTTTGGAACAAGGAAAAATATGAAAAGGTGCCATTTTCTGTCCAATGTCCTTGGACTCATATTTTAAGAAAACTCAGCCAGCCCAGTCCAGAAAAGAAAGTTCTCAAAAAGGAACATTTATGACCTCATTTTCATATTGATTGTTGGGTTTGCATATTTGGCAAGTGTTTATGTAAGAAAATATTTGCTTTTTAATTTATTTTTGAGACCGCCTTTGGCATTTCCAATGTTATGAAACAGGTTCTTACAAACGGAATCTCAATTTATAATGGGCTGCCTGTGAGAAGAATAATTCAACATGTTACCAGGTTGGTGACCATTAGGTTATGGAGGCTCACTTCAGTTAGTGAAAGTGGGGCCAAGAATTGTCATGTGTACTTCTTCCAACTTTTATAAAGACCAACTTAACCCAAGTTCAGAGAAGAGCTGTGCAGTAGTCAGAGCAATTAGCTTCTGCTGATTCAGGGGCTTTCCACAAACATATCTGAAATGTTCCTTTCCTAAAGGTTAGTGTATTGAATGGCCCTCATGTCTGCTTCTTGGCTTTCCAGAGTAAAGATCATCAATTTCAGGTGGCTTGTTTGAGTGTCACTTAAACTGCCCTAAAACTGGGGTTCTTAACCTCTTTTGTTCCACAGGCCCCTTTGCCAGTCAGGTGAAAACCACGGACCCCTTACTAAGTCCACACTATACTGTGTATTATTTAATAAATACATCACGCCCGCACCAACACGTCCCCACAAGAATAATGCTTTTTTGAATTTCAATTCAAGCTCCTGACCCCTTGTTAAGAACCCCTGCCCTAAAACATCAAAGGAAAGGAAGGACCATAAGCCATCCACGGCAGCAGGGAAGCTAAATATTTGAACTTTCACGAGAAGTAGCACCACCACGACCCAAACCCCGTGACCAAGGATGGGCCCAACCCCCATCTCTGGTCCCTGGCACCCCTCCCAGGAGGGAGCTGCCTAAGAAGTAACATGGGCTGTCTAGAAGCCAGGTGACGACGCTGTCTACCCCACCGGAGAGCACAGCAGCCTTCCTTAGTCAGCCATGAGAGCTGAACCCTCTGCTCTCCATTGCTTACTTTTCCCAGCTGCTCAGGCCCTCACCAGTTCTCTTTCTCTTTCATCAACTCAGGGAACATTTTCCAGCCTGTGTATGTTCAGGCTCTTGTTCCCTCTCATGCCCTTCCTTGGCCCTGTAAGAAAACCTGCCCCATTTAATTTTTCATCTAAGTCGTCCTGCAGCCTGGCGGATACAGAGACTGTGTTGAGTGTTGCCAAATTGGCCAGTTACAAATTGGGCCCAGTCATAATCATCTAATGGAAAGGGTTTCTCTCTCCCAGCCCCCCTGTGGAATGATTGATGCTAGTTGGCATGAGGCCATTTTTCCCCTTTGCTACAGCCTAACCAGGCAGCCACACTTAGCAGGAGTCGCTGATTCATTCTGTGTATTTCAGGACATACCCACTATGTGTCAGGTACTGGGCTAGACACTACAAATGACTCAAAGATGAATCAAGCACATGTTCCATGCCCAAGGAGGTCACAGTCTGGCAGAAAACATAAGGCAGGTACTTAAATACCTGTAATATGGAGTGCTGGGTAGTCCGTTCCCTGTGGGAGCTCTAAATGAGAGATCTAAATAAGAGCCCAGCACAGTGGTCTTGCCCAGCCAAGAGAGTTCAGGGGGAGGCAGCAGGAAGGCTCCAGCTTTGGGGATAAAGGGCACTTGCACCTTTCATGTGTGATCTGTTGGAGAAACTCTGGGTGTAGGCAAGGTTGGCCGCTCCCACCTTTCCCAGCCACGGCATGAATGCGACACAACTTGAATAGTTGCAGGTTCGGGTTCTTTTTCTCAGGTACAAGGGAGCATGGACCTCAGGGGGCCCTGAGGGGAGTAAACGAAAGGCCACTTTCTGTTAAAGCGGCCAATCTGAATATCACCCTTGGGTCAGCGGGGCAGGGACGTGCTGCTTGTGCACACCCTCCAGAATCCCGGGGCTGAAGGACAATTTCATGACACTCTACAAAAACTGTTACCCACTTCACCTGTTAGCCACAGACGAGAGGAGGGGAAGAAGTAGTCTTTGAATTCTGAGAGAACGCCATTCCGTCAAGTCTGGCCCAAGTATGGGTGGGCTACAAAGCCCCTTCGTCTGGAGAAGGCTGCCGGGCTCCTCTGGCTGCTTCCAGTGTTTCACTATAGGCGCGTGCAGCCTTTGCGCAAGCAGGTTTGGGTTTGTAACCCAGCCTGGACCTAAGAATCTGCACCTGTAGCTGGGTTTGTTAAGCCCAAGTAGTCCCTACTTGGCTCTTTATTTTCCTTCTGTAAACTCATATTCCTAACGATTTATACCAAATCTAAGATAAACTAGAGAAATCTCAATTAATAGTAGAGCTTGGGAAAACGAGAAACCATTTTCCAAAAATGTGCTCAATCATTCTATCTCCCGGATGTAGAGCTGAGGTCAGCAAACTATAAGCAGCCAGCTAGTGTTTTCAGCTTCAGGCCGTACAGCCTCTGTTGCAACTACTTGGTTTTGCCCTTTTAGTGAGAAAGCAGCCATAGTATGGATGCATCTGCATTACAGTAATCTGTATTTGCAAGAACAGGTGGCAGGCTGGACTTAGCTCGCAGCTAGAGTTTGCAGCAGATTGATAGCCCTCTTTAAATGCCCTTAATTAGAAACCTTTTGGGCTTAAGGAATCTCTAGGTTGCCCCAGTCCTTAAAGTTCATTTCTGGCTCACATCCCTTGTAGAATAAAGCCAAATGGATGGATGGATGGATGGATGGATGGATGGATGGATGGATGGATGGATGGATGGAGGCATCCTAGTCCAACTGCCTGTAGGTGATTCCCCTGTATTGCCATGTGCTGGTCTTGACTCTTAAATACTTCTGAGGAAAACATAATTTTTTTATCTCCCAAGGCAATCCATGTCATTGTAGAAAGCTCTCCTTATTTGAAGATTTTTTTTTTATATTGACTCAAATTTGTCCTTCCTGTAACTTCTACCCATTAGTCCTAATTCTGATCTTTAAGTTCTACCCAGAGAAAAATTATTCTCCCTTATATACAGACATTTGGATATTAGAATATGGCTGTCAGGCGCACCCCTCAACCTTACCTCTAGTGAAAAATCCTGTTCTTCCAGCAGGTCCTACGTGATATGGTTTCAGGACCCTTCTTCAACCTGCTGGGACTCCTTGGGGCTCACTTCGGTTTGTTGATCATCCTCTTAAATATGATCTCCAGGATATGGTGTTAGGTGCTCTCCTTCCCTTCAACCAAGCTTTTCAAAATAGTGGTCTACACCCATGTCTCCACTTTCTCACCTCTCTTTTACTCCTCAGCCAACTACACACTGGTTTCCAATGCCAGTAACTGCACTGAGACTGCTCTGGCCAAGGTTATACATTTGTCAAGTCCAAAGTCTTGCCCCACTTGCCTCTCTTCCACATCTGACTCTGTTAGCCACTCTACTTTCTTCATCTCTTCTCCATTGGCTAGTTTGCCATCTACCTCTCTGCCATTTGTGGTCTCCTTTATGGGCTTCTCTTCTACCTCTATCTAAATATTTGTGTTTCCAGACCTTAAGCCCTGTATAATCATTTCCACATCCACCCAGAAACTTATTCCATCTACCCAGTCCTCTCTCCAGAACTTCAGCCCATCAAGCCCAACTATTGGATGTCTCTACCTTCATGTGAAATGAGCAGCCAAAATTCAAACTTTTGGGGGCGGATGTGGTTCAAATGGTTGAGTGTCCATCTCCCACATGGAGGGACCTGGGTTCAATCCCTGGGACCTCCCAGTAAAATTTTTAAAAATAATAAATAAATAAATAAAAATTCAAAATGTCCAAGACTCAACTTATCATCTATCCCAGCCACCCAATCAGAAGCCAGGCACACCCCTGAATTCTTTCTTCCTCAAGACATGCATCTAATTCATCACCAACTTCTGCGAAGTCTCTTTTCTAAGTAGCTTTCTGGTTTGTCACCTTTTCTCCAGCAACACTGTCAGTTCTGCAGCTCAAGCCTTTGTTATTTCTCAACTATTGCAATGGCTTAACTAACCTCACCACTCTGCCCTCCATTTCCCCCACTACCCCCTACCTGCCCTCTGGAAACCCATCTCTGATACTGTTATTACCCTGCCTACACTCCTTAATTTCAGTATAAAGGTAAAGACCACTCTCCCTTTCTTAGCATTCACTGCCCTTTGCGACCTGGAGCCCTCTCCTATGTGAGCCCACAGCAAGGGCTGGGCACATCCCTCATCATGCAGTTTTGCGGCTGCCTTGATGTCTCCCCCAGTAAACTGTCAGTGCCCTAAGGGCAGGGAATGTGTTGTTTTCATCCTCCTATTCAGAGACTGGTACCTAGTAGGTGCTAATTTAAGTATTTCCTTAGTGAAGGAATCTGGCCCTCCCAGGCCGCTGGGCCATACTAAATGACTTGTGGCTTTCTGGTTGAGCCATGTGACTTCGAGCCTCCAGGCGTTGTCACATACCATTCCCTCTGTCTGGAATGCCCTTTTCTCGGCCACCTCTGTAGCTAATGCCTACCTTTTCCTCACCACCCAGCTCGTCGACCCTTCTGACCTCCGTCACCTGCACAAGGCTACAGTGCCTCTGCTCTGCATTCCTGTAATGCTGGGGCCACATCTCTCTCACAGCTCTTAACACTGGATAACAGTTGGTCTGTTTGTACCTCTCGCTGGAGTATGAGCTCCTGGAAAGCAAGGACACAGAGTGTGAACTGGCGTATGGTAGACTTTCACTAAGTGTGTTGTGAAGAGGAATGAAAGGATGAGTGGGTGTTACCTCCCTTGATCTGGATGCCGTGTACATATTGCTGCAGCTTAGGGCTGGGTATACTTTTTTGGCGAGTTGCATCAGGTCCAATCTCAAAATGCCTGCCACACTCGAAGTTCCCTTTTGAGGGGACCTGCCCTCTCGGACAGGACCTGCTCTGACCACTGCAACCCCACCCAGCCTCCTTCCTAGATGATCGGTCAGTGACCTCCGGCCTGGCCCAAGCAGATGCCCTTTAGCAGGAGTTGGAACTAGGAACTACCAAGAGAATAGGGCTGTTAGCAGTGGGAGCTGACAGTGCAAGAGAGCTAGGAGACAGAGAAAAGACCAGGAGGCAGGATGGGAAGTTGGGGTTATGAAGAAGCAAAAGCTCAGTGGCCAAGGATGCAGTGAGAAGAGACATGGCAACATGATGAAAGTGGGAGAAAGAAGACAGTCCTTAGGGCCTCCTTCATCACCATGTGTCCCACCAGTGCACCCCCTTTGTCTTGAGCTGACAGGAGTTTCTGCTCCTTGCAACCCAAAGAGCCCAGGTGGTCTCAGCTGTGTCCTTGTCTTGACTTCTACTGACCTTGTGGCTAACCAGAAGTATTTTCCTCCCAAATGTAGGACCCCAGTTTTATCCATTTAAGGAAACTTAGCTTGTTACTTTGACCCAAGGCCTCTAATTTTCTCCAGGATTGGGCCCTAATGTCTCATTGTTATAAGTGATTTCTTGGTGCCTTGAGGATTAGAAAGATATACAACCCCCCCCCTTTCACTTGACTATTATTTATTCTTCATAAAAATGTTGTTCCATCCATTAACTCAATTGATTTTCCCAATGGTGTGTATAAACCCTCATAGTTGCTATTAGTGACAGAAACACTAAGGTAAAGTAACTTTTTTGAGATTAAAGATCAGCTACCTAGTGACCAAATTAGGCCTAGAACCCAAGTTTTTTTGTTTCAAAGCCCATACTCTTTCCCCTATTGCCTGTTTCCTCCCTCAGCACACCCTGAGTTATTAAACACATTAATTTAATCTTGTGGTGGGATGAGCTAAGCTTTTTGTTTCTTTTTGAACACGCTTGAGCCAGTGTCCATTTAATGATTTCTTCACCACTCCATGTATCCTGTGATCTAGAAAGACCAAAACGTCTAGCCAGCCCTTAGCAGCCCTGGGAACAGAGTCTATTTAGAAATGTGCTGTAAGGCAACAAAGCTTAATTTCATCAACCATCTGATAAGGCATTTTATAGGAGAGCAACACTTGGCTAGAGACCCAAAGAGTGGCATGTGCAAGAGACTGCTCTTGGGCAAGAGTTTGAGAAATGGAGTGGGAATTGCCAGGGAGGTGGGGCTGGGGCGTGGCCCTGCTTCCAAATGGCTTTTCTCTCTGGTGGCGAGCAGTACCCCTTCCATTCCTGGCATCTTGATGCCCTCTTTATTTGCCACAGAGCTGTTCTCCTGGCAGTGGGGAAAGTGTCCACAAGGAAGCTACTGCCTTCCAATGTCAGCCACTGCTGGAACGGAGGAAGGACATTTTTCTTTGGGATTTCATTTCTTTTCACATTACTTGCAAAATTAAGGTAACCATCTAAGGTAGGTCTTTCCCTGAAGGTCCTCATTCCAGCCGGACTTCAAGCAGTAGTGTCAGGGAGGCCAGAGGAAGATGAGTGATTGCATTGTATAAGCTCTAGATCTCAGTCTCTCAGGTCTTGTGACTCCAGGGTTTATGACAAAATCTTAGGATGCAGATAAGTAGCTAATCTTGGACAATGACAGGGAAAAGCATGAAGCAATCAGATCATTGATATCCAGCCAGATGTCCTCACACAGGGACATTAGTAAAACTGGACACCTTCAGAAAGACTTAAACACACAAGGATTTGGCTTTCCCATTGCTGATGCCTCTGATTTTCTGTACGGAGATGATGGAAAAACAACTGAGAGATATGAATGGAAAGTTGCTGGTTCCTGTGACAATCCGAGATGAAACTTGAGAAGGAGAAAAGCAGAGCCTCCAGTTTTCCAAGTTCAATTTTCCCTGTCACTGAAAACATATTCAAAATGTTACATTTATCTTTGCCTAAAATATTGCTCCAAGATGGCATAGTGAGCAAATCAGATCTTGGGGGCCAGCAGCTTCTGGATCTTTCACAAGTTATCGGGAGGCAGGGTTACTTCAGAAGAAGCCTGGAGTTCCCATCTTTTCCACAGTTTGCCCATAGGAGAAAAAAAGGGGAAAAGGTGGTGCAAACAGTTCTTTGGGAGAACCAAACCTTAATCAGTGGCTGTATTTACCCTTACACATCTAAAACCTATAAACTTTGAACTAAAAACTAGCTTTCACATGGGGATCAATTCTGATTGGAAATAATAAATTTTCTATGGGTAACCCACTTTTTCAGGCATTTCTCCCTCAACTCTCCCATCCAATCAATGAGATGGATTGTATCAGCTTAGCTTCACAGATGAAGAAATAAGACCGAGAGGTTATTTCCCAAGGAGACAGCCAGGGTGGTAGAGCAGGGATTCGAACCCAGGTCTGTAAGACTAAAGACCTCTCCACTAACCCAGTGGTGGTGAGCAGGGATTCTCACCCCTGGCTGCTTTGAGCTTTTAAGGCATAACCAGGCCCATATCCCACCCCGGACCAATTAAATAAAAAGCTCTGAGAGATAGGGCCTGGGCCTGGGTCTGTGCTCCAGGATGATTCTAATGTGCAGATGGAACGAGGACTGCCGCCAGAAGGACTTCCAATTCCAGACTTGATAGAGCTTTACAAGAATTTCCTCTAAAGCAGGGCTTCTTAACCAGGGGCCGTGAAAAGATTTCAGGGGATCCATGAGCTTGAATTGAAATTTCAAAAAAAAAACGTTATTCTTGTGAGGATGTGTTGTTGGTGCATGTGTGATATGTGTATTAAATAATGCACAGTACAGTGTGGACTTAGTGTGATTTTTATTTTGGTGTAGCATGTACTGAGTGCAGTGGATAGCTGCCTGCAAAAAGGTTGGTAAGGACGGCGGAGATGGTGTTATGACGCCGTGGGAAAACTTGAATTTGTAAATGTTTGCCAAAAATGACCGTTTGAACATTTGTTGAACCGTGCTAGGTATTGAAATTACAGGAAAGTTGTAAAACTTAATTCTGAGTAATCCTAAAATTTAATTTAAAGACATGCCGATGCTGAGTGTCATAAATCTATCTGCCACTACATTCTGAGAACGGTTCCGTGGTTGTCACCTGACTGGCAAAGGGGTCCAAGGAACAAAAAAGGTTAAGAACCCCTGCTCTAAAGACTAGAGAAGGAAATCTCCTGGGAGGAGAAATTCCATCCCAGATGCAGCAAAACTGGCAGCTTAAATGAGGGTTTGGTTAGCACTTTGAAGCATTTTTTGTTGGACGGAAGTGGATGCAATGCACATTGGAATGAAGTGTTCTATGAACTGGAAGAGGCACGTCTGTCTCAGCTTATTGAGATTGGGGGAAACCTGAAGGCAGGAGGTGCCCTCTGCTCAGCTTGATGCTCTGGCTGCCTGTGGATGAGAACTACGAGGTGGGGGCCTGGACGGCCTCCAAGCCCAGGTGCCAGCCAGAGAGAGCAAGGAGCAGCCGCGCAGTGCAGTGTTTCCTGCAGGCACTGTACCGCTCTCATTCCCACTTGCATTGGGAATGAATTAAACATGGCCTTACCCCTGCCTCGCCCAGCTGAGCTGAGGCTTCCCCTAATGTCCTGCTCTCACAGGTACCTGTGCAGTCGTCTGCAAGTTGAGAAAAAAGGCACTGTCCTCAGATCCCCTTCTTCTCAGCCTCACCTTCTCTGTAGGGACAGAAAACCTGCCTCTTTGCTGTTAAATGCAGGAATGCATGTCCTGTGCTGAGCCAGGGCCTGACACCAGCAAAGCACTCAATAAATGGGAATGATGCTGAGGAGGGGGGAGGGGGAGGGGAATGGGGCCGGGGGAGGCAGCGGCGGCAGCAGTCTGCTATTTACTTTCCTGGTTTCCTGCTCTGCTGTGCTCAGCCCCTCCTGCCAATGCTGGTGCCTGGATGCCATGTTCTTGAGAACACGTGGGGAAGCCCTGAGCCCAGGCTGCCTGCGTTAGGCCTCTCCCACCACAGTGCCCCACCGCCTGGCGATGGCATCCCACAACCCAGACTTTTCCTGATTACTCAGCTCAGCTTGGGGAGAGTGGGTGCTGCGAAATCTGCTCTTAACAGCTCACCTGGCCAAGGCATCAGCAGGGCAAATGGAACGTAGCCCGAGGCTGGAGACTGAGCTGGCTTTGGGTCCTGGGCCCAGTGTTACCTCGCTCTGGGACCTTGGGAGGCAACTTTGCCTCCCTAAGATTAGTCTTCTCTCCTACACAAGGTGGATATAATGCCAACCCCATACAGGGTTTTGGGGGGCCTAGCATGGGACCTGGCCCATGGGATGCCTTCTGCCCCTGCCCCTCCCCACCTCCATGACAAGTTGCCCCTCCAGCTTGGCACATCACCCCAACCCAGATGAAATACATCTTGAGAGGCTCGAGATGAGCAGAAGGCTGGGGCAGGCAGGGTGATTAAGCAAATCTACCTTTTATGAAAACCCCTGCAATGAACTCCTCTTGGCAGTTCCTCACCCCTCTCCTTCCTTAGGCCCCACCCCCATACTCAGCTTGTCCATCCTGGTGCACATCCCTTCTTCAAGCGTAAAATATTTTATCTATCACCAGTTGCTCCCAGATCCCAGGGGGTATTGTAGAAATGAAATCATTTAAATAAGCACCCCATTATACCATCCCAATCCATTGTGTCTTTGTATTTCACTAAAGGGGACAAAAGGTTGAGATGAAATTTTTATAACTGGTAATCAATGGGACTTATCAAACTTCATTTTAAAGTTCTGTTTTGAGACAGCAGTGGATGTTGCATTAAACCTGCAACACCTGTAGCCAATTCAAATGCTTCCCTTCCCCTTCAGTGGCATCTACTCTCAAGGGTGACCTGAGCATACAGTGGTTCCCCGGTAATAAATGGCCCTTTTCCGTATGGAGTTGGCCAGTGGCTGGCAGAAGAGAGGAGAAGCTGGAAGTCAGCTACCCTCCAGCCCACTGACTACGAGATTTAATCTCCAGCCTTTGGGAAATGAGACATTGTCCACAAATACCGTAGAGACAAGGGTTTAAGGAATTTCATCCTAAGGGACAACGAAATACGAAGCATCCTTGAGCTCTTGTGTTTCTGCAAGGAGGGTTGGGTGGGGAGATTTGCAGTCAGAAGCATAGCAAAGATGGAGGCATCTTGGGACATCCTATGCCTTAGCCAGCTGGGATGGATGGGGTAAGGCAGCCCTAGAGAATTTGTCCAGCGTCTTCTAGGGAAAAGTGCACATTGTGAATTTTATGAAGGAGGAATCTGCCCAAGTTCACAAAACTAGAAGGTTGGCGAGCTGGGTCTGGTCTGACCTGAACCATGCTCTTGTAGATTCGTCTGATCAATGGAAATAGCAGACAACTAAAATACTTGTTCCTTTCATTTGTTAAACACAAAGGGAAATGAATATACCACTCTTGTTTTAAGGGGACTGACAGGGACACTTGGAAGTGCAGTGCAGGTACAGCCCCTGGGAGATCAAATCAGATGGGATGGGATTTCTTAATAGAGTCAATGTGGGGTGTGAGAGGGAAAACACGAGGATGACTCCAAAGGTTTGGCCTGAGCGACCCACAGGATGTAGCTGCCCTTAAATGGACTAGGAAGACTGCAGGTGGAGCAGATGGAAGGGAAAGATCAGGAGCTCAGTTTTTATCATTTGAGGTGAGATGTCTTTTTGGCTTTTACTCACAGCCATCATAGGCTGTTTCTCCTCATGAACACACATAAGACAAGCCTTGGGTCCTAAACTGCCCTGTAGGCTCACTCCTCTGAGGGATCTCAAGCCCAGGCTGACCACCTGGAAGCTTTCTTGTGCCAGGCCCCTTATGTGAGAGGGAACTGACTCAGGCCAAGGTCACACTGTAGCTTTGCACTTCAATTCAAGGCCCCAAAGCAGAAATGTCAGCAAGGACCCCTTTGCTTTCTGTGAACCACAGACACATCCATGCTCTTCACAGAGATGGCGCTAATGACTGCAGAACAGGATCTTGGTCATCTGTCTCAGCCCTCATCCAATTGAAGATGAGGAAACTGAGCCCAAATTAGAGGAAGGTACTTACCCAAGGTCATGTGGTGGTGGATCTAAGATAAGATGCAAAGTTTTTAATGCCCACTCTACTCTACCACACAGCTGTTTTCAACTGGGGCTGAATCATTTGCCACAGGTTGCTATGTTCCTGGGCAAAATGTCTTTTTTGTTGTTTTATGAGCCTGTGGTCTATCTGGCAAGGTATAGCTCTTAAAAGTATAGCTCTTGGAATTCAGTTTAGTTTGGGTCAACATTTGCTGCCCCTTGATTTTGTGCAAGGTGCTTTCTTGGCCCTGGTGCTTCAAAAGTATAGATGGTGTAGTCTCTACCCTGAAGGATCTTCAGTGCTTGGTCCACTGCCCTGCTCCCACAGGTGTTTAGTAAAATTTCAAATCAGAGTATACCCAGCCATTCTCCCTGCCACTGTCCCCCACCACACACACACACACACACACACACACACACACACACAGACACCCCAGATGTTCCAGGGTATGAGTCACCCTCAGGTTATTGTATAAAAGATTAGGATATAAAGACTATCCATGGGGAAGCGGCTGTGGCCCAATCAGTAGGGCTCCCGTTTACCATATGGGAGGCCCCGTGAAGGCAAGCCCGCCCGCGCGGCGTGGTTAGCTGACCCAGCGAGCACAAGCAGCAAGGGGGGGATAAATGAATAAATAAATAAAATCTTTAAAAAAAAAATAAAAATAAAAAAATAAAGACTATCCAGCCAGGAGTAGCTTGGATTGAACTAACCCTTTGGTAGATAACAATTATAAGCTCTTGACAAATTTAAAAAAAAAAAAAAAAAAAACTATTTAGAGTGGCCAAAAACATAAACTGGAGGATATTCAGTCTTTGAAAGAAGGCAACTATATATACTAAGATAAACATTTATATAGTTTTTCCTGAGGGCAATCTCCAGTCTGCATGACCTGGGGAAACTAGAATTCAATCAGAAAGCTACAGTCTTATTGCTTTGATGTGTCAGAAGACAGAGTTGGGAGCTGCTAGGGTGGCTAGAAATTGAGGGGGGGAAATCCAGGAAAGAACAGAGTCAGATGGGGTGCCAAAAAATCTGCATATGAACTTCCCTCAAATCCTTGGCTGACCCTTGAACTGTGAATGTGCTGGGGAGACCCCCAAAGGATCACAGAAAGCAATAGGTGGAAAGTTGAAAGGGCAGAGCAGATATTTCAGCTGCTGCAACCACAGAGGAAATAGTTGCGTTTGAGTCCCATCAAGTTTACTGCTTGTTTAAAATATCTGTATACATGCCATTATACATTTTGTCAAAACCTATAAAATTGTGTGAGGCAAAGTGTAAACTATAGTCCATGGTTAGTAGCAATGCTTCAATATGTTTTCATCAATTGTAACAAATGAACCACACTAATGAAAGATGTTAATGTGGGAAAGTGTGGAGGGGGAGGGATGGGGTATATGGGAATCCTTTATATTTTTGATGTAGGGGTGTTCATTTACGTAATCTAAAGTGTCTTCAAAAAATAAAAATCCATTTTTAAAAATTTATATTTAAAAAAATTCTGTAATCTTCAAAGAAAGATAAAACCCAGTCTCTACATATTTAAAGCCTAATTACCAGTTACTGGACAGGACATTCAAACAAACAGATCCATAGTAAAAAGGGAAAAAACACAACCAAGAGAAATAGACACTAATATGACTCAGATGTTGGAATTAGAATACAAGGACTTTAAGGCAGCTTGTATGAATATGTTCAAAGACTTAAAGGAAAATATGGTCATAATGAGTAAAATGGAGACTCTGAGAAGAGATGAAAATCTTTAAAAAGAAACAAATTCTAGAACTGAAAAGAATATCTGAAATTAAAATTTTGCTACTTGAGCTTGGCAGCATGTTGGAGATAGTGAAGAAAGATCAGTAAACTTGAAAATAGATCAATAGAAAGCATCCAGTTGGAAGAAAAGACAAAAAAGATTGCAAAAAAAAAACAAACTCTCTGATTTCTAGCACAATAACATTGGGTCTACTATATACATAATTAGAATCCCAGAAGGACAGATGAAAAATAATAAGAGAGAAAATATACTTGAGAGAAAATGGCTGAAAATTTACCAAATTTGTTGAAATCCATCAACATAGATCAAAGAAGTTCAGTGAACCCCAAGTAGAATAAATACAAAGAAAACCACACCTAGGTACATCATAGACTGCTGACAACCAAATATTAAGAGAAAATCTTAATAGCTGCTACAGAAAAAAAGACATTATATCCAGGATAACAAGGTTAAAAATTAATGCTGGGGGAAGCGGCTGTGGCTCAATCAGTGGGGCTCCCGTTTGCCATGTGGGAGGCCCTGGGTTCGGTTCCCGGGGCCTCCTGGTGGGGGCAGGCCCGCCCGCGTGGCGTGGTTGGCTGACCCAGCAAGCACAAGCAGCAAGGGGGGGATAAATGAATAAATAAATAAAATCTTTAAAAAAAAAAAAAAATTAATGCTGGGAGCAGATGTGGCTCAAGCGGTTGAGCATCTGCTTCCCACATGGGGGGTCCTGGGTTTGGTACCCAATGCCTCCTAAAAAAAAAAAAAACAAGAAGCAAACAAATGAAAAAACCAAATCAGAGGAGCTGATGTGGCTCAGTGATTGAGCGCCACCGGCTTCCCACATACAAGGTCCAGGGTTCAATCCTAGTCCTGTTTCCTAAAAAAAAAAAGGAATTGGTGCTGACATCTCATCAGAAACAATGGATCAACAGTTATTATAAAATGCTGGGGAAAATTGTCAGTGTATTTTCATATTCTTTCAGAAACAATATTCTTTCCCATACTCCCTTCCCTGCCTCCATATCTTTGCTCAGAGAGTACTGTGTGTGTGTGTGTGTGTGTGTGTGTTTGGGTTTATCTTCTGTCTTATTAATATACATTTATTAGTAGAATACATGGTTTTGTGCTTTGAAGAACTTAGTCTTGTTAAGAAGACCAAGGAAACAAATGAGAAAAGTTAAAATACATGTTTAGGGAATTTTGTCTTGTTTACTTTTCCTATTGAGGTATATTTATGTACACTAAAGTGCACAAATTTTAAGTGTGCAGCTTAATGGATTTTTAAGTGTATATAGCTATGTAATCATCACATACATTAAGATGCAAAATATTTCCATCACCCCAGAAGGTTTTCTTGTGCCCCTTCCTAGTCAGTGCCACAACCAGAGGTAACCATTAATCTGACTTCTATCACCAAAGTCAATTCTGCCTATTCTTATACTTCATATCAATGGAATCGTGTATTATGTCCTCTTGTGCCTAGGTTCTTTCACTCAGAATAACACCTGTGAATTTTATCTACATTACTGTTTATATTGTAGTTCATTCCTTTTACTGTTGTGTAGTGTTCCATTTTGTAAATATCCCACAGTTTATCTATCCATTCACCTAGTGGCAGACATTTGGGTTGTTTCCAGTGTTTGGGGCTATTATGAATAAAACTACTATGAATATTTTTGTGCATGTCCTTTGTTGGACATGTGAGGTAATTTGCCCTAGATATATATTGGAAGTAGGAATACTGAGCCATAAGATAGAGATATGTTTTGCTTTATTCTATATTGCCAAACAATTTCCCAAAGTGGTTTGAACCAGTTTTCCTCCTATTTATGAGAGTGCCCATGGTTTCACATCCTTTGCCAAACCTTAGTATTACCCACCTTTTTAATCTTAGCCATTCTATTGGATGTATAGCATTAGCTCATGGTGATTTTAATTTTCATTCCCCGGATGAGTGAAGATCTTGTGCATGTTGTGTCATCCCAGCATTTGGCATGGACTGACGCATATAATAGATACTCCACGTCTGTTGGCTTAAACTGAGTCACCTCACTCCCTGTGCATCTCTTCACCAACCTCTACTCTACCTCAGTTTTGCAGAGAGACTATGAGACAGACTTTTCCAGGAGGCAGAATAGGAAATTAAAGGGAGATATAACCACCCACCCACCCCCAATATTAAGGCTCTGCCTTTGAAATAGGGACAGTATGTCTTTCTTCTAAGGAACCTATGGTTGAGTGTTATGTTATCCTTGAATTCTTCACACCTTCCCTGGACAAACAGAGGTTACTCAAGGCCATCCCTATTAAAATGGCTCCGAGAAGGCATATGGCTGTCCCATATCATTACCTCAAGATGGTAGCACTACTCAGATGAGAACTCAGGTCACCTGGCTAAATCCAAACCCATGGCTGATCCCCTAAGATACCGAGACCAGAACAACCTGTACTCTGATGCCTTCAAGAAACCGTCGGTTCTGGGACCATGGAGTTTTAGGACAGGCCTATTGCCAGGTGGCAGATTCATGGAAAGCAGCTGCCTATGCCTTGTCCTTGCATTGGAACAACTGCTTTTCATCCCCACCTAGACAGTAATCACTTTGCAAACTGCCAGCCTGTTGCCAGCTGCATTCCTTGAAGGCCCACGTTTTAATAAGGCCTGAGCACTCCTGGCAGGCTGGAGTACAATGTGTGGATTCACCAGACAGGATTCCAGAAGGGGCTTTTCTTTGCTGCACCAGGGCTGGGAGTTTGTGTGCATTTCTGCTCTGACACAGCATCTCCAAGGAGGCTTTCACTTTCTAAGAAGGATGCCACCCACTGGGCTATTCAGAGTAGGTACATGAGAAAATGGGTTAATAAAATACATGCTAGAGAAAAAGAAAATAAGATTAGGGGGCTGGTATTTGGGCTGAGAGTGCTTTGCTGGGCTCCAGGAAAAACAGAACAAGGTGATTATTTTTTTCATCCCCAAGGATATCATGCCCAGAACACTACCACTAATCCAATTTTCCTGTTCTAACAAGTATTTTATCAACACCTTTTTAAAAAAAAAAAAAAAATTCAATTCTTATACTGACTAGCCACTAGCTCCATTTTACAGATATATTTGCAATTTCTTTGGCAGAAATTAACTCGACTGCTTATTTGCTCTGTCACAGAGGTAGTGGGGTATTAGGTTTGATGTCATGTTTCTAGTATAAGCATATTTTGGGAGCTTCACACTTTTAACAGCCCAAGAACCTGTGAGTTCTTGCTTTAAAAGACACAGTGGGACTTGATTAGAGTCATTCAGGCAGTGTGGACATTAAAAGTCAGCAGTCAGCACGGAATGCTTGGCCCTTTCCCAACCTGATTAGTTAACCTTGTTTGATGAACAGGCAGGAATGATTTTTCTCTTTAACCAAAGGAGGGGGAAGGGAAGATACAGGGAAGCTAAGAACTGAGGGTTTCATCAGTTAAGAAGCTTTCCCAAACTTTCAAGCTGGAAAGGTTTTTGAAGAGTTTCAAGCATGTTTTTGCAAGACGTTAAAAAAGAAGAAAGGTTAAATATAAAAAATTGAAGTTTGGCAGGCAGTATTCCCTGAACTCAATGCATTGCTTGTGGTATTTTGAAAAAAGAAAAGAATTTTGCTTTGAAAATGTCATACTCCAAAGTAGTTTTTCTAAGTTATTTTTAGGAGAGTTGACTTCTATTTAGTTGAATGGATGATTTGACTGTTCCTTTAAAGAAATTTCAAACTGTTCCAGTCTCTCTTTTTTGAACAACAGAAGACCTACCCTACACAACATTCCAGTAAAACAGGGTAGGAGGGAAGATATTTCCATTTCAATGAAGAAATAATAATTGCCAAAATTTTAAGACTCATGCCTGATACTCTTCTCAAAAGATAAGGAGAGAGTGGGTGTGGCTTAAGGGGTTGAGTGCCTGCTTCCCACATGGGAGGTCCCAGATTCCGTCTGGTGCCTCCTGAAAACAAAAACAACAAGCAAACAAATGAAAAAAAACAACTCAGGGGAGCCAATGTGGCTCAGTGGTTGAGCACCAGCTTCCCACATGAAAGCACCCAGGTTCAATCCCTGGCCCCACAACCTCAAAAAACAAAACAAACAAACAAACAAACAAAAACCATACGTCATTCAGCCAGTCCCAGAAAACTGTTAGGCAAGTTACCAGGGGAACTATCAGAAGCCCTGCAAAAGGGAGGAACTTCAGAGAGGGGTTGCCACTGTGCTGTCAACAGGACTGTTTTAGAAACAGAGCTTGGCTCTTTATTCTTCCCCCTCAATGGCTCACCTCTGCCATCCCTTCAAGGAGATGCCTGGGAAGAGTGGATGTGCACTTCTGTATCCCTCTTGCTGTCCTCGGTGACAGGGGGTGAGCATGGATGACATCAAGGTGCTGGGAAGCAGATGTGGCTCAAGCGATTGGGCTCCCATTTACCATATAGGAGGTCCAGGGTTCAATTCCCGGGGCCTCCTGGTGAAAGCAAGCTGGCCCATGTGGTGAGCTGGCCCGCGTGGAGTGCTGGTCCACGCGGAGACCTGGCTCAGCAAGATGACTCAACAAAAAGAGACACAGAGGAGAGACAAGAAGAGACGCAGCGGGCTAGGGAGCTGAGATGGTGCAAGAGCTTGAGCACCTCTCTCCACTCCAGAAGGTCCCAGGATCGGTTTCTGCTGCTTCCTAAAGAGAAGACAAGCAGACACAGAAGAACACACAGCAAATGGACACAGAGAGCAGGCAACGAGCGCAAAAACAATGGGGGGGGGTGGAGGGGGGGGATAAATAAATAAGTCTTTAAAAAAAAAAAGGTCCTAGTGCTATGGCGGTTCTAATAAGGAGCCTGCCAGATATAGGTGGCACCAACACTGGCGAGGCAGTGGAGCAAGCTTTTGATGGGGGAAAAACCCAAAACATCTCTGTGTGTGAAGGGAGATGATGTGGCAGAACATGATTATGACAGACAGTGAGAAAATTTATTCCCAGCCCTTAGCAACACTGTGTTTATACAGAGCCACAGCAGTTACCTGTTCTTTTCCACATGGATCATGGCTCTTCGAATATTTTTGCTGAAAGAGATGTTGGAGATGATCTAGTCCAACCCATTACTTTACAGAAGGAACCAAAAGAGAGATTTAAATGACTTAGCCAAGACCGCACATCTAGCCATGAGAAGTATTGCTGACCTGTTCAGATAGCCCTGACACAAAGTGGGCATGCTAATGGATGTCACCTGGAATGCCCCCTTTGATCTGCTCTAGTAGGGCTTCAGTCCTTAGCCTAACATCCAACACATAAAAGGTGTTCAATGAAGATGAGTGAAAACAAGTAGTGGACAACCTCATCAGATTATCTGTACAGCCATTCCTCTGAGGCCAAGGCAAGTGCAAGAAATGAATGGGTCCCAACAAAGATCACTGTAAAGTGAGTCCTGTTTTCCTCTTGACTTCTATTGCAAGATCAGAGTTATAGTGTCTCCTGGTGGGGGAGGGAAACCTTTCTGATTGATTAATCCAGTCTGTTAGCACTGTTGGTGATGACACTTCAGCTAAGGGGTGGCCCAGCTGAATCAGGTTGGGCTTTAGTCTGGATTACCAGAGTCCTTTATAAGCAGAATGACATTCAGACAGAGAGAGAAGACACAGGGAGCAGCCAGAAGTTGGAAACCTATGGAACCTGAAAGAGAAAGGAGAAGATGCCACCATATGGATTGCCATGTGATGGAAAAGCCAAGGAACCCCCAAGATTGCCCCCCAGCCAGAAGATACCAACTCCAGAAGGAAGCAAGCCTTGTAGCCTCTGAAACTGTGAGCCAACAAATTTCTGTTGTATTTTTAGCAGATGGGAAATTAAGACAAGTACCTACATCAAGGTCTGTTGGCACATCCCATTTTCCAATATTAATTATGCCCTAATTAGATATTTCACATGTTTGTGATGGGTCATGGAGCCCAGACAAGACAGATTCATCACAACTGCTGGACAAGCAGAGTCACCCTGTAAGATCAGATTCCCATGGGATAGGAAGGCCTGCTGCATATTGAGTGTGCTAAGCCTGCTAGGTGTGGTAGCATTCAAGTCTTCCTAAGTTAAGAGTGTCCCCTTCACCTATTATCTTCTGTTGATTCTAGGACCAAGGACCCCCATCTCTGAACGTCCTTCTCTTCCTCCTCCTTTGGGCTAGTTGCTGACAATGTCTAATAGAACTGGGTTGCATTTCCATGATTTACCAGTAGGTGTCACTGTTTAACTCATGATGGACTCCAACTTGTACCTGAATTTTTTTTTTTTTAAAGATTTTATTTATTTATTCATTTATCCCCCCCTTGCTGCCTGTGCTCGCTGGGTCAGCCAACCACGCCGTGCGGGCGGGCCTGCCCCCACCAGGAGGCCCCGGGAACCGAACCCGGGGCCTCCCACATGGCAAACGGGAGCCCCACTGATTGAGCCACAGCCGCTTCCCTTGTACCTGAATTTTGATGCCTCCAATCAATAAAACTAATCTGTGTCTTATTTAAACAATCCTTTTGTAAAACAAAGGCTACAGTAGCTCTCCTCATCCCCCCACCTTCTCTTGACCAGCAGCAATTCTTTAATGGTGCATAACAGCAACCACAACCATGTACTGGTGCCCATCATGGTCCAGGCAGCACACTACGACCTGAAGATGCAAAGTGAGATGTGCTCCTCCTCTCAAGGAGCTTACAGTCTAGGGCTCTAGGTGGACTCTGTTCTATCTGTTGACATGCACGCAGAAGGATTGTTGGGAAAACAGTCATGAGAAAGCACTCAGCACCTGCTACAATGTGCCAAAGACACTGCACCGCCTCTAATAATCACAGCAATTCCGTGTGATGGGAATGCTTCCCCCATCTCACAGGCAGGAAACTTGTCACCAGCCAATATGTAGCAGAGCGAGGTATAGACTCAGGATAGCTAAACCTGTGCCCTCTCTCCTTACCCCAAGCCTTTGCCAAGAGGCCTGGGTTGTTGGGGCAGTGTTTGTGGGTCTCAAGTTTATTCTTTACTTCCAGAGTGAAAAACATTCTGGAGTGTCCCAGCAGCATATTTCAGTCTCCCTCTCTGACTCACACATACACACACTCACACACATGCACACAGATTCCCCCCATACTCTCTCCCTTTGTCTTCTCTCTCTCTCTCTCTCTCTCTCTCTCTCTCTCTCTCTCTCTCTCTC
>JAKSZT010054478.1:8749328-8778683 GCA_026826555.1 Tolypeutes matacus
CTCTCTCTCTCTCTCTCTCTCTCTCTCTCTCTCTCTCTCTCTCTCTCACACACACACACACACACACACACACTGTCTCTCCCTTCTCTCTCTCTCCTGCCCCACCCCATCTCCCCTTCAGTGGGACACAGGGGAAAACAGTGGAACACAGCACTCACCCATCCTTTAAGTGGTGACCTGCTGCAGAAATGTTTGTCGCATTAAAAAATAAAAATAAAAAAAAGTGTGAAGGATAAATATGGACATACCCCATTTGGATAAGTGCTGCCAAAGAATCAAGCCACCTCCTGGCCCCAACTTCCCTAAAGCTTTCAAGGTGGCCAAGCTGGACTCCCAGGGCCTCTGTGCCAGCCCGGAGCCCTCTCCTCACACTCCTTCCTCCCCAGCTACATACAGCATCATCGCATATCAGAAGCTGGGATTAGAGCTTACCCCAAACCAGTCACGAAAAATAACATTTCATATCACATCTTCCTTTAGCGAAGAGAAAGTACTAAAAGACACATTTTCAAAAGTGTTTTAGAATAATCCAAGTCATTTTAAAGTTCTTGAAAAACTCCAGGCCCTCTGTAAGTTCCTCCCCCATCCTTCTATAAACATCCCCAAGCATCTTACTTTCCAATGCGCAAAGACTTAGAAGATCACTATAAAATGGAAAATCCTGAAGTGAGGAGAAGAGTTTACGATTATGTCCTAATGTGGCCGATTTAGGATAATAGCGCCTTTTAAATCTTTTATTTCTTCACAGTAGAAATGTTTGAGCAGTTGAAGTTCTGGCAAAAATGCAAATGAAACCCTCCAATTCAAGGAGAAGTTCCTCCAGGGTCTGCATAAATTATATTATAAAGCAGCTTTTATGTATCTAGAATAATTACACTTGATTCGAAGAAGTTTGTTTTTTGTTAAGCTGACTTTAACACTGACTTTAATTGGGAGCAGATGAACTGTAGCATCCCAGACTGTTCAGCACCTTTTTGCTCACGTATAAATATAAGTGTTTCTATGTACACCTATTATGTCGGAGAGAATCACCTCCCAGGACATCTGCCACCACTCATAGTTACTCATGGGATCCTAAATTCCTGTGGCTCCCCATTGGCTGGGCCAGGGCCACGTGCCCCTCTCAAAGCAAGGGCACTGCTTGTGCTCCGTTCTAACCCCATCCCAAAGCAGCAGCAAGGCCCAAGCCCGAGGGACGTGCCCACATGGGCGACCCCTCTGCTTCCTTTAAATCTCAGATATGGAAGAGCAACCTACAAGGAATGAGGGCTGAGTCTTTAAAGGATTACTCTCTCGGAGAGAAAGTCCAGTCCCTGGGAGAGGATAGCCTTAGGCCTTTGGAGAAAGCATGAAAAACATCTTGATCTTTTCACATAAACCACTCTACTTTCCAAAACCTGCTTGCCTTTTTTTTTTTTTTTTCCCAGAGTGCTAGCTGAGTGTGTGTATAAAATAAGAGAGAAGAAATAAAAACCCAAGACATGCTCATTTCAAATCAAATCATAAACACAAACACTGGGGTCTCAAAGCAGTGGTCCCTCTTCCCAGCGTTGGCGGTGGCCTGACTCAAGTTATCCCCAGGAACGTGAGACTCTGCAGCCATTACTTCCTATCTGAACAGACTCGGGGAGCGGGGGGGGCACCAGCTGCCTCCCTTAAACTCAAAGCACCACGAAGTCCAGGCCCCAGAACCCAGGCCCAACATCCAGCAGGTCAAGTGCAGATCTATTTGTGTGACCCCCTGCCAGGGCTTCCTGGGACAGGGTTTCCAAGCCCCCAGCTCCGCGACATGTTGCAGGAGGAGCCACTGGCTCTGTGGCTGAAAACACTGTCAGGGCCTAGCAGATGGAGAAGGGAGCTTTCCAGATGTTGTGCACAGTAAAGAGTTTTTATTTTCTTCTTTTTTTTTTTAATGAGGCGGGGGAGGGTTGTCACAAGGGCAAAATGTGAGCTTTCAAATCCTCGATTGGCCGTGTGCATGCATGTGTGCGTCCCGCAGAAAGCGAGGTGTGGGCTGCATGGGTGGAGGCGCAGGCGTGGGCAATGTCACATTTAGAAGCAGTTACCAGAGAACGCTCGGCGCTCGTTCCAGCACAACAGGGAAGCTGCAGAGACAAGCTCTTCCCCTCGGTGTTTTCATCTTTTCTGTGTAGACAAGCATTCCAAATGGGATTAAATGGAAAGGAGAAATGAAACACACATTTCCAATCTTAGTTAGCGCACACACACACACTCTCTCTCTCTCTCTCTCTCTCTCTCTCTCTCTCTCTTTCTCTTTCTCTCTCTCTCTCTCTCATTCTCTCTTTTAGGCAGCAAAATGATCCTAAAAGAGCTTCTGCCTCTGGGAACCCAGAAAGACTTTGGGGGGAAAAAAGAAAAGAAAAAAGCGCTGTGATGTGTGTTTCCTTGCCCCTGGTGATGGTGAGGATCCTTGTGGGATTGACTTTCCTCTTTGGTTGGGGAAGCGGGGATGAAAGTTTCCCCTCTCTCCGACAGCCTCTTTGGGGGACAGATCTTTTTAACGAGCTATTTCCTGGTGCATGAATAGTCAGTCCCCTTCCCCCCTTAACAGTGTCACGCACCATGTCAGACATCAAAGCCCTAATTAAACCCATTCTTTGTGTCTTTTTGCTTCATTACTTTCTCTTCCCCTTTGATGAGGGCTGCACGTCTCTGATCCCACCCCCCCACCCACCCCCACCCCCCGCAAATGATAGCTTTCTCTATTTTCTAGAGGATCTGAAAGTTGCTCGCTGGGCTGTTATTGGTGGAATTCCCCGCACCCCGCCTTTTTCTCCTGTAAGTTGGGGACACAGTCCAGTCTCTGCCCCACCCCCAGGCTCCCTGAGTGGTCCAGCAGTTAAAGGGATATTCACACCTTTTCCCCTCCCGGCTCTTCAATTCTTATGAAGTTTCCATCGATTCTTGTCCTGAAATTCCTTGGTCCAGTCATAGATAAAAGGATAATGACTTCAAAGGGAAGAGTTAAGAGTTTAACCCCAAGCTAAGAGAGTGGACAACTAGGTAATTGAGGGTAATAACCCATCACAGACTTGCTTTCAAAGGAGCGCCACGCTGAACTCTCAGGTGGCTTTAATTTTATTAACATTTGTAGCCGCTCACTTGAGAAGACGGTCTGGAGTCATTACCGGCTTCAAAGCTCCAGGTAACACTGCGCCCGGCCGGGAACCTGACTTCAATTTGGGCCTGAGCCTCGCCTCTCTCGGGTGGCATCAACTGCTGCTAACCCAAAACTTCTTTGCCAAACCACAGACCCCAGGAACTCTGGGGAGGCGAGAAGATCAAAGGTCCTGCTCGGTCCCCACCCCTTCACAAAGGCAATCAAGCATTCAAATCAAATGAAGACACATAAAGAGCGAGGGTTTTCAGAGGGCAGGAAAGTCTTCCCTGCTCAGATCCCAGGGGACCTGCTGCTTTGCCGACTGGCTGCTCCCCTGGGCAGGCTCTGTCCACTGAGGATGGGGAGCGCTGGGTGGCACGGGGTGGGGGGAAGGCTGTCATTGAGCCAGGGGAGTACTTGAGCCCTCAGGGGCCTCGGGGGGTCAGGCAGGGCCTTTCTGGGCCCCCCAGCCTTCCCTCCCAGCGCTGCCTCTGCTGCTGCTGCCTCCCCAACTCCCGAAGCCCAGGAAAGACTTTCGCCTCCTATGAGATGCCTTTGGCGCCCATCAGAGAGAAGCGGGCCTGGCAGCCACGGCAAGTCTTTATGAATGAGAAACAAGAGTATCAGAAAGGTGAGGTGACTGGCCCTGAAATCAAGTGAATTGGTAGTAGAGAAGCAGAGTCTCAAGACCTGTGGGAAAAGGGAGCGGGTGTAGCTCAGTGGTTGAGCACCTGCTTCCCATGTACAAGGTCCCGGGTTCAATCCCCGGTAACTCCTTAAAAAAAAAAAAAAAAAAAAAAAACTCCGGCGGAAAAGGGGCAGGAAGTCCACATTAAACTAGGACATCGCCCCAAGGGAGAGCCAACGCTTGGTGCAGACACTTGCCACATCCCTCTCTAATTTCTTTCCCAAACCTCCTCAGTTGCTTTCCTGCTCCGCTCGCCTGGAGTCACCCTGCAGTAAATGCACAGGCGAGGAAGGCGCCTCGGCACCTCCCTACCCCTGCGGACCCATCCCCTGATTTACTGGCTGATTGTCCATTCTCTGGGGTGGAGGGGAGCCCGATAGCCTTCCAGGTCACTGGAATTGCGAGCCCTTCCCGGCGCATGGCTTCAGGCTGGCCTTTTGGCCGTTAGAAGTTTAACAAAAGGCCTTTGAAATGGATCGACACTTGAACAGCTGCCAGGACACTAGTGCCTCTCGGAGAGACTGCGCAGCCCGGCGCTCCGGCCACATTCCTGGGCCAGGGCTGATGGGGGGTGGAGCTGGGGGCTGGGGGCCCTAACTTGAATACCCTCACCACGGCCACCGGCCACCGTTGCCAGCAGGCCTCGGCCCCATCAGCGCTTCTCCTCCAGGGCTTCTACGGAGAGAGAGCAGGAGAGACATTCCTGGCCCCAGGGCCGGCGCAGGCCTCTCCCAGTGCAGAGGGGCTCCGCCCAGCTCCAGGGGAGGGCTGCCGCCAGCAGGCCTGAGAAGGCCGCCTGACTGCTGTCCCCTGCACCTTCGGGCCTCACTTCCATTTCTTGCATAAACCTTCTCTCGGGAAGCATAAATGACTGCTACCCTAGCAAAAGGGTCTGCAGCACCTCCAGCCACAGCCCCACCTCCTAGAGTGGCATTTCATACTTGGGCCTCAGGTGGAAGAGGAGGAGAAGGGCAGGAGAAAGCTCGGGGCACACCTGGCACCCCGCAACCACGCCTCTTCTGCTTGCTAACCCTGCAGCTGCCAGCCGTTTGCAGGATGACTGTGTGGTGAGGGGGCTAAGGGAGAGGACTGTGGCCTTGGCAGCTGGTCCTTTGGGTGTTTTAGCACCTTTTAACACCTGTGATCTAATCAGTTGCATCGACCTTCACGTCCAGCTTTTTTTTTCTTTTCTTTTTGGTAAAGTTTAGAAAAAAGCTCCTAGACTAACTGTGCCTGAATTACAAGAGAGCACACACAGTCCCCTGAATAGGAATGTGTGCTCACACTGAAATAAGAAAGACTCTTGATCACCAATAGATCACCCTTCCATTATGCCATTGAGAGTTGCTTGGTTGGTTCTTTGCATTTGGTTTGTTCTTGCAAAACTATGACGCATCTTCAAAATATCTTGTGCTTAGAAAGATGACTCTGATGGGGGAAATGAGATGCCTTGCTCCAGAATTCAATCTAAAAAAATTTTAAAACCTCTGCTAGAGGGGGAGGATGCAAGGTATGTGGGAATCCCCTATATTTTCAATATAACATTTATGTAATCTAAAGCTCCTTTAAAAATAAAGAAAAAATTAATAAATAACAAATAAGTAAAACCTCGCTAATTTAGGTATTATACACTGTGGCCTACCTACTCCTGCCGAAGAGATAACCTGAAGATGATTGGAAACATGCTTACCACGGCCTGTCCCTCCAGCCCGGGGACAAAAGCCTTCGTTGCTCTCTTATTCAGACCCCTCATTGGCAAAGATGTGCCTGCAGCCAGGATCATGGGTCCTCAGCTCTGGGACAGAGCTAGTCCATGTGGGAACTGGAGGCTGGGAACTTGAGTATCGTCAACCTTTGATTTTTATAGTGTTGTAACCCAGATGTCTTAGTTTAGAAACGTGTGTGGTGTATTGGAATGAGCCTACACTTTGAAGTCAGGCAGACATGTTTCAAATCCAGACTCTGCCATTTACTGACCAGCATGGCTTGGGCAAGTCCGGCAGCCTCTCAGCTCCTTGGTTTCCCCAGTGGTGTTTGATGAAACACAGCCACTCATTTACTGTCAGTCATCAAGGGCCATACATCTGCCTGACACCTGCCTGGGTGAAGCCCTGGGGATGTAAAGGGAATGACTCTCCTCCTTGCCCTTGAAGAGCTTATGGTCTAGAGGCAATGGTCAGAGACACCCTTGACTGCCAGCAGATGGGGCCTTTGGTGGAGAGAGACACTGTGGGGTCCAAGGAGAGCCTGGCTGCCCTGGAGCAGGCCAGAGACTCCCTGCCCCCTCACCCTTTGCGATGGTTAGGCGATGGTTAGGCGATGGTAAGGCAAAGCCAAGTGGTCTGGCCAAGCAAGCACTGGACTAATTGTAATCCCAGGGCATTTCATGGGCTTTAATCATCAGTGAGTTGATCACATAGATAGCTGATTACATCTACAATCAACTGAGGAGATTGCCATCAGCAATGAGTAACATCTCTTCAATCAGTTGAAGGCCTTAAAAGGGGAAGTGATTTCAGCCTTCTGAGAGAAAATTCCCATCTCTACTTCGGACAGCCAGCATCTCCTGGGGAATTCCTCAGGGATCTTCATCAGAGCCCCTGGCTTGCAGCCTGCCCCACAGAATTTGGCCTTGTGTATCCCCATTAGTCCTGTGAGAGAATTTTATAAAATCTCATAGTATTTACAGATATCTCCTATTGGCTCTGTTTCCCTAGAGAACCAGACTAATAATACACCCTCATCCCCTCCTTTAGGGCACCAGGGTTCCCACAGTGAGATCAGGCACAAACCCTTACCTAGTTGCCGGCAGAGGTTATACTGGAGTCTCCTGATGGTTGTTTCACAGCCATAGTTTCCACTTTTCCTTGCAACCTTGAGGAAACAGGACAAGCAGATGTTGTAAAAGGGTCAGTAACACAGATCCACGTGTCTTAGAGGGAGCCACTCTGCTTGTGGGTCTGCCTGGAGAGGATGTGAAAGGACTGCTAAAAGGAAGAAGGGAAAGAGGTGGGGTCTCCTAGGCCACCTCATCCACAGAAGAGGTGATGCCTTCCCCACCCCATTATAAAGCAGAAGAGTGCTATCTGTGAAGGCAGTGACAGACCAAGGTGAGGTCTCTGTATCGCACCTTGAGGGTCAAAGGTCCATTCTGTGCACCTTCACATATTTTCAGGAAGCTTGTAAGGCAGCCTCAGCCCATAGAGGATGTACAGTGATTATTCTTTTCCTCCCTGCTTGCCATACCTAGCATTGCTCATCATTTTGGAAGTAAACTTTGTATTTATGACACACCTTGACATTCTTGGAAAACCGTTCCCAGGCTGGTTCCTCATTATGACACTTAGATGGCAGGTAGAGCCATCCCAACCGTGGAGACGAAGGTGCTGAGTCACAGATGGGGCTTTGAACTTGCCCCACAGTCACACAGCCAGTCAGGGGCAGCCAGGCCTGGAGCTCCCGGCCCCGAGGCCCAGCCTGGGATTCTTGCTGCAACGCCCTGTGTAGCCCTTGCTGTGTTCAGAGTTAGCAGGTGGGGCCCATAGGGGCTGGCATTGCTGTCTGTGCCAACCCTTGCCCCTTCGCAGCTGGGATGAAACTTTCAGAGCCAGAAGGTCCCCATAATCCTGGAAATGGAGCTGATGCAGCCCTGTTTGGGAGTTTCCTGGGCATTTTAGATGGGAGCCATGAGTTCCTCCAGCACACTCTGGCTGAGCCCAATGTCCACGGGATGTGCTGGGAGGCCTGGGGCAGCCTCATAACTGCGGCAGATGCCCTCAGCCTGCTGCCCTCCGACCCTCACTGCCTCAGAGCTTTCCTTCCCAGCTTTCCCTCCTGCATCTCTCTTTTTAAAAAGATTTTTATTTATTTATTTCTCCCCACCCCCTCATCGTTTGCATTTGCTGTGTCTGTTTATTGTGTGTTCATCTTTATTTTTAGGAGGCACCGGAAACCGAACCCGGGACCTCTGCTGTGGGAGGGAGGCACCTAATCACTTAAGCCACCTCCATGCCCTGCTTTGTTGTGTCTCTCGCTATGTTTTCCTTCTTGTGTCTCTTGTTGCATCATCTTGTTGCGTCAGCTCACCATGCCTGCCTGTTGAGTCAGATTACTGTCTTGCTTGTCTTCTTTAGGAGACATCAGGAACCACACCCAGGACCTCCCATGTTAGGCGGGAGCTCAAACGCATGAGTCACATCTGCTCCCCTCCTGCACTTCTTGTGGAGGCTGCTGAGGACCTGCGTTACCTGCAGGCTCAGAGATCCAGAAGTGCCTGCCTCCTCTGTCCATACCCACCCCGCCCCAGCCCTGACTGTCAAGACCTAGGATGTAAATATCCCAGCTCCTTTGTCCCCAAGCCACACCGACATTGAGGGGTGATTACACTACCTGCAGGTGTCCCTGTGGGTTGACCCAGCGTTACCCTCTGTGGGATGTTGCTTGGTATCATGCCCTTACTTGGCATCTTCCCATTTGACTCCCTTCCCACTTCTCCCACTCCCCTACTGGATTTTTCTAAGAATATTCCCTAATAATTCACCTAAATTCACATCTCAGGGTCACCTTCTACGGAGCCCAACCTAAGACAACTACTGAAATAAAATGTAAATTTCTAAACAAATCTGGTCTCTTAGATGAGAGTAACACACCCGGTCTCCCTGCTTCCTGTGTCCTCCCATTGAATGCCACCCCTCAGCTGCCACACTCCCACAAGGAGGCGCTTTCCACAACACAGCAGGGGCTGCCCAGCTTTCCCACTACTGGATCTTAAGTGATTTAACTTCAAAGTCAAGGCCATACTCCAGCACCACAGTGGGTTTCTCCTTGATCTGGCCATGGCAGCCCCCACTCTGTGTGCTAAAACAGCACAGCTGTGCGGCAGCTGCCCCCACGCCCTGGGCTGTTGCTAGCTTCTGTGCCTTTGCTCACACTGTTCCGTCTGCCTGGATGCCCTTCCCAGTCTCCTTGGACTGGTTCTGCTGCTTCGTCCTTGGCCCCGGCAGGCTTCGTGGCCCCCTCACTTCCCCAGCACCTGCATCCACATCCACCTTGGCTCTCACCGTATCATCGGGTCAGTATCTGTTGATATGTTAATCCCTTGAAAGTGAGGGCTCTGGAGGACAATGCCTATCCTGGGCCATCTCTGGACTCTGTCCCTGAGCCCAGCACAGTGCATGGCATGTGGCAGGCACCTACAGATGTGGGTCCCGTGGACCTGCTGATGCCCCTTGAGCAGGCATGAGCACAGATTCAGTAAGCCCAGGTATGTATGTTTCTGCATGAATACCAAAGCACCTGTGCTGGAATCCAATGACAAGACCTGCCAAAAATTTAAAAAAAAAAAAAGATGAGAAAAGTAATTAAGACATTGCTGGCCATTAAGCATGTAATGGCAATGCTACTGTCAGTGGATTTTAGACATCTTGGTCCAGGTTAGTCTAAGAATCAGTGGACAGTGTCAGTGATCCCTCACCCTGGCCTCATGAGCCTCGGGGGCAGTGCTCTGGAATCTATTTTTTGGAAACTCCCCCTTCCCCAAGGATGTATGTAGCAGGAGCAGACTTCAGTGGCTGCCTGGGCACCACTGGACCCTGTCTGAAACCAGCCAGACAAATGCACTCACTTGGTGCGTTCAGCAGTTGTATCTGTTTTATTTTCCAATTTTATATTACTTGCTCATGATACATACACGAAGTGATCAGTGAGGTGGGTATTCCTACAGCCAAATATCAGGCTTCCCTCCCGGGAGACTGGCCTGGAGGAGCTGGTCTGACCATCATCAAGGTGCACTGACATTAGCCTCACCTTCCTAGGGCCATCTTGGGGGTTGGTGAGAGGGGCCAGTGCACGCTTTCTTTATTCTGTCTTGGGTGGAGGGATTGGGTAGGCTCTCCCAGGCCTGGTCTGCTCCCACCTGCGCCCCGGCCCAAGCAGCATTCAGTGCTCCTTGGGCCGGCCGGACTTCCCGGACTTCCACCCTTCCGGCACCAGTCCACTGGCCTCCATTGCCTCCTCTGCCAGCAGCTGGCACTGCCCTTGCCAGAAACTCTTAACTGCAGTCCCGCAGCCAGGGATTTGTAGATGCCTCATGGAGAGAGGGGCTCGGCAGCTTCCTCTTCAGCCACTCCAAGGCCTGGTGGGGCCCCCTTCCTTCCACAGCCACTGTCTTTTAAGAAACAAAGGAAGTCCTTCTCTGGACTCCCGATCCCTCCCAGGGGTTCCCCCAGAGCCATGGGGGCAAGTTTGGAGGGGCAGAGACCCAGGTATATGGGAAGCGTCCTCTGTCTTCAATGCAGAAAGCCTTTGGAACTAGGGCACCAGAAGAGTTAAGTTCTGGGCTGAGACTTCAGTGTTCAATTTCTTTATTTCCTGTTGATGACACTATTGCCTTCCTACAACCATTGACACATGTTGCTTTCATCTGTTTCATTTCAAGACATGAGTACACTCGCTGGAAACTATGCTTAATAGCTAAACTCAAAACATTTGGATTTCCTTTCCTTCCGTGACTCTTCACTGGTATGCAGCATTCTCTGGTGGGTTGGGTTTTTGGGGTGGTGGTGGTGTATTTTTTTTTTCAGCAAAGAGAAGTGGCCAATTGCCTCAGGCCCATCTGCTCCATATGGAAAGGCCATTGGCTCACCCAACCCACGCTCTGGTGGGGAAACAGCATGTCTTAGCCCTCTTCCCTCGCACAGCACCTTCTTGTGCCTGTCAGAGAGAGGCCTGGCCTCGTGGAACTACGGGGTGGACACCTACCCTTCCTTCCCTTCCCCAGCGGCATGACTCATGACTTGGACCTACCGAATGGAGCCTCCGGAATAGAGAAGTGAGCTTGTCAGTATGGACCCAAGGACTCTTGGGAACAAACAAGCCTGGCTGCTTGAGGAGGTGACCTGGGCACAGCTCCCCTGGCCAGGGCTCTGAAGGAAAGCGTCCTCTGGAAGCAGGCCAGCTTCATCTGGTTGGAGTTGGGTTGGACACATGTTTCCAAACTTGCTTGCAGAACCATGGCTGCAGACACTCGTCCTTCCCTAGGCCAGGACGGAGCGGCCTGTTGACACAGTCTGCAAAGGGAGCCATCAGTCTGCTCCTAGAAGAGGCGCCAGGTGTTTTCCTGTAGGGAGGCCAGAGCAGGGAGCCACGGGCAGCAGCAGCCTGGTGCCAAAGCTGAAGAGAGGCGGCATTTACTGTACTCGTGGAGCTTCATGTACATTTTTTCATTCCTTCCTCCCCATGACAGGGAGGTTCATTCCCACTTCATAGGTGACAAAATTGAGGCTCAGGAAGGGCAAAAAAAATTGCCCAAACTCACACAGCTTCTAAGTGGTGAAATTAGAATATGAGCCCCAGTTTGCCAGTATCCTTCTGCCCCTTCCCAGCAGCCCGAGGGTACATATGGGGGGGGTGCCTGGTTGCTTTGAGGGAGAGTCCCGAGGTCTTCGCCCCTCCCCCACTTCGCCCACCCTGGGCCTCCTCAGCAGCTCCTTATTTCAAGCAGGTAGGAAGAAGGTTCACAAAAGCTAATCGATAGGGGCATGTGGTCATGTGGATTTTATCCATGAGGAAAGAACATTTGAGGTTACTCTGCCATCCCTTTCAATTCCACAGACCAGCCAAGTGTCTGAGATAGCAGGAAGTGTGGAGAACAAAAACTTCAAGGGGAGAAGCCGGGGTGGGAAGGAAATGCTAAAGGGATTATAGGGCCAGGAAATTTATCACTCTTGTCTGTTCAGACTTGGTAACAAAAGTCCCCTGGTTGAGGAAATGAATTTCAAATTCTCTAAAACTAGTTATATATTTTCTTCCCTTTTCTTGCCTGGTATTTCCAGACTGCTTGTTCTCTGGTGTGTGTGTGTGTGTGTGTGTGTGTGTGTGCTTGAGCATCTGTGCAAGACAGTTGGAGACCCATAAACAAATGCAGATTCACCTACCTTTGTCTAAAAATGTGATCAGGGGAAGCGGCTGTGGCTCAATCAGTGGGGCTCCCGTTTACCATATGGGAGGCCCTGGGTTCGGTTCCCAGGGCCTCCTGGTGAGGGCGGGGGCGGGCCCACCCGCACGGCGTGGTTAGCTGACCCAGCGAGCACGAGCAGCAAGGGGGGGATAAATGAATAAATAAATAAAAATCTTAAAAAAATAATAATAATAAAAATAAAAAAATTAAAAAATAATAATAAAAATGTGATCAGCCTGAAACAAATGCTGCCAAACTGCCCTTCCAAGATAACATTTCTGAGAGTGGCAAAGCCCTGTTGCCCTGTCAGGTTGTCTCCAAAAGGCCCTGGTTAGGAGTCGCTGATACTGAAGCCCCCAAATGTATGTCCTGGGTTTTATGGCATCCAAACTGCCTTGAACTTAGGTTCTTCTGTAGCCCTGGTGAAAAGATGCAAGGCCAAACTTACTTAAAATATTTGACTGGGTATAAGAAGGCATTTCAAATTGACAGAGCCATCTGAGATTGCTGTGGAATCCTCTCTTTGGTAGTGCTTTTTTATTAAAACTCATATGAAGGCATTGCAGAAATTTTGCAAAGTACAAGAAAATATTGTTCAGTTGCAAGGACCAGAGACCCATTCAGTTGGCCTTAAGAGGAAATGGGAGTGTGTTGCCAGAATACAAACGGCTTGGTGGGGAGTTGGAAGCCCAGGAGGCTGAGATGGCTGCCCGCCGCTCCTCTCCCCCTTGCCGGGCTCACCCCCCTGCCTGCTTGCCCCTGCTTGCCCCTGCTTGCCCCTGCTTGCCCCTGCTTGCCACTGCTCCCACTTCCCTCATAACTTCAACAAACCCCTGGTCCAGGTCAGCCATTCCTCGTCTGGCCCTTTTCTATAGCTTCGGCTTCCACGAAGCCAAATAATTTTTTCTGTTTTCTCTGTTCAGATTTTGGAGCTCAAGAGAAAAGCTGAACAGACCAGCTCATCTTCCAGGCCAGACTACTGAAGTCATATGGTGCTAGCTAGCCTATGATTGGCTGCCCGCAAGTCACATGGCCAAACTTAATCCAATCGGCTGTGCCCAGGGTACAGAATATAGGTGTCTCAGCCTGCCTGTCAGGGAGGCTAACACAAGTATAAAAAGCCAGAAAAAATTTATCCACACTCCCACCATCTACTAGTCAAGTGTTTTTGTTTTTTTTCTATACATTTTCACTGCATATTTTGTACAATTTTGCATCTTGCTTTTTGGAGTTAGCATCTCATATCATAAGCATTTCCAACATCATTCAAAACTCTTATTACCTTTTACATGACTATATAATATTCCTGTGCATTGCTTATGTATTTGTGTGACTTAGCTAAGGACACATATATATCATTTCCAATTTCCAACTATTATAAATAACCCTGAATGCTTGAGATAGACATCCTGGACTCTTTGTTAGCTGTAGGAGTGTTGGGAAAGCCTGGTACTTTCTCCTGAGGCAGAAGCATGATGGCTCTTTGGAGGAGGCCACAGGGACAGATGGAAGAAATGGGTCCCCACCTCTTAGCACCTGCCAACATCCATGCCATCATGCTGGAGGTCTGGATCAAAGGCCACCAGCCAGCTCCTTTCCCCTCCCAGTTATCCTCCAGCAGCGTCGTGGGGTGTTTGGCCTCCAAGCCAGGCTGCCACATGGGAAGAGCGCAAAGGTGAAGGCTGCTACCTTCTGAAGTCTTTGCTCCTCTTACTGAAGCTAGGCCCTCTCCCTTGAATGGTATGTACAGTAAGGAGAGAAAGTGGGAGCGTGAGAGCCGTTACTGTGAGACTCACAGCGACAGAGGTGCTTGTGTCCCAGCCCTCCCAGTGCAGGTGAGGGCCTCCAGCAGCCCGGAATGGCCTGGGTCACAGAGCTAGTTGGAGCCTGAGCCAGGAATGGGACACAGGTCTCAGGGCTCAGTCTGGACCCCCCAATTGTGTATTTAGTCATAAGAATGCATAACTCTTCATGTATCCAACTAGAAAATCAGTGACACGCCTCTTTAGCCTGATGGGTAAGGTCTTCAAAAATAGTGGCTCAGACCAGATGCCTCCAGATCTTTAGGTCTGTGAGCACTGACCTAGAGATCTGAGAGAGGGAGCTAATTCAGGACCAGGGCTTCTGAACAACTCCCGCTGGCTACAGAGAGGGTCTTCATGTCTGTCCTGCGGGGACCTTGGCGGTGGCAGGCCTTTCCAGTCCCGATCCTGTCCACCGGCCCAGAAGGGTGTTGAAACAAGCAGAGGTTGACCTCTTCCAAATCAGCAGCTCACCTTGATTCCCCTGCCTCCTAGGGATTGGATCCACCCCCCAGGGAGTGGGGTGAGCTCGGACTGATTACCTCCCCTCTCTGAGCCTTGCCTTGGCCGGTGGCAGCGCCTTGTAGAATGTCTGGCAGAGGGGGCTCTTTCCTCCCCACTACACTGTGTTCACATCTGGCTCCCCCACTACCTACTACCCTGTGACCTCTAGGTGGGGTGGCTTCATGGCCTGTGAGCCACGCACAAGCGGCCTCACTTTTGCTTTCCCCACTGGGCCTTGCAAATTATGCAGCAGGTCCTGCCTTTGGGCCTCAGTTTCCTGTAAAAGGTTGATAATAGTAGAGCTGCTTCAAAGAAGGGTGAGTAAGATGATCCATTGAAGCCCCTTGGCAGAAGCTCACCTTTCAGTTCTTAGGTTTGGCCTGAAACCCTTGGGCAGAGGACTCTTGCCCCAGGTGGGGTGGGCCCTCCTGTTTTGTCCCCATCTCTCTGTTTCTCCTCCCTGATCATCTCCTTTCTGTGGACTCTGAACCAAGGATTCAAATATCTTGGGCTCAAGGACCCAGCGGTGGAAATCAAAGAAAATCAAGAAAATGGGAGCAGTGTCCTCGAAACCCTTGAAGCTCTTATCAGAAAGGAAACTGCTAATGGCTTTGTCTCTGGTTTATGGTGAGGCTGCTTTGCTTTATGGCCCTTTTACTGCTCCTTGGCCCTGGGGGTGCAGACAGTGCTGTTCTTTGTAAGGAAAGATGGGGCCAGGGCCAGGAACTCTCCTGGTGGTTGTGGCCCTGAGCCCCAGATCTTCCTTCCCCCTCAGGAACAGGCTTTGGAGCCCCTGGGGTCCTAGCAGGGCCTGTGTCAGGTCTCCAGGGTCTGCCTTGCAGATCTGAGGTACCTTCAAGGAAGATGACAATAGCCACTATAATAGCAATCACCTGTCTCCTTCCTCCATGCCAGCAACTGTGGTAGGCACTTTGCATCTTTTATCTGGATAGTCACAACAGCCTGGACCTGTTATATGCCCAGTACTGGAATGTGAGAAACACATAAGAAAGGAGAGCTGAGCAATCACCTCAATTATAAACAACTCTTACTTACATTATGCTAAGGGACAGATATAAAGGGTCACATATTCTATAATTCTATTTAGGGGTTGCCTAGGGGTTGGCGTGCAGTGTAAAATGAGGTTTCATTTTGCCCTGGTAGAAATGTTCTGGAACTAGATAGTGGTGATGGCTGCACATCATTGTGAATGTAATAAGTGCTGCTGAATTGTACACTGTAAAATGGTTTAAATGGTCAATTTTATTGTATTTTGTCACAATAAAAAAAAAAGAAGTAGGTATTTATCCTTAGCTCCATTTCATGGATGAGGAAATTAAGGAGGATACACAACTTACTCAAGGTCACAGCTAATAGGTAGTGATTTGTCATTCTGACTCGGGAGTCCAAAGCATGGTGTTGCTTCTCATTCATCAGTTCTTTTGCTTTTCCTTCATTAGGCCATGCTGGATCCAAAAGAAAGGTAAGGCTTGGTCGCAGCAGCTTTGATGCTTTATATACGCAACATGGACAGCCCAGCACCGGCTGCCTGTAGAGTGGTGGGAGTCAAGACTTCCGGGATGGACCAAGCCCACTTCCCGCCTCTGTGTGGCCCTTCTGTGCCTCTATCCTCCTTGCTCTGGGTGCTTCCAGATAAGACCCAGCTCAAAGAATAATTTTATAGAGGAAATAAATTCTAAATTGAGGGTTGAGGTTTTAGGGAACTAATACATAGTACCCCTTTTTCCCTGGCTAAGTCCAGAGCAAATTGAAAGCAGACCCAGAAGTCAGGCAAACAGAGATGAAAATGCCAACTTTGCTGTTGCTCAAGTGTGGGAGAAATGGCTTACGTCCATGACAATAATTGGCTTCCTAGAGCTGGATCCCAAGCCATAGGCATGCTTAGCTACTTATCACTAGTTTAGAGGGACAACCTCGGATCTTTCCAGCAGGGCCTGGCTTTGGAGGAGCAGAGGAGAAGGAGGTCTCCTTGCAGGCCAACCCCAAAGAGGACAGGGCGGAGCTATGCATACGCCCTTTATTCTCAACAATCAAAATTATTACTCCTCCTCTTCCAGGTCCCTCCCTCACATGGAAGCTGGGGGGATGGGGTGGAGGGTAAGATTCCTCCATCAAGGCCAGTGAGTGAGACCACAGGCCCCCAGGCTGACCTTCAAAGGATGACACAGGCCCCCAGGCTGACCCCCAAAAGATGGAGTAAGGGGAAGTGGGAGTGGTTCAAACAATTGAGCTCCCGCCTACCACATGGGAGGCCCCTGGTTCAGTCCCCGGTGCCTCCTAAAGAAGACAGTGAGCTGGTGCGACGGGCAGGCGTGGCAAGCTAATGCAACAAGAGACACAAGGAGAAAAACATAATGAGAGACACAACAAAGCAGTTAACGGAGGTGGATCAAGTGATTAGGCGAGTCCCTCCCATATCAGATGTCCTCGGTTCAGTTCTTGGTGCCTCCTAAAGAAACAAGGAAGAAGAACTGACACAATTAGTGCAAACAATGAGGAGGTGGGGAGAAATAAATAAATAAAATAAATCTTAGAAAAAGAAGATGGAGTCGGTCTGCTCCCATGAAGGGCGGTTGAAAGATGCTCTCAGGGCAGTGCCCACAGCACTCCATCCTATTAGCCCTTGGGAGGATGGAAGACTATTCACCCTACTGAAGTGGGCAAGGTCAAGTCTGGAGAGTCCAGCTAGAAAACATGCATCCAGCTTTAGGAAAATAGGGCCAGAATCCCTTTGCTTCATCCACAGCACCTAGCAGGGAAATCCAGTCTCCCTCATATACCATCTACCCCCTTCGGAGAGGGAAATGAAATCTGAAAACTGATAGCTTGCTGACTTGAGAGGTTTTCTTGAATTAGCCGACAGTCCCTGCAAATATGAACAAACACATGATCAAGTGCAGCTAGAATGAACAAACTCACCTCTCTGCCTCCTTTCTACATCCATTCAACACTGAGTGCCTTCTAGACCAGGAACTGTGCTGGCTTCAAAGACAGTGGGAGACACAGATGGACCACATACTCCTTCAGTCCTTTGATGAGGATGTGTTGACCCGAGCCAGGCAGTCACAGCGAGAGGGGAGCCCAGGCAGGGATAAAGGACACAGAAGCTGGAAAATGAGCAGGGTGTTGAAAGAACGTTGAGTCAATAGTCCCACGTGCAGATGGCAGGAGGGGCCTGGAGAGGCTCCATCCAGGAGCGGGGCTCTGCAGTCATCTTTGAAACCTCTGATCCATCTGTTACCGGATTTCGTCTAGGTTCTTGACTATGCTGCAGAAATGAATTTCAAGAGCATGTCCCGTTGATTAGGCCAGTGATTTATTAAGGTAGGGAAGGAAGAGAAATGGGAGAAAATAACAGATCATGGGTTCCAGAGAGAGAGGAAGGGGCTGAAGAGTGATAAAGAGGGCTACAATTGGGAAGCGGCTGTAACTCAATCAGTAGGGCTCCCGTTTACCATATGGGAGGCCCCAGGTTCGGTTCCCGGGACCTCCTGGTGAAGGCAAGCCCACCCTCACGGCGTGGTTAGCTGACCCAGCAAGCACAAGCAGCAAGGGGGGGATAAATGAATAAATAAATAAAATCTTTAAAAAAAAAAAAAAAAGAGGGTTACAATTGTAGGTTTACACACTACAATTTCCCGTTATAGATTATAAATGCCCAGGTTTTAGTTGCATGTTGATCCATGGGGGTGGGGGGGGGGGACAGGGCACAGAAAGTAAGAGAGCTATTCAGCCTTTGCACCTGCTTTTTGAACCATTAATTATTCCGCCCCTTTGCTAATGGCATGGGAGGAGTCCCAGCTGTTTGCTGTTTTGCCCACTCATCAATGCCCCAGGAGGGCCCAATTATAAGGCCCCTGGAGAATATCCAGGGCTTCTCCTGGCTTCTGGAGGAAACCTCATTCTGAATGGGATTCTTGCGAGGGTCTTCCAGCAGCTACCTTGGGGTATTGATATCCACATGGACTTCTTGCCAGGTTCCAGATCCATCTATTGATTCCCTATTTTTCTAGCCTGCTTCACATCCTGGAGGGTCACTCTGCAGCCACCTCAAGTACCAACATATTACAATCAGCTGCCTCTCAAAATGCTCACAGAAGCTGGCACAATAACAGATACTTGTACACTAATGTCCATAGCAGTGCTAGTCACAATAGCCAAAAGGTAGAAGCAACCAAGTGCCCATCCACGGATGGATGGACAAACAAAATGGGATATATCCACATGACATACTATTAGCCACAAAGAGAATGAAGTTCTGGTACATACTACAACACGATGAACCTCAAAGAATCATGCTGAGCAGAATAAGCCAGACACAAAATGACAAATATTGAATGTTCTACTTGTATGAAATACCTAGAAAGGCAAATTCAGAGAAGCAGAAAATAGGTTACAGGTTACCAGGGGCCTGAAGTGGGCAATGGGAAGCTAACGCTTCATGAATACAGTTTCTGTTTGGGGTGATGGAAAGTGGATGGTGGTGATGGTAGCACAGCTTTGTGAATGTGGTTAATCCTACTGAATTGTGTACTTGAAAGTGATTAGAAATTTTAAAAAATTTAAATCGCTCAGAAGCCTTGGTCACAGGTGAGACACCCCAATCTTCAGGAAATCCGCTGGGAACACGCGCTCCTGGTTGACCACGGAAACTGCGCCCTGGATGGGAGGTTCGGACTGTCTGTGGCCATCATAACATCCCTGAGGATTCTCTCTGAACAAGCCTTTCTCCAGCACAGAATATGAATGAGTAATGGAATCTATATACCGAAAAGAATCGATGAAACACAGCGACTTACAAAGGGAGGAACAAATGGGCAGGAAGAAGTCCTCATAAACTTTGCAATCACACCTCCATCAAAAAAAATGTTAAAACAAAAGAGAACCCACATGCTGGGGGCATCCTGTCCCGTGAGAGAAGATGGAGAGGGGGAGGGTGCTGCCTGCAGGCTTGAGGGCAAGTGGGGCCCTGGGATGGAGCCCTGCTTCTGAGACCTCACCCAGTGGGGCCCATCTCACAGCTTTTTGGGAGAGCAACAAGAATTCTAAAATGCACCGAGCAGGGGGATGCTTGGAGGTTGGGAGATGGTGGTGTTGTGGGGAACCAGCGCAGCTGGGGAGCAGCACAAGTGACCAGGGGTCCTAAAAACAAAGAACAGGTGAATATTTGCAAGTTGCTAGAAGTCCTCATTGTCCTTGAAGCCAGGTTTGGGGAGGGGGGGCGCGGAGAAGGTGCATTCTGCAGGAGACTCCTCGCAATGAGGTCAGACTAGCTGCAGCTCCCCTACCCGCAGGGGAAGACTGCAGCAAAAAAAAGGAGGAGATTAAACCTTGTCTGGCCTTGGGAGACCCTTTGCATCAGAGAGCTGAGCATTTAACATCTTTCAGACACTAAATTTGCTGGCTAAAATATTTCCATTCAAACCACACCTTAAACATGCTCATTATCTTATCCCTATTTCCCCTTTCCCTTAAAGGGAAGGGAGTCTTGTAGAGTCCACAGGACTTGAGAACATCCACAGGGAGGGAGCTGGGCCTAGAGCACAGGTTTTTCTTAGTTCTGTGCTAAGACTGCTAATCCCTACCACACCAGGGGGGTTCGAACCACTTCACACACATGGCTTTATTTAATCCTCAAAACAACCCCTGAGGCAGGTACTGACATTCTTCTCATTTTGCAGTTGGGGAAACTGAGGCAGAGAAAAGTGTGGCAGGCTCTCCATAGCGGCCCAGGCCTGGCCTCTATGTTTAACCACTGGGCCACACTCTCCTCACTCATTAGACTTTAAGATAAAGAAAAACCTCCTTCCTGTAACCCGCAAGGCTCTGCCAAGCCTGCCTCAGCCAGTCTCAGTTGTCCCCCCTCCTCCCCACCTTTCTGTGGGTTTCTGGAAAAGGCAGAGCTTCCTCCATCCTGGAGCCTGCAGTTCCTGTTCCCAGGCGCCCACAGCGCCGCCCCCAGGCTTAGTCCCCCCACTTTCAGCACAGAGCAGCAATTCGAGACTCTTTCTCGTCAGGGCTTCTTGGGACCCCGGCAATCAGAGCCCCCGGCCCGTGCCCTCCTAGCCGTTCACTTCTTCTCAGCCCTTGGCACAAAAAATAGGTGATGTCTTCCCAGATGGTACGCTGACTGCGGGCAGGGACCCCGCCTCTCTGTCCCGCTTCGGGCCCCTGGTGCCCAGTCCAGGGCTCGGCACACAGTGAGTTGCAGGGAGGTTTGGGAGTCAAAGGCATTCCGATGCCCACTGCTTGGGAAAAGCGGTGCCGAGTGCAGCCTCGATGCCCACCGTTCCCTTCCCGCCGGCGCTCGGGGGTGGGGTGGGGGCTTGGGGACAGGGACGGGGGACGGAACACACCTAGGCCTGGTCAGTCTTCTCCATCCTAGCTGTGGCCCCAAGGGCACAGGGACCCTCCATTGTCTTGTAGAGTTTGTGGTTGACACTTTTTCACATGGAAATTCAGAGAGGAGGATCCCCTGGGATGGCTCCCGAGCAGGGAAGGAAGGCAGTCTTTGTGGGGGTAGAAAGGTCAAAGCTCAAGGGATGGGGGATGGGAAGGGTCAGGTCAGTTAAGGATGAGCCAAGTTCAGGGGAAACAGCTGCTGGACCTTGCACGAGGTGAGTGGCCACCCGAGAAAGCAGAAAGCAGGTGAAAGGCCTCATTGCCATCCCACGCCCTGTGCTGCCTTCCTGAGGGGGAGAGCTAAGCTCCTGCGGTGCTTCTTGGTCTTGACTTCTGGAAGCCGTCCTGCAGCTGGGGGCTTCCCCGGGGAGCTCTCCCAGCATCTGCCATGAAGACACTGGCCCCATCCTGCCCCCTCTCCACTGGGCTCCGTCTCACACCTCCTCTCCCACTTTTTTTTGCAAGTTGTTCGGGTTCTTGAGCCAACCCTCTGATCAAGTAGGGTAAGGGAGGGATGTCCCTGACTCACTACATGCTCTTGCTTTTTTTTTTTTTTTTTTTTTGAGATACCGGGGCAGGGGATTGAACCCCAGACTTCATATGTGGGAAGCCGGCGCTGAACCATTGAGCCACATCGACTCCTCTGAGTTGGTTTTTTCGTTTGCTTTGCTTGTTGTTTTGTTTTTAGGAGGCACCGGAGGACTGAACCCAAGACCTCCCATGTGGGAAGCAGGCACTCAACTGCTTGAGCCACATCTGCTACCTCTTGCCTTTTTTAAACCATGTTTTCAGGTCTTTATCAATTTTGTGATCTGTCAATTGATTCATGTGAATATTTTTACAAAGATAGACAGATTTAAGTGGATTGAACAAATGGACCTTCTTGAGGAAAAAAATAATCTGTTTTGCAAAAAGAAATACTCCACCCAGGGGAAGAGGGCCAGTGCAAAGATTTGTCTTCTTGGCCTTTGTCACCTTTTAAAGTTGGTGGCATCTTGGTCCAGTCTTCCTCCGCTGAAAGCTCGGCTAAGCTCCATAATTGTTTATTCCACTTAATTTTTTTCAAATACCCCTTAAGTGTTTGAAAGAGTCATTGAGATTATCAAGGCAGATTTTACAGTTCCAACACTTATTTTTTTCTTGGCTCAGAAGTTATAGGCAAAAAGTGTTTATCAAGAACCTTAGTACCAGCAGATAAGGCTCAATCCATAGTTTAACCTATGTTTAGGATAATGATGTTTTTGCTAAAGAAATGATTTAAGTATGTTCCACTATATCTGACCTGCAGACAATTTCTCCTTGTCCATTCAGGGGACATATTTCTGTGGCACCCACCATTAAAATGGTCAGCAAATAACAAAATGGGAAGATCACTTCCCCAGAGTCCTTCTGGGTTGTCTCTTTCAGGAACTCTTTTTCCCTCCATTTAAGCTCATTGACACACTCTAAAGCTAGCTTTCCCAAAGATCATCATCATATAAAGAATAGCCTCAAGCCCCTGTTATTTGTGGTACCACATCTAGATCACAGATACCCTCATTGGCATCTTCTTTCCAAGTTCCTCACCACTCCAAAGGGAAGAGCAACTTCCCTTTTCTAAATTCCGCTATTCCCTGTCAAATGCTGTTCTCTAATAAAGTGCAGAAAATAGTCGTGTAGCCCATATGTCTTGAAACTTGCACGTTAGCATTAGCAATAGTAGCCAACAGGGCAAAAGTCTTATCAAGTCTCTTTTGGCCACTTGTCTCCCCTAAGGTTGCATCCTAACCTGGGGGTCCAGGATCTAGGCAGGGCTTAGCTAGCTGCCTCTAGCTCAAGGTCTTTTGCGAGGTTGCAGGAGAATCACTAGCAGGGACTAAAGTCATTTCAAGGCACCAGTGAGTGGGTGGGGATTGGCGTCCTGGATCCCTCATTTGGTTGTTGTCAGGCCTTGGTTCCTTGCCACGGGGACCTCTCCAAAGCGCCGCCTGGCAAGAGTGCTAGAGAAAGCACCAGTCTTTTTGTAACCTAATCATATCTGTATTACTTGATTCCTTAATGGTAGACAGTAAGTCCCACTCAAATTCAAGGGGAAGGCATGAACGCCAGGCGGTGAGGCTCCTTGGGGGCCACCTTGGAGCCTGCCGACCACAGCTCCCCAGGATCCAGCAACTAGAGGCTTGACATGGCAGGGGCCTGCAAGACCCTGCACCATGACAGAGGTTGCATCTGTCCTGATTGGTCAGTTGTTAAATAGTTCAACTGTCACTCTTATCCACAGTCCAGTTCGACCATTTATGGAGTCCCTGCTTCATGCTGAATGTTATAAGTATCATGAAACATGGTCCCCATCCTCAGAGTTCATGACGGAGAAGTAGATCAGCCTAAGGGTAGGCTAGAGGTGAAGCCAGGGTTCTGTGGACGTATGGAGGAGAGGTGCCTATCCCAGCCCAGGGGGGACAAGGCAGGTTGGGGGGCAGGAAGTCACAGGAGTGGGAGCTGAGCAAGGCAGCCAGGCAGCCAGGAGAATCTTGAATACAAAGGCACAGAGGAATGGAATTTGGGAGCCACTTGTGGGACTGCACCTGGCAGGGATACGCGGGTGGCACAGGAGAGAGAGCAGGAGAGCCACCTGGGTGGACCGCCTTGTAGGCCCTGCTGAGGGTTTTAGGCCTCATCCTGTGCAGCCAGGGAAGGGTTTCAAGTAGGGAGATACACGGTCAGCTTTGGATTGTGGGGTGCTTGCATGGCAGCCCAGTGTAAGGAGACCAGGGGGTGGGGGAAAGATGTAAGCTGCAGGCCTGAAGAATAGTTACGAAATTTCACTCTTCCTAGAAAGAGATGAAGAGCCTGAGCTATGGTGGTGGTTGTGGAGCTGGGAGAAAAGAGTGATTTAAGAGACTTAATAAGATAAGAGGCAGAATCAGCTGGGCTTGGTGATCGAATGGAGGGGTGAGTGTGGGGAAGAGGAGTCCAGACGCTAACTTTGGTGGTTCGGTATCACGTCACTGCTTAACAGGAGGACAGCTGGTTTCAGCAAGGACAAAACAGGTTCAGTTTTTTTTATTTTTTATTTTTTTTAAGGAGGTACCAGGGATTGAACCCTGGACCTCATACATGGGTAGCAGGCGCTCAACCTCTGAGCTACACCAGCTCCCCAGGTTCAGGTTTGTTTTTTTTAAGATTTATTATTTATTTATCTCCCCCTCCCTCATTGTCTGTTCTCTGTGTATTCTTCTGTGTCTGCTTGTCTTCTCTTTAGGCAGCCCTGGGAACCAATCCTGGAACCTTCTGGAGTGGGAGAGAGGCACTCAATCTGTTGTGCCACCTCAGTTCCCTAGTCTGCTGCATCTCTTATTGTCTCTCCTCCGTGTCTCTTTTGGTTGCATCATCTTGCTGCACCAGCTCTCTGTGTGGGTCAGCTCGCAGCGCAGGCCAGCTTGCCTTCACCAGGAGGCCCCAGGAATCGAACCCTGGACCTTCTATATGGTAGACGGGAGCCCAATCGCTTGAGCCACATCCGTTTCCCCCAAGTTCAGTTTTAAGGGTATTAAATTTGGGGTGCCTGTGGCCAGCCTATCAAAGTGTGGGAATGATGAAGGATGGTCGTTAAAGAGGCCAGGGCTGTGGCTTTGGAGGGCCTGGTCTCCAGAGAGTGGAGCTTGAAATTATGGGGGTGGGGAGGAGATTGCCCAGAAACAGTTTGTGGGGAAGGAACCCAGACAGAGCAAGAGGAGGAAGTTTTCTCCTGAAGAGCAGCCAGAGAGGCAAGGCAAGTGGGGGAGGTCCTGCCAGGTAAGTGAGGGGGACTTGGAGAAGGAGAGTGAGCCTCAGATATGCCAAGCCACATACCGATTAAAGTGGACTGTGTGACTTAACAATTAGAATGCCTTTTACCTGGCTGAGAATGATTTCCATGGAGTTGTGAGAGAGGATGGGAGACTATAAGGGGTTGAGGGAGAAAGGGAGGTAAGGAAGTGTAGAGATCAGTGTAGACTCCTCTTGAAAGCACTTTGCCAGCCACTCTACACTACCTGACTGCTTTGAAGCCAATCGGGTAAGGGAAGAAGCATTGCTACAGCACTGGCTGGTTAGATGATAAAACGGAACATCGAAGACAGCATGTACGGAAGGTTCTTCAACATGGTGCAAAATCCAGAACCTCTTCCGGTGGTCTGGGGATAGTCTGGGAAGCAACCAGTCAGCATATAGACATGTTCAAAGCAAATCAAAAGTCAAATTGACATGAAAGAAGAGAGAAACTTATTTCAAGCTCAGCAAAACTTCACTTTCGCCAAGTTTAAAATGAACAAACTGAAACTTCAGGAGTAGAAGAAAATACCTCTGGGGATGTCTCAGGAGTACCGAACTAACTATTAGCAAAGTTTCATGTGGCACCAGTTGGAGTAATGCCTATAGAGATTTTTTCCCCCTATTTTTCAGTTCCTTTCCTGAAAATGACCTTTATTGGGTCTGCTTGACACTATGGAGAAGATAATTCCAGGAAACAGAGTCTCTTTCTGGACCTGCTTTAATATTCATGGTCTCCTTGGTTATATGCGCAGGCCAACTCCTAAACTAGGAGAAAGACGAGATTCCAAAATATCCAGCAGTTTATAGCACCATTTATAATACATACTAAAAACACTTGAAAGTAAATAAAATTAAGAAGTTTACAAATTTTGTTCAAATTAACTGTGTCTTAAAGTGAATATACCAAAGACGATAATTTTACTAACAAAAGACGTTTTCCCCAACATTTCTATGGGTAGGATTTCTTAGTGAAACTTCACGTTTCCCTTGCAGATTCAAAATTTCCTTGTTGGCATCCCCATCCCTCTCTGCAAAGGAAGTAGGAAGAGAGAGTGGCAGGAAGTTGACTCCTACCTTTTGCTCCTTTTAGGCTCTGTTAAAGTCATTCTTCCTTAGCCACTCCAACCTCACTGGGATGCCTGGAGAATCAGCTCCCACCAGAAAAGACTCGGTGGAACCACACAGGATCAGGCTGAAGGTAGCCCAGTTCCTGAGGTCAAGGCAGGTCAAGGTGGTAGGAAGGGGCTGAGTGAAATATGCTTCAGTGGAAGTTCCAGCTGGATCCCTTTTGTGATACTTTGAGGAAAAGCATCTCAAAGCATATTTATTAGCTCTCCCATGACAGTCAAAGAATCAAAATGCTTAGCTCTCTTAGCCAACCCTGCCCTGGCTCTTCTCACCGAGGCCTGAAGGGAAAAGAAGAGGATGGACCAGGAGTCAGGTTCTAGCTCAGCTCAGCTCTGAAGTGGGCAAAGTGATCTTGGAAAAAATCCCTTCACCTTCTTTTCGCTTAATTTTCCTCACCTCTTAAACGATGGGGATGGATTAGATAAGACATTAAGAGCCCCTGGGGTTGGAACGTTCTGATATTCCTTTGTGGGACCTGGATAGGCGTCTCTTGGAAAGAAGACATAAAGACACATAGCTCCCTTTGTCTCCCAGCCCCGGCCCCTCTGCTGGTCCTTCCTGATCAGGTTCCAGGCCCCCACCCCCGGGAGTGTGGCTTTGAAGAGGGGCAGTTTCTTCCCGGAGAAGGGAACAGGCTTTTGACCGCAGAGAAGTAACCGCCATGTTTTGAACACCTACTATGTGTCAAGCATGTGCTGAGCCGTTACCTCCTGGCTCAATCTCCACTCTTTGGGTGAACTGACAAGGAGACTTGGAGCAGTTAGGTAACTGACAGTCTTAGGAAAGGTTACCTGTGTATCTTTCCACCTCTCTCCCTAAACAAAGGGACATTGTCTAAGGCGGCACTGCTCCAAAGATATGAAAGACAAAGTTACTGAATCTTAGCAATGTTCTGGGTCTGAGCTCCTCTGAAGTCCCAGCTGGTGTGACTTCCCCTCCAGAGCGGGTTTTCCTGGGGCTGACTAAAGGTCACAGATCTGGCCAGATGCCTCTCAGGGAGCCCTGAGCCCTGGTTTTCTGGGATTCTAGAATTCCAGCCCAGCACATAATTTCAGACAAGAATCACTCCCTGCTTTATTAAACTTGTCTGCACTTAGGGAAAGTGGGCTGTTTATACTCTGTAGGGTTTTTCTTTAAAGAGCGAGTCGGACTGGGGGTGGGGGGTGGGGGAAATGAGCATGTGCAGAAATCCATCACCTTGCTTTCCAGTTTCCAGGCAACCGTGCAGGATTACAACCAGTCACATGATAGCGCGGCTGCCAGGGAGAAGGGGAAAATGGAAAACTGTGCTATCTTGAGAAAGGGGCTGGGTATAAGCAAAGGACTTTGGATTTTCCTCTAGAAATATTGTCAACAAGTCGTCAAAGGAACCCAGAGGCTTGGGAGGGCTTCTGGCAGCTCAGCACTTTGCCCAGCCTCCTGCTGGATGGGGAGTGCACCACTAGATAGGAAAGGGGGGAGATGGGGCAGGGGTGAGAAGGGCGGGGTGGGGGGGTCATTGGCCTGAGGTGACCCCGAGCACCTGTTTTAGAAACGAGGCTCACAGAGGGATTATTACTGAGGAGATGCAAATCAAACCAGGCCTTGCTTGGCTTCCCCATCTCCAGATCTTGCTTCCTGCTGCTGCAGCCTGAGATGATGAGGGAGCCCAAGGGGAGTCCTCTGGTTAAAGCCAATGCTTTGATGCTTAGGGCTAGTTGGGGCGGGGCGAGGGGGGGGGTGGCAGTAGAGGGTCAGTGGGGACATCTGGGAGGGGAAGAAAACCACCCATGAAGACCAAGTTTCCACTTCCTTTTTAAAATCCTCCTCTTTCTGAACATGGTTTATTTGGTTTTGATGTTTTGCTTTTCACCCCCCTCTCCCCCACTTTGCGTGTGTGCGCGGGCACTGCTGTTTATATCATAGACGCGTCTATGGCAATTCAGTCTCTGCCGTATACACTTTTGTTCCTGTAATAACACCCTCGGTGGCCTAAAGACTCCCTGCAACCACAGGTTCCAACCCAAGAGACAGCTTTGCTCTTGGCTCTCCTGGGGTGGCCGAATGGGTGTGCCACCGGCCCTGGGCCCCATCTACCAGCTCAGAGCTCCCGTGGGCAGGCTGGCAGCTGAAAGGGGCTGTGGGCCATTCACCCTCCAGGATTCCGGGAGGCTGGGCTGCCAGAGGGTGCAGGCCTGAAACAGCCCAGTTTCTGGCTGCCGTTGTCCCAAGGCAAAGATGAGTCACTGGGCCCCCGCTCTCTCAGGTCTTCCTGGTTGGCCCTGCTGGCAGCCAGCCCTGTGCCTGGGGAGGTGTGCCTGCAGGGAGGGGCAGGTCTCCTGAGGGGAGATACCACCCACCATGGCACCCAGGAACTGCAGTGTCCAGCAGCCTGGCTGCAAGAGCTGGGGGAATCGCCGTTCTAGGCCGAGGGCGGGTGGGACACTGTCCCTTCATCTGCCGCTTTCCACCATGTCTAACCATGTCTTTTCTTATGGAAACCTGAATGGACAGAGAGACAAGTTTCTTGCATTCTTTAAGGTTTTGCGGGGCCTAATGTCCAGTTAGGGGCACCTCTGCATTTAAAAGGGCCCATCATCTATTAAGTTCAACAAGAAAGTCAGTAAAAGAAAGTGAGCAGAGCTGGAGATCCAAAGCCTTGCCCAACTCTGATGATGCTGGCAGTTCTGCCCCGAAGAACTTGGGTCTCTGGTTCACACCCTTTTATTTCCTAAGAGGAAGAAAAGTTAACTATGACACCACATGAGGGATCATTCTATAGCAATAGATGACTAAATAAACAGTGCTCTGCATTTTGTGGCATAGTTTTATTATTTTGAGTGAAGTTATGTCCAATAAACATTATGGGGAAAATGTGGGGAGGAATTCGAAGGTGGCTGTGGGGTGAAGTTTTTAGTACATTAAAGCCGCGTGTCTAGGGGGAAAAGGACACGGGTCTGTTTAATATGTACCATATGGGAGGCTCGGGGACGCTTGCGAGAGGGTGGAAGGTATGCAGTTGTTCCAGAGAGATGGTCAGTGTGCGCGCGGTTGGGAAGATAGGTTGAATCTCCAGGGAACTGGTGTCAGGCGTCGAATCCAGCACTCAGGCCCGTAGGAGTCGACGCACACGTCCCCACCTTCACACGTCGACAAACGCACCCTGGTCCTGTACTTACCCAGACTCAGATCCAGGCGCACAAGCACGCACACGCCTCCCGGGCCCTGCCCGCGGGCGCCCTCTGACACTTGGCCAGTCCAGCCCAGGGCTAGAAATCCCTTCCTAAGTCCTCGGAGCCCAAATTCCCAGGGAAACTCTAAGAGAGGCAGAAAGCGTTTGATGATCGGGGGAAAAAAAGTCTGCCTGCTTGCAGTTCTTGCGACGGCCCGAACGTTGCAATAAACTGTTGCATTCCACAGCTGGGGAGGGCGAGCGAAGGCAGGGGAAGGAGGCGAGAGCGAACGGGCCGGAGAACTTGAAAGAGGAAACCAGAAACTCAGGCTGAGAAAGCCACCGGGGCCGCGGGAGGCTAGCAGGGGGCGGAGGAGGGCGGGGGAAGGGTTAACGCGGGAGCCGAGCGCGCGGCGGGGGCGGGCCGGGGCGGGAGCTGGGCGCTGTCCCTTTAAGGCGGGCGGCGCGGGCCGGCCGAGCGCGACTGTGATTGGCGCGGCGGGATCACTGGCTCCCGACGCCCGGCCCGGGGGAGTCGGCTGGAGCCGGCTGCGCTTTGATAAGGTCCTGGCAACTCAGTAACGGCCCGAGAGCCTGGAAATAAAAATAACCCCGAAAGGCCGTGGATTTGGGGGCCGCGGGGCGTGCGAGCCGCGCGCCGCCCCCGCCCCAGCCCCAGCCCCGGCGTGAAAGGTGGGGGCGGGGGCCGGGCCCGGGGCAGCCGCTTCCCAGCAAGCGCCCCCTGGCCGGGGGGAGCGCGCCCGCCGGGCCCCGGCGCGGGGGGCGGGA
>JAKSZT010054478.1:8779083-8801250 GCA_026826555.1 Tolypeutes matacus
TCGGCCGGGCGGCCCCGAGGAGGGGCGCCGGGGCCGCGGGGGGCGGCCGGGCCGCGGCCTGCGCGTACCTCCCTTTCAGGACCGTGCGCGCGGCTCGCGCCTTTGAAGTGCACAGTTAAATCCACAGCGCAGTTTTTGTTGGAAGCGCCCGGAGGCTCTTGGGTGCGCGGAGCGCCTGCTGGAAGCGGGACCTACGCCGAGAGCCGGCCCGGGCGGGGGCTGGCGGGGGCGGGGGCCCGGCCGACCCCGGGCTTAAAAGGGGCGGCGGAGCGCGCCGCGCAGCCCCTCCCTGGCCGCTGGCTGCTGCTCTGGTCCCCGGGCTGTGGCTCCGCCGCCTCCCCCCACCCCCGCCGCGCGACTCCCCATGTGCCCCGACGCCGGGGCCGGCCCGGGGGGGCCCGGGGCTGCCGCTGCGAGCCGAGCCGGGGGCCGGGCCCGGGCCCGGGGCCCCGCGGGGGGCGCCTCGGAGGTGGCGCGGCGCGGCGCGCGCGCCGATCAATGGTGAGTGCCGGGCAGCGTCGGCGGGGCGGCCCTTTGAAGTTGCCGGGAGAGCTATTTCGGGGCGCGCTCCGCACCCGCGCCGAGGGGAGCGGCGCGCCGGGCGCCGAGCGCTCCAGGGGGCCGGGCCGGAGCCCCCTCCCCAGCGGCGGGGGCGGAGAGGGGGCTGATGCCCGCGGGGGTCGCGGCGCAGGAGCCGAGAGGGCGGCGAGGCGGCGAGTGAGGGCGCGCGGGAGTGCGCCGGGGAAGGTGGGATGAAAGGGTGGCGGCGCCCCCCCGGGCCCTCCCCCCGCCGCGGCCCGCTCCCCTCGCCCCGGCCTCCCCCCGCCTCTCTCCCCCCTCCCCTTCTCCCCCCCCCCCAGCTGCGGGTCCGCGCTAAGGGGCCCCGAGCGCCGGCCGAGGCTCAGTCGGCGCGCAGGACCGGCCCGAGCCCGGGGCGCTCGCGTCCCCCGCGCCCTCCGCCCCGCCCGGGCCCCGCGCCCCGCGCCCCTGGCCGCCTGGCCGCCGCGGCCCCTTTTGCGGAGCAGCAGAGACTCCGCGCGCGTCGCCATTTCTGGACTTGGCTGCTGCTTTCCGTGCTTTTTCTGCGGGCGCCTGGGCGAGCCGGGGACCGACCCGCGCCTGCCTCCGGGCGCAGCCCGCGCCTCTCTGGGCTCCGGCCCCGCGTTCGGCGGGGCCTGGGACGCGCTGGGTTTGATCTGGGCGCGGGGTGAGGGCCGGTCCGGAGGGTCTCGGCCCAGATGAGAGCCCGGCCTTGGGCCGCCTTCGTCTTCTAGGTAACGAGGCCGCCCCACCTCCCCACCGCTGGGGTAACCGGGTGCTGCCCGGGGGGCCCCGGCTCGCGCCCCGTACCCCCGGCCCGCCCCTGCCCTCTTTAGTTTGATCCTCCCCGTTTTAAGGAGAGCGGTTTGTTTATTGGCTAGATAACACTTTTTTTTCTTTTGGGGAAAAGGGATCGGCTTGAGATCAGTAGAGTTTGGGATTCTTGACACATACAGTGGCAGCGTGAGACGGTTTCTGATCCGGTTTTGTAGGATTCGCGGCTTCGGGAGGTGGGGTGGGGGGTGGGGGGAGGCAGGTCCCGAGGCTTCTCTGGTTTCTCGCAAAGTTTGAAGATCAAAGCCCTGGCCGAGTGAGTTGGTTTTTGGTTTTGGGGGACGGGGGAGACCGAGGTGGAGACGCGTAAACTGAACAGGATTCTTGGTGGGGGCGGGTGGGGGCGCGCAGTGAGCATTTACATCTGGGGTGGGGGGCGTTTGCCTGCTGGGTCTGGGAGTCAGGAGCTCATTCGGCCTTGTGTTGGGCGGGCTCCTTTCGGGAGAGGATCTGAATTTTTAAGGAGTGGGAAGGGGGAATGCAGAGGAAAGGGGGGTGCTGGGGGGAATGGGAACCAGATGCCGAGGAAGGGCACGTTTGGAGCTCGAGTTATCTGTGCGGAGAGCCGAGTTAGGAAATTTACCGAAATTGGTTTCACCTGCACACAGCCCGGCGGCTCGGCGTGTCTTTGGAGTTGATGCTGTGGGAGGGGCGGCGGGGGTGTGGGGGGGGGCGGGGGGGGAGCGGGGAGGCGCGGCCGCCCTGCTTGCGCCCGGGCCAAAGCGGGTTTCGGAAGGTTGTGTCTCCCACCTCCCCTGTCTCCCCATCCCCTCACCCCCCCACACACCCACCCCTGTCATCTTCTTTCTCTCCCACCTCTCTTTCCCTTCCCCTCCCCACTCCCCCCGGAAAAGTGCAGGGAGCTCAGATTTCGCCTTTGAAACCGCAGCGTCTGCTACTTTAGATGAGCACCTCGCGGATAGCTGGGTTGCTTGATTTGAATGTGAGGAGTTGAAAAGCCTGTTTACTTTCTTGCTTTGATGTTGGCTAGATCTGGTTTTGATTAGATCAATACCTTTTTCTCTCTCCCCACCTCCCCTCTTCCTTTTCTTTCCAGAGAGGAGGCTCAGATGAGCTCCTGCTGACTTGAGAGAGAAAGAGACCACGCTGGTTGCCAAGAGGAACTGGTAGAAGAAGAAAAATCCCAAACTCAGTGAGAACTCCTCCCCCACCATGAGTGGCACCGTGATGGTGACCCGCCTCCCGGACCCCAGCAGCAGCTTCCGAGAGGATGCCCCAAGGCCCCCGGTTCCCGGGGAAGAAGGGGAGACCCCACCGTGCCAGGCCGGGGTGGGCAAGGGTCAGGTCGCCAAACCCATGCCGGTCTCCTCCAACGCCAGGCGGAACGAGGGTGGGTTGGGAGAGCCCGAGGGGCGGGCATCGCCGGACTCTCCTCTCACCAGGTGGACCAAGTCCTTGCATTCCTTGTTGGGGGATCAAGATGGGGCTTATCTCTTCCGGACTTTCCTGGAGAGGGAGAAATGCGTGGATACCCTCGACTTTTGGTTCGCCTGCAATGGATTCCGGCAGATGAACCTGAAGGACGCCAAAACTTTACGAGTAGCCAAAGCGATCTACAAAAGGTACATCGAGAACAACAGCATTGTCTCCAAGCAGCTGAAACCTGCCACCAAGACCTATTTAAGAGATGGGATCAAGAAGCAGCAGATCGATTCCATCATGTTTGACCAGGCACAGACCGAGATCCAGTCGGTGATGGAGGAAAATGCCTACCAGATGTTTTTGACTTCTGATATATACCTCGAATATGTGAGGAGTGGGGGAGAGAACACGGCTTACATGACTAACGGGGGACTGGGGAGCCTAAAGGTCGTGTGTGGCTATCTCCCCACCTTGAATGAGGAAGAGGAATGGACTTGTGCCGACTTCAAATGCAAACTGTCACCCGCGGTGGTTGGCTTGTCCAGCAAAACTCTGAGGGCTACAGCGAATGTGAGGTCCACAGAAACTGTTGAAAATGCCTACAGGTAAGAGTTTGGTAGGGGTCGGTGGGGGACTGGAGGACAGGATGGGCTTTGCAGATAGATGTTCTGAGTTAAGTAGGCTGGCTGGCTGTGCTGCTGAAGCTGAGCTTGAGCTAGGACTGCTGGCCGTGAACCCTTTGATCTTGCTTTTCGTTGTTTAAAGGGGAGAGAGGTGATGCACACCGCTAAATACCTGCAGTTCTCCAGCGCTAACTTCAAACAGTGGCAGGCAGTATTCATTAATGTGGGTTACTTATTATCCTGGGCTTGCATCTTAGAAGGGGTTGAGAGAAGCTTTTGATGCTTCTGAGTCACCAGACCCACTGAGCACCGTTTTTGGAAGGGGTCATTGCACCACTAATCTGTAGAGAGGGGAATTAACATGGCCAGGGAGGCAGCTAGGTGGTGGTGGAGGCACAGGAAATAACGCGGGTGCACCCATTGAACGTGGGGGTAAGTGGGGTCTTTTGAACTTCTGTGTTAAGAGCCAACAGTTGGCTTAACAGCTGAGCTTGTGGTTCTCTTTGTAGAATTAGATAGTTACCCAGCAAGAAAAGCTTCTGACCAGGGAAGGACCTGTGACTTTCTCGAATGAAGGGCCCTTTGCCTTATGTTCTGCTGGTATATTAATTCAGGTTTTAAGTGCTTGTGAGCCTGAGCTGCAGACTTTGCTTGATTGTTCTGTTGCTTAGTGCTAGTGGAGAAGAGATAGATCTTGAACTGGGAGGACTGAGATCATGGAGTACTTTCTCTTTTTGAAGCTTCGAAGACAAACAGTCCTTTACAGAGTGGCCAAGTCTTTATTCAGACCTCCTGTTAGAATGAGGTTTTCTGTCCCCTCCTACCTCCCCTTCCAAATGTCCCCAAAAGAGAATGTGGGGTAGAGACGTGGGGACGTGGGATGGGCACTCCATTGCTGTCAGAAGGTCCTATCTAGAAAGCCCTGTAGACTTCTCCATGTGTTGGGGACCTCGGATGAAATGGCAGTTTCCCTGAATAGGGTGTGGCCTTCTCCAGTGCAGGACGAGGGTCAGGCACCAGATAGCTGATCTTGAACATCAAACATCTTGGGGCAGCCAGCCGCGGGCCCAGCAGGCCAAGGGTTGACTGGTCTCTGGGAGAGGAAGGGCTTGTTCTCCAGCCACCAGGGGGCGCTCTCACAGCCCTGCCGGCCAGTACACCGACACTCAGGCCTGGTCCACACCTTAGTGGAGACGGAGGTCAAGGGTCGGCCTTTGCCGGGAAACGTAGGATTCATGTGAGCGAGTTGCTGCAGTGTCTTTAAGCTGTGGTTTCAGTTAGTTTGGGAGGAAGATGGAGTCTGCTCTAAGGCTGGACCCCGGGGCTGGGCAGTCGCTGGGCGCATGAGGGCCACCTCCCGGCTCTGTTCTGTGAACACGTGGGTGACCCAGCTTGTGCCAGGGTCAGGCCGCTGCTTTGGGGCCTTCTGTCGGTGGGACTTCTGTGGCCCCCAGTGTCAGGGCACAGAGCGGCGCCTTTGTAGTGAGTGGTTTGGGATGTAAGAGCTCAGCATCCCAGGCAGGGCCCTGCTGGGACCCTTCCCCCTTCCGCAGGCCTCGGCTGAGATGCCCAGGTTTAAACTTGGTGGAGGTCCTGGATCCAGGGGCAGAAGGGCCTGAGTGCGCAGTGCTGCCCGCCTGGCTGTGGGCTGCGGCACCTGGCATACACACCGTCACCTCTGCATGGCCATCCGGGATTTGTGTCTGCTTTCTCCCGCCGTTGGGTTGAATTAAAGCATTTTACCTGGATGATGATGGGAAGCCCGTATGTCTTCACTCTGGCACTGTCAGAGAGGTTAAGACATAGCCAAGTGATCTCATTGCACTTGAATATGAAGCTCTTCGAGTGTCAGTACAGCGTACTGGAAGGTGTCCTGACATTCGAAGGCCCTGCTTTCCAGTCTGGTCCACCACTGGCTACCTCGGTTGATGCCTTTCTGGATCCCATGTACCATCTGTAAAATGGGCACATCCCTTCCATGTCACAGGGTTATTACTAGGATGGACATGTTTTGGACAGGTGTAAAGCATTATAATTAGTATGCTTGGCTATGTTAATAATTGGATATGTGAAAGGGCCAGCCAGGTTGGGATGTCACTTTCAAAGAATGACCCTTTGGTTTTAGTCTATTTCGCTGTAAGGTTTTAGAGTATTCTCCCTTCACATGCCTCAGTTCTTTCTAGACTTAAACAAGCCTGTCTTTGGAGCCAGACTGCTGGTTCTTGGAACGTAGGGATGCAGTCTGACTCATGGCTTTAACCTCCCCATCCCTGCTCCCACCCCTCTCACGCATAGTGCAAAGTACCTGGCACAGGGGAGCTAAGGGGCTGAATAAGTTAGTGGGATGAATGGAGCAGCACAGGAGTCCCGGCGAGGCCCTCTGCACCAGCCCTTGCGCACAGCCCTGGCAGCCGCGTGCCTGGGGATTGGCCAGCCTTACCAGCACCGTGTTTACCTTGGGCACTCAATGGAGCCTCGTTTTTAACAACTTGTTTGTGTCCTTACTGACTTGGTGTCAGGTTTAATATAAATAGTTGGGAGGGAGGAGCAGGAATTATCCTCGGAGGGAAGGACTCTGGCTGGAGAGTGGTTGAGTGGGATGCCTGGGCTTTTGATGGTTTCTATAAATAACCTGGGGCAAAAGTGACCTGCTGGTGGAGGCACGTGTGACAACCCCAGGGCGCGTGCACACTGTGTTGCGGTGTGGAGGTGTGTGCTGAGGGGCTTGTGGGATTAGGAGCTCAGCCCAGCATTTATTCAGTGTGGGGTGCATGGGGCACTCCCTGTGCCCTTCCCTTGTGTGCTCCTGCCCAGGGTGAGGCTCATCTGTCCCCCACTGAGCCCTCTGCTCTGGCCTCACTTAGAATAAGTTGGGCCGAGCAGATGGCCCTCTGCTGGCCCCAAGTGCTTCCTGTCTGCTGAATGCTGAACGGACTGCCGAGGAGGCCCGTTTTTGTGCGAAGCCATTGGAATCCAGCTTGGCTTCAGTTGTCAGAGAAGGTGATGCTGGAGGAAAGATGCTGAAGTCGTGGTCTGCGATTAGAGGATGGAAGCTCTGATGAGCACAGTTTGCTAAAATACACCTGTAAGGTTTGCCTGTTTTCAGAAGGCTCAGTCCCCCAGTTGCTGTCTGTGCCCCAGGTGCCTCTTTGACTGCTGCTTGGTCTTGCCCTAGAAAATGCTTGCTAAAGAGTATTTCATTTGGGCAGTGACATTGTGAGTGAATTGTCAGGGGGCCCTTGGAAAGCCCTAAACCACAGCCTTAGAAGCAAATACTTTTCAAGTTGCACTGTTTGTGTGTGTGTGTTTGGGGGGTGATGTGTGCACCCAAAAAGAGGTACCGAAAGGTCAGTTCTTTCATGCTTTCTGGATGGAGGCTTTGCCCTGCTAGATGGGGAGGGAGCAGGGGGCACTGGCGTCTCACGAAGATAAGAGAAAAGGGTAGTCTGGGGGTAGGAAAGCAGCAGACATGTCTTTTCCATTAAGGTCCCTGGAGCCCTTGCTACCTAAGTGCTGAAATCCCTTTGCGTATTGAAGTTAGAAACTCGGCCTGGGTGCATGCCCCATACAGAATCTACCCTGGGCCTCCGCTTGGTGTGGAAAGTTAAAATCCTTGAAGCACCTGGGAGCACAAACAGCACTGAAGAAACCATCAAAGCATCTGGGCACAGTCATTTCAGTTGCTTTCCTTTTTTTTTTTAAATGTATCACAAGAAAACAGCTCTACTCTGTTTTCTTAAAATTATGTGGCCATTTTGACAAAGGTAGGGATTCTTAAAAGTCGAGATCCTGTCTCCCCTCAACCCTGCCTCCAGCTTCTGCCTCCTCTTATGAATGTAGGAAAATCCAGGTACTTCATTGCAGCCAGCTGAGTTGAGAGTGGTATATTCCGCTTTTAATTACTGGTCACACTGTAGTCTTCTATTTTGGAAGTGAAGGGAGACGAGTTTATTTTTGGATCCATGTGTGAAAAAATGAGCTCAAAGCTGTATGAGCATCCACAGGGCTGGGGTTAGGTGTCTTTCCTGCTGGGGAGGAAGGAATTTCTATTGAGTCACTTTCTCCTTGTAGAGGATGAAACCTAACTCTTGCATTTGGGACATTGTTGATGTGTTAATATGACAAAGATAGCAAGACTGGAGGAATGGAAAGAGTGAATGCGATTTAAAGCTCTCTTTGAGCTTTTTTGATTTTCTGTGTCTCTTAAATTTAAAAAAACAACCCCCCCCCAGAACCCACCACTTGCAGCAATGCACTTGATGGGCCTCGGTCTTTCAAGGCGGGTAGCAAAGTTTTGAGCCCCTGCCTCTTGATGTAAACTGCGTCTAGCTCTGGGGATATGCCTGACAAGAGGACAGACCTGGCCCTTGCCCTCGGGCAGCTTCGAGTCTAGTTGCTCGGGACAGGCGTGCAAACATGCACACACATCTGTGAGCTATAATTACAAGTCATGGGGAGTGCAAAGAAAGATATTAGTAGGGTCTTTGGGAGAGCAGTGGCCTTCTGTTCCTGTGGGCAGTTGGGTTTTCAGCTTATTACTGGGGTCCCTCAACATTAGGGTCCTTCAGAGCGTGTGAGAGTCTCATGCAGACCATCCTGCTTGAGCTGCTGCTTTGCATGTGGGCGCCCCATGTCCAGTGAGGCTGTGACTCACCTGTGGTCGCCCAGCTCTCGGCCTCTTGACTTCTGGGCCCTATCAAGAGGTTACAGGTTTACTTGTCACTGAGTTCTTTTAGACAGGAAGAGACCCTGAAGAGCCTTCTTGTCCATCCTGCTTTGAGGCAGGGGCCCTGTCCAAGTACCCAGATACCTGGGAACTTTGGGCTGTTTTAAAGACTTGGATGATTCCAAAACTTGACCCATCTACTCTATGGATCCATGCAAACCATTTAGAAGTGCTTTCTTCTTTCTGACTTTTTTGGCCTGTTTCTTTTTGTTAATATTGATGCTGAACCAAGAACCATCTTCCTCCTTATAAGTTCCCCTGATCAACGAGGAGATTGTTTTACTGACTCATCTCTTCTCTTCTCCAGAAGAATCAGCTGTCTTTCCTTTGCACTCTCTACTCTTCTCTATCCTTGATGGCTGAGAATTGCAGATTGAGGACAGGGGGACCAGTTCTCAGTCATGGAAGATCTTAACATTCTCATTTAACCTTTTTGTTTTTCTTTAATAAACAAAAACAAAACTTCCATAATAAAGTTGATTATCTAAACTGCTTGGAGAAAGTTCTGATTTAATCTTTACAAAAATCCTGGGAAGTAGTGGGACTTCTCACCCTCTACAGATATGAGAGCAGGTTCAGAGAGGCCATGAGATGGTCAGTGATGTGCTCCTGGTTTGCCCCTTCATTTAGTTCTACACCCACATGCCATTCCTAAGGTAGGACTTTCCTTCCCGGCCTGGTGCAGTAGAGCAGACTGAGGTCCCTGCTCAAGTCAAGCTCTTCCAGGGGAAGGGATTTGGGCTCCATCTGGCCAAGTCACCAGCACGGTGGCCTCCAACAAGCTCTTGTTCTGAGTGGACCTCTGTCACCTCCTCAGGTGGTGATGAGGGTTAAAGGAGCTGATGCAGCAGCCTTCGCCCCACATAGCTGATGAGCAGTTATGGTGGAAGGGGAAGGCTCCTTGGCATGTAGCAAGTGTTCAGTTGGTGGTGACTCTTGGTTTTTATCAACATTCGTAAGCTGAGAGTGTTGGATTAGATCATTTCTAAGGTTCGCTCTGGCTCTAACGTTTTATGACTCTGACTGTATGAAACTTTTCCCGTTTGTTACTAGCATGCAAGCTCCTTAAAGACCACTGTCTCTTCCTTCTTTTCCAGCCCCATGGCCCCCCGCATTGTGGCAGCAGCTTCACCTTGGGCTCCCTGCCCAGTCCCATCCTTCCTTTATCGGACCCCGGTGTTCACTTGGAACATGCATGCTGCTGGGAAAACTTTCTCCAGTCCCCTCTGTCCCCCATCCCGGGTTAAGGTGAACTCTGGCCCTGCTTTTCTTCTTCTCCAGGTCTTCCTGACCTGGCTGGTTAGATCATCTCTTTCCCCAGTCCTGGAAGGCTTTTCACTGGCTTTCCCTTTCTCCTTCCCCAGTAGTAGGAGACAGAAAGAGGTTGAGAGCTAGATGAGTCAACCCCACATCCACCAGCTCCAGCTGTGGGGTCCACTGCAGGCTGCCATCCTTTTGGGTCCACCAAGGGCCTCACCTGTAAAAATGGGCACACCTCTCCCCCAGGTAGCTCTAAGTGTTAAATGAGAGGTAGTGTATAAAGACATGTCCCTCCTCCAGGGCTGTGCTGCACTCTTCATTCTTCCCTCCCGCCCCCTCATCGCCACCCCCACCCCACGCCATGGGTGCTGGGAGACCCTGAATCCAGAGTCCAGTGCTAGACACAGAGTGAATAGGAGCTCAGTGGACATATGCAAACGACCAGTGGGTGGCCTTTCATGGGTGCCTTTCATTTCAGTGGACATATGCAAACGACCAGTGGGTGGCCTTTCATGGGTGCCTTTCACTTGCCAACCCCAAGGCCGTCTTTGTCAAGACCAGTGGCAATAGCCTGATAGAAAGTGTTCTCTCTTCCAAGCCTCTCCCTTCTCCTATAACTGACTTCTTTGCTCTTGGCGCAGGCTTGGTGAGCCCAGTGGAGCATGGCCAGTTCTTTGTAAATGAGGCCTCCTGCAACTTCAGGCTTCAATTGGCCTCCTCAAGCAGCTCACTGGCCGCCGTGGCCCCTTCCTTTTAAAGTGGTCACTCACTCCTCCCCCTTAAGTCCCTGGCTGGAGAGAAACGCTGCCCAGCAGGAGACAGGCACCCTGTTCTGGAAGGATCTCAAGAGGGTGAAATTAGGCAGCCAGAGGCAGCCTCAACAAAGGGCCAGAGACACTCAGAGGAGGGGCCTGGACCTCCCGCTGAAACTGCTGTGCGGCTCACTTAAATCTGCCTGGTGGACAAGCAGTCATGTTTCCCTGCTCACTGGTGGGATGGGGTCCCACACATAGGCCTGAACTTTCAACTCACCGTGGACCCAGGGCTGAAGTGAGAATGGCACAGCAGGCCTCTAGTCTGCTTGCATTCTGAACTAGACTGACAGGCCCCAGGTGGGCAGGGGGTGGGGGGTGGCGGGTGGCGTGTTTGGATGCCTAAGATGTCTTATTGACTTGAAATTGTTTTCCTCTAGTGCCGGCTCAGAGAGGGGGGTGGTGAGGGGAAAGACTCTTAATTCCCACCGACTTCTTCTCCTCTTTCATGCCACAGCCTCCCCTTCTAGAGAAGAGCCCTGCTTCTCTGTGTAAATGGGTATTTAGAATGTTGTGGCATCCCCCTGGTTGCCTCTGGGATACTCTGTCCCTGGCAGGCCCACCTCTGGGGACAGAGGAATCAGGCCTATTTTTTCCCCATCCTCCATATGGGTGAATCAGTGGCTCAACAGGCTACACCTCGGGGTCCCAGCTCTCCACCAAGACGAACCCCAGCAGCAGGTTGGCACTGAGCAGGTTGGGTTCGTGCACATGGCTGGCCTGGGATCCCCTGTTTACCTGGGTTTCTGATGAGGATCAGTGACTGCTCTGCCTTTCTGCTTGTCCTGTAGGTCCTTCAAGAGGAGTGAACCTGTCAATCCATACCACGTAGGCTCCGGCTACGTCTTTGCACCTGCCACCAGCGCCAATGACAGTGAGATATCCAGTGACGCACTGACTGATGATTCCATGTCCATGACGGACAGTAGTGTGTAAGTGTCCTGGTGTCCCTGCCATGCTCGTGCACGCCCACCAGGCCAGCTGAGCAGAATCCTCAGCCATCCGTGCCTGGCTCTGCGAATCCCAGCTGGGCATATGTACATTTGGTGGGAGAGGAGAGCTGCTCTGGTGTGGGGGTGGTTCAGGAGGGTGATGTGGTAGTCTGGACTGTGTTAGGCTTAGAGCCTTGAAGGTTGGATGATGCCTCAATAGGAGGAAATGAAATTGAAGTAGAAAGTGAAGACGAGTATCTCTGGATTCCTTGAGTTTAAAAAGAAACATCTGTAGGTTGCCATTTTGCATGGGCAGAATTGCTTGGCTGGTATTTGAAGCCCAGGTGTTCTGTGTGCAGAACCAACCGGTGGCATTAGAAGGGTTTATGTTTAGATGTTCATTGTTTTTGGAGGAAAAGGCATTGATAGCGGGAGTCAGAAGACCAGAGCGCCCTAAAGGGGCGACAGTGGGACATTCCCACATTCAACTGGACATCATTCAGTTCACCCAGCATTGTGGGGGGCCTACAATGTGTCAGGTTTTAGGGACCCCATGTAGGAGTTCCAGCTTACAGTCTCATTCATTGCCACGCCTCTCCAAAGTGGTGTCTGCTCTTGGACAATTTGCAGATGGGTGGATTCCATTTTGTGAGGCAAACTTAAGTCACCGGGGTGGTCTGGCAAGGTCCACGGGCCACCACGCGGGGTCAGGCTCTGAGTTTTGGGTCACTTGAAGCCACGCCGTGCCCATCTCCTCGTGGATGGAGTGCAGTGATCCTCTCTGGTTCTCACGGGTGCGTGGTGATGGACCGCACATCCCCTCTCCTGCCATCCTTTGTGATTTGATTCAGGGGACGTGGGGTGGGGTCTGGGCATGCACAAAACTCCCCGGGGGCTTCTCACACAACACCCAGTTCAGAACCACTGCTCTAGAAGGGCTCTTGGAAGGTTTTTGCCACAAAAGTTTTGGGCATTTGGGAGCCTTGTTGGAGTAGGAATTTTGCCTCCCAAGGGAACAAATTTGAAAGGCAAACACATAGGACTGGTGTTCTTATTTGGAGTTTATTGATTTTACCTTCCTAAAACCAGATCTATTCTTCCCGTTTGTTCACAATGGTCTGGTTTCCACTGGCCATTGGCCTGTGGCGTAGAACCAGTAGGAAGGAAATTCAATGAGGTTAGTTTGGAAATTTACTGTTGATTTTCCTGATGGCCGATATTGTTATATCAAGTTCCCCTGTTAGTAAAGGGAGAGAGAGCCTTAAGGGGAAAGGTTCAGTTTTAGGAAAGACATATTTTTACTTTCCTAACATTTTGGCATCAGCAAAAATAGAGTAAGAGTATATATACATTTTTAATCTAGGACAGAGAAAGGAGGGTTCTACAGAAGTGAGTTTTCCATGCTGTCTGAACTCTATTTAAATATGCAGGGGGCGGATGTGGCTCAAATGGTTGGGCATCTGTCTCTTATATGGAGGGACCTGGGTTTGATCCCTGGGACCTCCCGGTAAAAATTAAAAAAAAATAAAAAAATAAATATCCACACCTGGAAAAAAGTTATTCTTTGATGAAGTTATTTCCTAAGATAATATGTTTTGCTCTATGGAATAGTATTAGACAAGGCATAGTTTTTCTTGATGATCCCAAAAACACTGAGATCTGTTTCCACGCTGTGTTGTAGAATTATCTCACAGGCTGCAAGTGTACGGAGGCCTAATTACCCCTGTATGTACTGGCATCTCCTGTCCTTTTTTTTTTCCTGCCCCCCAGTAGTTTTTCTTTTTTTCTCTTATTCTGTCAGCTGTTTGCTTCTAACAGCATCACTTTGCTCTTTCAGGTTTTATTAATTTGCACCTTATGTGGAAGTCTTAGCTTATGTGTAAAATAAGACTACACTGGATTTGAATGAGGGCATTGAATGACTCTCCTAAGTAAGATGTGGTTTTCTAAAGATTCTAAGTCTTCTCTTTCGTTTTCTTAGAGACTATTTTGGCTTGCTTCCTGGTCCTTGGCTTCATTTCAGTACCCATCATGGGCTCATGATGAGATAACTTGGGTGTTAGTCCCCCTTCATGTTTTTATTTGATCCTCACAAGACCCAATTAGAAAAGTAGGCATTTAGTTGTGATTTTTACAGATGAGGAAGTTAAAGGCCAAGTTAGCCCATACCTCTGTGTCATAGATTTCCAAAGCTGAGTCCTCTGCATTTGAGTCTTGGCCATACTCGTGCCCCATAAACATGAAAATTTCAACATGAGGTATAGGACCATGGTAACGAGACCTTGGAGTCACTTTGTGTTTCTTTTATCTTTTAATTATTTATTTATTTTTAGGAGGTACCAGGGATTGAACCCAGCATCTCGTACGTGGGAATCAGGTGCTCAACCACTGAGCTACATCCACTCCCCAATGAGAGTTGGTTTTTTTAGTTGGTTGGTTTTGTTTTTGTTTTTAGGAGGTACCGGTGATCAAACCCAGGACCTGGTACATGGGAAGCAGGTGCTCAACCATTGAGCTACATCCATTCCCTTTCTTTTTTTTTTTTTTACCGGGAGGTCCCGGGTATTGAACCCGGGTCCCTCCATATGGGAGATGGACGCCCAACCATTTGAGCCACATCTGTCCCCCCATTCCCTTTCTTTTATTTTTAATTATTTAATGGGTTAAGGGAAGAGTAGGAGGGAGCAAGTTCAAAGTTCTCCCTCTCAGTCCCTGCACTCACCTCTCTTCTATCCCCTTCCCCAGAAGAAGTACTTTCTTCATTTTATTTAGTGCTGACTTTATTTTCTTTATTTCTCCCCACCCCATCATTTTTTTCATTTGCTATGTCTGTCTGTTGTGTGCTGGTCTTCTTTTTAGGAGGCACCGGAAACTGAACCCGGGCCCTTCCGTGTGGTAGGCAGGAGCTCAATCGCTTGAGCCACATCCGCTTCCCAGTGCTGACTTTATTTATTTATTTTTAAAGACTTATTTATTTATCCCCCCACCCCACTCCTATTGTTTGTTCTCTGTATCCATTCGCTGTGTGTTCTTTGTCTGCTTATCTTCTCTTTAGGCAGCACCAGGAACCGATTTTGGGACCTTCCAGAGTAGAGAGAGGCGCTCAATCTCTTGCACCACCTCAGCTCCCTGGTCTGCTGCGTCTCTTATTGTCTCTCCTCTGTGTCTCTTTTTGTTGCATTATCTTGCTGGGCCAGCTCTCCTGCATGGGCCGGCACTCCATGTGGGCCAGCTTGCCTTCACCAGGGGGCCCTGGGTATCGAACCCTGGGCTTCCTGTATGGTAGACGGGAGCCCAGTCACTTGAGCCACATCCGCTTCCCCCAGTGCTGACTTTAAAGCTCCCCTGACCCCTTTAGCTGAAGCCTTTGTGGACTTAGTGCATTGGGAAGCCACTTTCTGGGATCAAGAGAAGTCACCTTTGCACATCACCTGGTGGAGGCAGCCAGGATTGGAGGGTGGTCCAGTCCCTTCCGCTTTGATATGGACCCCTCACTTAATAACCTTCTCTTTGGAACAAAAAGACACCCTCTTGGTGCCTGAGGTGGCAAAACCCTAGGGTGTTGCAAGCCTCCCCAGGGGTGGAGCTGCCTTGGGTTGGTGTTGAATGAAACCACGAGGCTTGGGAAAGTTCCGGCAAGGCCCAGAGAATTGAGGGCTCGTGGTTCGTTCTGATTCTTTTGGCCATACCTGGTCTGGCGTCGGGTGGTGCTGCGCCGTCCTGACAAGGCAGGCAGAATGTGGCGCTCAAGCCTGTGTCCACCTGGGCATGCTTGTGCCCGCTGGAGCGTGTTTCTCACCCGTGCGCGGTCATCCTCTGTTGGGAGTGGTTTTTCCAGATCTCTTGGCCACGTGCCACCTGTTGTGGGGGACGAGAGCCCATTGGACGGGCAGGGCATTCATGCTGAGATGTTCCTGCACACCTCGAGCTGCCATTGGGCGCGGGGCCTGGGCAGCCCATGGCGCCCTGCCTGCTTTCTCGTTGCGGAGGCGCTGCAGGAACTAAAAGCTTGGGGACACACGAGGCGCTTTCTAGCCTGCTGGCCTGGGTGTGTGTGATCTGCCCGGTGTCGGAAGGGTAGCCCGGGATTCCCAGGGCTGGGATTAGACCCTGTCTTCCGAGCCAACTGTGGGCCCTGCACAGATGAGCTCGCCAAGCGGGAACTAAAGTGTGTGGGGGATGAAAAGCCGAACTGAATCGCTTTCAGCCCATTGTTCACCCAGGGAAGCTTAGAGGGGATAAGAGGGTAGCAGGCCCCTTTGAAATTTCCTTGAACAAGTGAATAGGAGTGCCCCATAAAGTGTGAAAAGAGCCCTGGCTGTTTCTCCTCCTGTCACAATGGCCTCACAATGGCCGGCATGGGCTGGGAGGGGCTGGGGAGCTCCGGGAGGGGGTGTGGGGGTGGTGCGGTGGGGGGCAGGCTGGCGAGGGGGCTCCAAGGCAGTCTTCAATAGACTCCAGAAGGTTTGAGTTCATTAGACACAAGCCCAGGGAAGCCATCGTCTCATTTGCGACAGAACCAATTAAGTCCGGCCTGGATGTGCAGAGCGGGCAGGGTCTCTAAAGGAATCATTTCCTTCTCCCCAAGCCCACTGCTGACTTCTGTTTTCCCATTAAGTAGAAAGCCTTGTTAAAGATGGCTGGGGATTTGGGTCTCCACCTTGCAGGCCTCTGAGAAGGCTGTTTTACGAGCCCGTTACTCCGAAACCTGCATTCTCGGAAGATATGGCTTTTTAATTTTTTTTACGTTAGCTACCAGACTCCCAGCAAAGCCCTAAACCCCAGTCCTTGGAGTGTTGGGGACACGAGGATTGCAGGACCATTGCAAGGCGTCAGGCTTAGGAAGGATCAAGCGAGGGGGCCGCAGGCATCAAGCAGCAGGCTCTTTGCCACCTGGGTGTAGCATCCCCCTGTTTAAGGTGGGCAAGAATGACAAAATCAGGTCGACGGCGTGGAGGCTTCTCTGCCCTCTTTGTGCAGCATTGCTTTTACAAGCAGGATCAGTTTGCAGATTGCATCTGCTCTGAGTGTCCCCAAGTCACAAAATTAATTCCTTGCGTTTCACACAAGTGCTAGTGACACAGGTCATTTTGCTTATTTAGCTTCAGTTCCATATATCTTATTTATGGGGTTTCTTTGGACACCAGGGACTGCATCTGAGTTGAACTTCAAGTCTTACCTTATCCTACAAACCAGGCTTCTGCTGTTGGCGCCATCAGGGACTGCCTTCAGAGCGCTTGCCAAATGCAGATGGCATCCAGGACGCAGAGCCATGTTCAGGCTAGGTGGGGCGGCGGAGTCAAGAGGCTAAGCCCATTGGCTCGGCTTAAATGGCAGCTAACTGGGGTTCACACTTTAAGACCAGTGCTCCCCAGAAACAGCTGGGCCGGCAGCGGGCTCGCTAGCTAAAATGTTTATAATTAAAGGAGACTGAAGGGACCGAAACTCTGGCGCTCTTTAGCCCAGGTTCTGAGCAGCCAAGAAACTGATCATAGACTTTGAGAGCTTGAATAAAAGAGGAGAGAGGCCCCCTCTGGAATGAGGGGCTGTTTTGGAAGGAGGTTCTTGGCTTGAGGGAATTAAAGCCACATTTCCTTGAAGGCGTCTTGTGAAGCCTTTTTGTTGAGCCTCCCCAGGTTGAAGTCTCCTTTCTCTGCTCTGGTCACAAGTTGCCTGCAGTCTGGTCCTTCACCTGCCCCAGGTATAATTGTGGGTATGTGGGGGTGTGTGGGGGTTATAAAATCATTTCTTTCTCTTACCTTTGACCTGGCAATGACTTGCTGGCTCTGCCCCCAGCCCCATTTTCTTTCCTTCTTCTTTACATGGAGAAAGAAAAATGTGGAATCAAAAGCTTTAACCGTTGATTTCTGTCTGGGAGGAAAGAGGCGAAAGGGGCAGACTCCTGGTGGAAACTGCAGGCCGAAGTCTTGGAGTGGATGGACAGGGGACTCTTCCGGGACTCTTGAAGCCCTGCTTGTTTCACAGTGGGGGCCCGTGCGATGGTTAACTTCTGCCTCCCAAGGTTGTTAAGAAGAGGCCTGGGAGAAGAGCCGCCCACTCCCGATTAAGGCCCCAGAAGGGGAGCTGGTCAGGAGAGGGGAGACCGGCAGGGCACTCAGTCTGGGAGGCCCCACCACACCCCACAAGGGCTTAGGTGAGGCTCATGGCGGGCCCCACAGCCAGCGTGTGCCAGGAAGTACAGGAGCACTTTGCAGGCCCACCTCCCGAATTTCCCGCTTGTCCCTTGAGAGTGTCAAGTGACTCCTTGGGGCTAGGGAGACGGTGCTCCCAAATTCAGACAGCCAGGAGGCCCTTTGAACTCGGGATCGTGAGTGGAGGTTCCTGATTTAAGGACATGGCTTCTGGAGTCCAGCGGCAGCGTGGATTTGGATCCTCGAACCAGCCCTTAGCGACTGAGTCCCAGCAAGCGATTGAGCCTCTGGTCATCTGTGAATGTGCTTCACTGGGGCTCTTGTGGGAATTAAGCCAGATCATACGTCAGGTGTCTGGGCTGTGTCTGACCCACAGTAGGAGCCCTGTAACTGGGCGCGGGCAGTTCCTGTTGGGTCTGTTCACCTTGGGTGGGATTTGGTTGCTGCTTTTGCTCTTGGGAGCGCCAGGAGGCCAGCTCGTCCATGGTGGGGACTATCTCAAGACGGAAACTTGGCTCAGCTGGCTCCCAGGACCCTAGAGCCTTGCTCTCATGGCTAGGAGGCTGATTCTAGATTACAGAGAAGCATGCTAGGAGAACTGCTTCTGTGCCCTGGACAATAGGCTAAGCTATCCCAGGATCCCCGCTGTCTCTGCTCCCCGCTGGGGCTTTGTGGGGGGCAGGAGCCAACACTGCAGCTAATCGATTTGACCTGTCCCCTCCCCACTTTCCCTGGATGTGATTGTCCTTCACACATATTAGTTGAGATTTGGCCAGTGTGGATGGGTTCGTGGGTCTGCCGTGATCTGCAGTGTCCCTGCCATGGTACAGGGCCTGGGAGGCTTCTGGAAAACACATCCTGAGAATTCTAGAACATCACAGATAAGGAGCCAGAGGACAGCCTGTTACCCCAGGCTGCTCCCTGGTATTTCAGGCATTGCTAATTTTCTCCCACTGCTGATGAGCCAAAGAAGTTTTTCTCCTTCCCTGTCTCTCTACACAAGTCCCACCCTAGGTTGAACAGACACCTAATTTCAATATTTATAGCCTCAAAGTATGATTCATTATGGAAATAATATGACCATGATGGCCCTTCAGCTCTGAGGTTTTGTAAATAAATGGCCTCCAGAAGGGACATTGATGGGAAAATAGTCACACCTTGACCACTCAACTGCTTGCTTGCTTGCTTGCTTGCTTGTTTGTTTGTTTTTTTTAATATTTTATTTCTCCCTACCCCTTGTTTGCACTTGCTGGGTCTGTTTGTCTTCCTTGTTTCTTTAGGAGGCACCAGGAACCAAACCCAGAACCTCCGATGTGGGAGGGAGGCACCTAATCGCTTGAACCACCCCTGCTCCCTGCTTTGTTGTATCTCTCATTATGTTTTTCCTCTTGTGTCTCTTGTGGTGTCAGTTTGCCACACCTGTCTGTTGCGCCAGCTCACTGTCTTTTTTTATTTTTTTTATCGGGAGGTCCCGGGGATCGAACCTGGGTCCCTCCATATAGGAAACGGACACCCAACCATTTGAGCCACATCCGTCCCTCTACAGCTCACTGTCTTTAGGAGGCACCAGGAACCGAACCAGGGACCTTCCACGTGGTAGGCGGGAGCCCAATCACTTGAGCCACATCTGCTTCCCTCAACTGCTTTCAAGAATAAAATTCTTTAAAAAACAAACAAAAAAACCTAGCTTCTCCAGGTCATGTTTTTAGTGAAGACTGGTTGACGTGAAGGCTTTCGCATACCTCTTCTCCTTGGTAATTTTCCTTTCTTCAGAGCAGCAAATGGCATAGGGGTCCATACGTCCTTCAGGTGTTTGCTCAGATGTCACCTCAGTGGAAACCCCAGAGCTGCCCTGTTTAAAATTGCACCCCTGCCCCCGGGCTGTTTCCCCCATTCCTGTGGTGCATTTCTTCATGTCCGTAGCACCTTCTAGCGTACTGTATGTTTTACCCATTTATTCTTGCTGCCTGTGCCGCCTCAAAGAAGCTGCATGAGGGCACTTGTGTCTCTTTCCCCCCTGGGGCACTGCTCCCTCACCCAGAGCCTAGAACAGGACCTGGCACATGCCAGGAGCTCCCCCAAAATACTTGTGTGAGCGGCTGGCCTGGCATGCTTGTGTTGAGGGCTCTTCTCTTTGTGCCCACATCAGTCACATCTGAAAAGGTGGTTGAGGGGGGTGGGGTATGGAGCTGAGAGAAGGAAGGTGCCGTGGGAAAGCCTTGCAGCAACTTCCGAAAGGAAGACGTTTGGAAGGAGCTCGGAGGTGGCTGTTGGAGAAGGACGCCAGCCTTCACCAGCCTGGCTTGGCCCTCTGTGGGTGCAGCCCTACAAGCCTGTGGTCCTGTCTTTTCCTTTCCCCCAGAGATGGAATCCCTCCTTACCGCGTGGGGAGTAAGAAACAGCTCCAGAGAGAGATGCATCGCAGCGTGAAGGCCAACGGCCAGGTGTCTCTACCTCATTTCCCGGTGAGTGCTGGGCTGCAGGGAGGAGGAGACTGTTGGCAGCCCTGTTGAGTTCTGAAGAAAAGGGGTGGGGGTGAGGGATGGGGCTGGGGAGCAGTACCAGGGCCCGCTGGGGCAGCAGGGGGCAGGGCATGAGGTATGATTGGCCAGCTGGGTGTGAGGTGGACAGGGTGATGTGGATTTGGCACTCCAGGTAAGCATTTGAACCTCTGCGTTTTCTCAATTCAAAAAAGAAAATTCTCCATGAGAAAGAAACCAAAGCAGGTGTTCCCAGAAACCTGTGGGGAGATGATCCATGCTTCTGTCTGGCTAGGTTGGCTCACTCCTGCCGTACCGCTAGGAGGGAAGCCCGTGAGGACAGGGTTTTTTTGTCTGTCCTGTTAACGTCGGTTTCGGCAGAAACTCGAACAGTTCCTGACTCGTAATAGATGCTCAGTAGACGGTGATTGAGTGAGTGAGTGAGTGATGAGCCTAGAGGATTCTGCCTCCTTGGGAAGGACGTCCCGCTGCTTGTGTTTACTGCACAGCTCTGCCACTTAAGTTACTCACTCATCTATTGACTTGGCCATTTTTCCTCCTGACCTCCGGAGCCCGGGAGGGCGGCTGCTCTGCTCATTTCCAACCTCAGACTTGGCATAGCACCTGCTGCTGAGTCAGTGACTGACCGTGAGCAGCTCCTTCCTGTGATGGAGAGGAGGCAGGCTTGCTGGGTAAAGGGCTTTTCTAGGACTTCCCCTTCCGCGTCCGCGTCCTCGAGCAGGTGGCACGCGGCCCTCTGGACTCGCCATCCGCGTTCTCGTTTCGGGAGCCTTGCTTCTCGTGTGTATGCCCTGAGATGCAGGCTGCGAGCCCGCCCAGCAGGAGCAGGCACCTCTGTTTATAAACCTTTCTGCCAGCTTCAGAGACTCCGATTGGTCCATCCACTTACTCTGGGTTTAGAAAATTAACACATCGCATTGCTAATTCCATGTTGCATTTGTGTGTGGCTTGTTGGGGGAACATCTCCTCCCTAAAAGCTCCTTGTACAGACAAGGACAGACTTACCTTGTCTTAAAATCCGCATGTAAACATTGCTTTCCTAAGGATCTCCACTGTCACCCCCCTCCCCATACAAACACCTCCCTCAGATACAGCAGTATCCATGCTATGTTGTTGCTCATTGACTGCAGTGTGTGTGTGTGTTTACAAAGAGAAGTCCTACCTTCCAAGCTTGTAAATTAGATTATTTTGTCCTGGGGTGTGCAAATCAACTTTCTCCATAAGGCAGTGCTTTGATCAGGGGCTGCATCGAGCCAGCCTGGGTGAGGACGGCAGTTTCCTACAGTGGGGCCTTTTTCTCCCCTCCACACGTTTTGCAGTTAAGTGGTTGCTGGGGCGAGGCCTGTCTCCTCTGGTGGGGGAAATGCCGGTTGCCCCCTCCCCGCCCCCCAAAAGGGCAAAGAGAGGGAAATGAGGAAGAAGGAGGTAGAATAACCGAGGAGCTGGGGGGCTTGGGGGGAGGCGCAGAAAGCCTGGGCGGTGGGGGTTCTCGGCTGGCTGCTTTTGGCAGCGTTGGCGGTGCCTCTTTATATTCTGCACTTGATTTGGAGATGTTCCCTTTTCCCTTGATGGAGCGGCTTCAGGCAGCCAAGCTCAGCAGTGCTGCCACTAGCCTGCAGCAGCTTTCTTCATTTTCTGTACAAAGGGGGGGAGGAGGGGTGGGGACAACCAGGGAGATCTAGGACAGTGTTGAGACAACACCAGCCACCTCAAAGGTGCGCAGTGTGCGGCCAGGAAATAAATTACCACTTCTGCTCTGATCCAGCCGCTTGACTTTTTTCCCTCTCCCCACCCCCCCCCCGCCCACCTCCCTTCCAAGCGGTGGGGTTTGGTGGTTCTTTTTTTAAAATTTCCAGCTCCCTTTCTGTTTAAACTCTACTTTTTATTCCCTGAGTTGGTCTCTCTCCCCTCCCCACCTCGGAGGGCTGCCTTTTTTTTTTTTTTTTGATGTTTGACAACAGTCTTTGAAGATTTTCTACTTCAGAGTAGCTGCTGATGGGCTGGTTGTACTACAGAGAGAACAAGCAGGGCCTCTCGGAGTGCGACCAACTGCTCCTGCCCAAGGCAAACGCTGGTGGGGACTGTGGCGCGCCATGAGGCCCCGGCGCCAGCGCATAAAAGTCCCGAGCAGCCCAGGCCGCCTCGCCATGCACTGTCCACCCGGGCATGGAGAGGCGCGGGCAGCTCCGTCGAAGCTCCTGAACCTGGGTCTCCTGAACCCCGGTCTCCCCTTTCCTCCCCGTGCCCTGTAGAGAACCCACCGACTGCCCAGGGAGATGACCCCTGTGGAACCCACCACCTTTGCCGCCGAGCTGATTTCAAGGCTGGAGAAGCTGAAGCTGGAGCTGGAGAGCCGCCACAGCCTGGAGGAGCGGCTGCAGCAGATGCGAGAGGTGGTGCTGGG
>JAKSZT010054478.1:8801260-8830680 GCA_026826555.1 Tolypeutes matacus
CCCTCCTCCCTGACCTTTGGTTCAGGGGGCATGCCGGTGAGGGAGGCTTGAGGGAGCTGGTGTCCACCTGTCCCCTTTACCTGCCTGTGGGCTGCCAGGTGAAGGTTTGCCTCCTGGGGCCCCCTCCTGCTCACTGGCCACTTCCCTTCCTGTCTAGGATGAAGAGAAGGAGGTTTCTGAGCTAGCGCCGAGCTCTCGGGAGGGGCTTCCCCAGCACCCCCTCTCCCTCCTGCCCTCTGGCAGCAGCTATGAGGAGGACCCGCAGACAATTCTTGACGACCACCTGTCGCGGGTCCTCAAGACGCCTGGCTGCCAGTCCCCGGGAATGGGCCGCTACAGCCCCCGCTCCCGCTCCCCTGACCGCCCCCTCCACCAGCACCACCCCTTCCTCCTGCCTGGGAGCAAGCTGCCCCCCTCGGCGGCCCCGGCCGGCTGCCCCCTGCTTGGGGGCAAGGGCTTCGTGACCAAGCAGACGACGAAGCACGTCCACCACCACTACATCCACCACCACGCCGGCCCCAAGACCACAGAGCAGATCGAGGTGGAGGCGGCGCAGAGGGCACGCTGCTTCTGCCCGGGGGGCGCCGAGTATTACTGCTACTCGAAGTGCAAGAGCCACCCCAGGGCTCCGGAGCCAGGGCCAGGGGAGCAGTTTGGGTGAGTGTGGGGCAGACTTGCCCCTCTGGCTCCCCGGCTGCTCTCCCCGCCAGAGCCCTGGGCAGGTGGGAGGTGGGGGCAGCCACCACAGGCCTTCAGCAGCTGGGCAATGGCGGAGAGGGCAGGGGCAGCAGGTGCACAGGTCCTTCCAGCATCCACCTCCCCCCCGCCCTGCTTGATGAACCTCCGATTCGAGGTGTCCCGGAGCTTTGACGGGGTCCCTGGGTTGGGTGTGGTGTCCCGGAGCTTTGACGGGGTCCCTGGGTTGGGTGTGGTGTCCCGGAGCTTTGACGGGGTCTCTGGGTTGGGTGTGGCTCTTGGTTCCCCACAGGCCCAGCAGAGGCAGTACCTTGCCCAAACGGAGCGGGAAAGTCACTGAGCCGGGCGCGGTCCTGCCTGCCAGGGAAGGAGGGGCTCCCGGCGGAGCCGGGGCGCCGCAGCCTCCCGGGGAGGAAGGAGACAGGTCGCAAGATGTCTGGCAGTGGATGCTGGAGAGTGAGCGGCAGAGCAGGCCCAAGCCCTTTAGGTAAACGCCCGCCGCCCGCCACGAGTGTCGGGAGGTCGATGTGGAGGTGGGACGGGGATGGCTGTTTTTGCAGTTGGTGGACAACAAACGCGACCGCTCGCTCCTGCCATCTTAATCTTAAACCTTGGACTGAGCAGACCACAAAAATGTCATGTGTTGGCAGCAGCCCCTATTCGTGTTATGGTAAAGTTATTTTCTCTCTCTCTCTGAGAGCAGAATAGAGACGTTTCTATTGAAGTCGTCACATTTTCCAGTTTTCCTAACCTAATTTGTTTCCTTCTGCTTTCTCTCTCCTCGTTGCTTATTCAGTGCCCAGAGCAGCAAGAAAGCGCACCCCGGGGAGTCTGCCCGCGCAGCCCCGGGCGAGCGAGCCGGCCGGCACCACCTGTGGGGGGGCAGCAGCGGGCACCCCCGCACCGCCCCCCGGGCCCACCCTTTCGCCCAGGACCCTGCTCTGCCTCCCCTGACCCCACCCAACACGCTGGCGCAGCTGGAGGAGGCCTGCCGCAGGCTGGTGGAGGTCTCAAAGCCCCCAAAGCTGCGGTGAGTGGGAGGGGCTTTGCCAGCAGAGGTGGCGACTGGGCCTGGAGGCCGACACCCAGGTCCCTCACTACTGGGCAGGGCCCCCCTCTTCTGCCTGGACCGCAGACTTTTGTCAGGGAGGTGGAATTGCTTCTGGCCACGTAGGTTCTCCTTTACAACCTCTTTCAGTTGTTTTATCCCGCTGATCTGTTGGGCAAGCCTAGAAGTAGGAGAATGGATTTCCGTTTCCTTCCTGGCCAGGCCAGTTGTTCAAAGCTGGTTAAATGAACATATAAGGAAGCCACAACCGATGGAGAAGGAGCCTTCGACCCTTTGCCTGGGCAGGGCATGTCCTGTTCTGGCCTCGCCCAGACGACTTGGGGGGCTTAGGACGGCTGTCCCCAGGATGTCCTCCTGGCCTCCTAGACCCAATGTTGACCCAGGGCTTTGGCCGGGTCCCCGCATGGACGGGGGTTGGGTCTGTGCCTTCAGGAGGCCAAAGGGTCCTTTCCTGCCTGCCCCCTGATTGCCCGGGGAGTGACGGGTCCCTAAATCCCTCGCCCTGGCTGTGTCCTCAGGTGCTGTGCGGCCGGTCAGCAGAGGGACAGGAGCCACTCGGCCACTGGCCAGGCCGGAGCCATGCCCTTCTCCAACCCCACCCTGGCTCCAGAAGAGTGAGTGTCCTTACCTGGCGTGGCCCAGGGCCCCCGGGCGGTTCACCTGTAGGTGTTGCGTTTTTGAAACTTTTTTTTAGTGTAGAACCACCTCTCGATTTTAGCACTAGTGATGAGCAGGTGGTGCCTGCTGCCCTGAGTGATGCCTCCTGACTGTGCCCGCGTTTCCTCCCTGATGTGCTGGGCAGGCTCCAGTGTCCTGGGCACTCAGCAGTCAGGGAGACAGGAAGCCACTAGCATGCAGGTGAAAGGGAGAGTCGGCCCCACCCCGCTCGCGAGCTGGCAGCTCTGGAAGCATCTTTCCATCACACCTGACCTGGAGGATGAGCCCCCATCACTGTAAAGATGGAGGGGACGGTCTTTGGTTTTTGTTTGGAGACGAAGGACTATTTTCCCCAATCCCGCCATGTTTCTTTTCGTGAATGTACACTCTTGCAAAGCGGACAGGGAAGCCTGGCTTGGTTTAATTACAGGATAGTGCATTTAAAAAGGAATCTGCAGCAGAGATCTAAAATGGCCTGAATAATTAAAGTTTTCTTTCTTAGCCTCTTCATCTTGAGCAATGAGCAACGTTTGAAGTCCTGACTAAGCCACCTCCCTGGACCCTTTCATTTTAATTGGTTGACCTTAAGTCTGCCAGCTGTCCTGGCCAGCAGCTTTCTCTTTTGAAGCCACTGGGGAAATGGAAATGACTGGGCACTCTCCCCCAATGGGCTCCCAGGGGCTCTGGGTTTGTCTCCCCAGCAGTGACCCTGTTCGGGGTGAGCATCCTTGGCTTTCTTCACTGGCGAGCACCCCATTTGTGCAAACCTCAGAGAGGCTGCTCTGTACCCCACTTGGCGGTCATGAGGGAGATGGTACCGCTTTGGACAACCAAAAGGAAGGGTCCTTCCCGCACACCCCTAGCAGGTCACCTGGGGTTCCCCGGTGTGTCCCCCCTGCAGCTGCCTCTGTGGGGTGGGGGTCCCGCCTGCAGTTGGCGGCTGCAGCCTCAGGTGCCCCTGCAGGCAGTGGTGGTGATCCCTCCCCTTGTGGCGCATGGTTCCTTGCTGCTGTAAAATGCTGAGCTCGTTGCGCTCCATCTCGTTTTCAGTGACAAAGAGCCAAAGAAGCTGGCAGGTGTCCACCCACTCCAGGCCAGCGAGCTGGTCGTCACTTACTTTTTCTGTGGAGAAGAAATTCCGTACAGGAGGATGCTGAAGGCTCAGAGCCTGACCCTGGGCCACTTTAAAGAGCAGCTCAGCAAAAAGGGAAATTATAGGTAAGACTCCTGTGGCTTTTCTCATCCCCAGAGTTTGCTCAGAATCAAAAACCAGAGTCAGGAGCAGCAGGGAGGGGTCTGGGGTAGGGGGCTTAGGAAGTGCTTTCGGAGGCTACTGGAGTGGGCTGCTGGACGTTTTGGCTCTGTTGCGTGTCCTCTCTCCCCTCACCACTGACAGAAGTAACACGGCAGCGGGCAGCTGGGAGGGCCCTCTCGGGGCCTGGTACAGACGTCTTCCACCAGGTGAACAAGACTTCGAGCACAAAGGGAGCAGTTTGCTTTGTCAGGAGAGCTGGGCTTGGGCCGTTTTGGGGAGGCTTGGCCTGAAAAGGTCATGTATGAAGAGAGAGGTGGACAGACAGATGGACTGATTAGAAGGCAGGAGCCAAGAATGCTCTCCTGCCTTGGGTCTAGGAGAGCCCAGGCCTGGAGGACTGTCCCACTCTGCTTTACAGGCCCCGTCCACCTGTAATCAAGGGCAGGGCCTGTGGGCGGGTCCCTGCCCAGCCTGGGCTCCGCTGCCTTCCCCTCCCTGCTGGGCCTCAGAAAGGGACGACAGGACTGAAGAGGCCACTTCTCAGCCTCTTTCTCCTTAATGAGGGGCAGGTGGTGGCTCCACCCCGCTCATCCTGTCTTACCTGCCCCTACTCCAGGGTCCCTTCCTGATGGCGTCAGCCTCAGGGTGCACCTGAAGCCTACACTAGCACAGGGCCTGCGCTCGAGAGCAAGGACCTCTGGAAGTTGTGTCCAGGCACCTCACTGGCCTCACCCTAGTCCTGACCCTATTCAGGACCATAGTACCTGCCCAGAAGGTCCGAGCCAGGGTGTGAATGGAGAGCTCAGACAATACTTAGTGACCTATCAGGTGGGGCACCTGTCAGTGGGCAGTGGCCCCTAGGTGCAGGCAAGTCTGCCTGCGGGGCCAAGGGCTGCCCTTTGCAGCTTCTCCTTCTCCTGGAATTCCTCTGGGCAGATACCCAAAACAGTTACTTCTGGGAGGGTGGGAAGGAGGTGCAGGGGCGGGACTCTGTTGGTGATTGACAAGGAGGCGCTGGGCCTAGGTGTTTCCCTTCTCTACCTGGGCAGAGGCAAGTCTGTGATTGCACAATGCACCACAGGGACTGGGGAACGGGTCTGCTGCAGGGTTTTTTTTTTGTTTTTTTTTTTTTTCAATCCTGAACAAGCACAAGGTGAAACTAATTACACAAGTGTGCACCTCCAGGGATCCATTTTGATCTCAGCTTTGACTTGGCCGGGCTGGAGGTGGAACTGCAGGTGACCTCCCTGGGGCCGGGGGCCAGGGAGCGCTGAGTGCCAGGCTTCTCCCGGGCAGCTCTGGCCACATCTGGCTCTGATTTTTTTTCCTAAGGCACACTTAATAAGCCTGGCTTTGAAGCCCCGGCCTCCCATTTAATGCACAAAGACTTGCACAAATGGCCGACTCTTGAATTCTTTACTGATTGGATCAGGCTGGGGCTGGGGCCCTTGGGGCACCTTATCTCTGCTCTGGGGCACCTCCTGGGGGGCAGGGGCACTGGGGTACCCTGCCTTGCCCCTCTAAGCAAGGGTGGTATGCAGACATCTTGATGTGCACAGGCCCCCCCCCCAAAAAAAAAAAAACCCCGCCAGAGGAAGGGGCTGTGGAATGGGGGCCGGGGGCAGCGTTGGGTAACCTCATGGCAGCGGTTCAGAAGGAGTACAGTCACCCCAGGCGTGCCAGATGCTGCTGGTGCCAGATGTCAGAAGAAAGCAGAGCTTGCCACATCCAGCATGTTGTGTTGTAGTGGAAAAGCCCGTTTCTTGGAGCAGAGGAGGCCAGTGCTGTGCCTTTGAAGTTTTGGGGGTGGGGCTGGGGAATGCTGCCTCTCTGCTCTGAAAGGAGGTTGCAATTATGTAAAAGGTCATTGTGTGTTTGCTCAGAGATGCTGTAAAAGTCCCAATTGGTAAACCCCAGAGGGACTTGGGGACCCAGGGTATGACTGAGGCCAGGGCTGGGATTTGAGCCTCTTACTTGGAAAAGTGACTTATTTTGCTGGCCCAGGTCCCCTGTGCCCCGTTATTCTCTTCTCAGGCTCCCCCAAGTATTCTGATCCCCTGAATACGAAACGTTTTCATCACTGCCCCGTTAGAGCTGTAATATTCACTGCACCCCCACCCCTTGGTTCAGCCGGGAATGCTAAAAACAAAGTACCTTGACTAAACCCAGCTGTTTTGCTTTATTTAGCCTTATCTCCTATGAAAGTATTTGGCTTGCCTTCATTAAAGCGGAAAAAATTCAAGTCTAACCAAAGGGAATTATTTTTTTTTAAGAGAAAAGTCAAAAACAAAAAACAACTGTAACCCTGAGACATAATTAGATCTTTTAGAGACACTCAGCCCCGCCCCCAGGGACCTGTGACCTTTCCCCCTAGAGTGGCCTTTATTGGCTGAAAATGACAGCTTGCAGGGGCGAGTCTAATCCATCTGAGGGGTCTCCCTTGCTGGGGACTGAGAAAGCAAAGGCTCTCACTTCACTTCCTCTGAAGGAGTTTGGTAGTGGGTTCGGCCCAAGAGACAGCAGTTGTTTCCCAGTTGACTCTCCGGAGAGAGGCTGGTCATTGGTACCCGTGCAATTAAACAGCTTTAGAAGGAGGAATGCTGGGGTGGGCTCGACAGGCATAATAGAAGGACCTGTGATGTTTGACCCTGGATGGGTAGGATGGGAGAGGAGGGCGGCCAGTGGGACAGAAGAGGGGCTGTCCTGGGGCAGAGGACTGGGCTCTCTCCAGCAGTGGCCCCGACAGGCAGCGTGTCCCCTGCATGTGTTGTCATTGGATTCCAGACGGTGGGAAGGACGAGGTGCCAGCCTCCAGGTAATGAACTAGCTTCAGGTCTGCTTTCCCTCTTCACAGCATGGCTGAGCCTGAAGCCCAGTCCGGGGTCTCTTTGAGCCCCACTCCCCTTTGGCTGCCACTGCAAGTGACCTAGAAGGATGCTTTGCTCTTCCTTGCCCATTCTCCCCACACCCCACCAAAAGAGAAAATACTAGCCCCACTCTGCAGAGTATACTTTTCACAATGTGTGCAAAATTCTGGTCTGGACATCTGCAGCCTCAGAGATCTTGGTAGGTGAGAAGCCAGGGACGAGGGCCTCCTCTCGCCCAGCTGTTCTCCTGAGCGCCACCAGCCCTCCCCCACGGGCTGTTTGGCCAGCCCAGCAGCCGTCTTAAGTCAGATATGGACAGAAGTTTCCATGCCATCGTAGCTTCTCAAGATGGCTTAGTCCTTGTTGTTGCCATACCTTTCTTTTAAATAATGCAGAAAATGCAATTATATCGATCAGCTCCTTCGGTTTCCTTTTTAAGGTATTACTTCAAAAAAGCCAGCGATGAGTTTGCCTGCGGAGCGGTTTTCGAGGAGATCTGGGACGATGATGCGGTGCTCCCCATGTATGAAGGGAGGATTCTGGGGAAAGTGGAGCGGATCGACTGAACCCTTTGGGCCTGGCTTTGGTGAACTATGGATTCGAAGCCCACTCACCCCTTTTAGGACACAAGCAATGGTGACTAAACACCTTGAAGGAAAATTAACCCAATGAAGAAGACAAAGTGGAGGGAAGACGGGGCCACGGGCCCTTGGGGAGGGTATGGGGGGTGGGGGAGATTGGTTTTCATTATTCACTAGCTGGGTACTGAGATAAGAAAAGCCTGAACTATTTATTAAAAACATGACCACTCTTGGCTATTGAAGACGCTGACTGTATTTGAGAGACTTCCATGCATAATATATGACTTCCTAGGGATCTGAAATCCGTAAACTAAGGGAGACCTTGTATAGCGTACCTGAACAGGAGCCCTTGCTGATATTTATTGAACAATTCATTCCCCTCATCCCATTTATGGATATGCTGCTTTTAAACACAGAAGGGGGAGAGAAGAGGTTCTAATTGTTCTCTCTAAACTTGGGAGTGGAGCTAGGCGCACACACACGTTAATAATTTCTTCCTTGAAAGAGGAATTGTGCTTTGCCCTGTGTTTCTCCGGGTGAAGGTGACTTTTTAAAATGCCCTACCATGTACACACACAGAAATCCGTGCATTGTTTCTCTACGCTGCTCTGCTTTGCCATAAAGGTCTCGAGGGCTGACTGTGTGCAACATCATTTGGCACATTTGGGGTGGCCCGTGGGGGGGTGCTCGTTATTGGGGACCCAGGTGCCCCCGTGACTGAGGCCCTACATCTTACAGCCCCACCTCGGGCCCAGGGCCCAGTGGCTGAAGCCTGCTGGAATCACTACTTGCGGTTCGAATGTGTGCTTTTATCGAAATGCCAGCTCCTTGGGTTTAAAAAAAACCTGCAGCCGTTCCTGGAAGAGTTGTGAGGCTCAGCAGCACCCTTTCCCCCCCGACACCTTCATTTTGATGTTTGGGTTTTTGTGTTAAGTTAATCTGTACCTTCTGTTTGCCATCGTTACCTTGTACTATACGTCTGTATATGTTGTACGGCAAAGGATCTTAATCCACTATCTCTAGTGCTTGACTTTAAATGAGTACAGTACCTGTACCTGCACGGCCCTCCGATCCGTGTGTCGCCCTGTATTGAGGGCTCCAGCTTTCCCTTGTTTTTTGAAAGGGGTTTATGTATAAATATATTTTATGCCTTTTTATTACAAGTCTTGTACTCAATGACTTTTGCCATGGCATTTTGTTCTACTTATACTGTAAATTATGCATTATAAAGAGTTCATTTAAGGAAAATTACTTGGTACAATAATTATTGTAATTAAGAGATGTAGCCTTTATTAAAATTTTATATTTTTCAAAAAAACACACCAGCCTCGTCTTTGAATCCCGGCGATGAGAGCAAGGCAAGGGGACTCCCACCTCGCCTGAGCCTGCCTAACTGACCTTGAGCCCTCGTCCCATCAGGGCCTGCCCTGAGGTTTCCTGAAACTCTGTCTTCTAAATCACCTTGTTCCTGGCAGGCTCTGGGCACCTCGACGATGTTTCGTTTGATGTCTTCTTCCCTCTTCCAGCCACGTTTAGTCTCTTCCCACCAGGAAACAGTCTCCAGGCAGGCCACCAGGTGATAAGGGCTGAGAGGGGTTCCTCCCAGGAGTACTTGCAGTCCAGTAGGTGTCTCAGGTGAACGGCCTCTTGGAAAAAGCATTTGTAGATCTGGACTGTCCAGGTGAGCTGCTGTGGGGGCCTCTCCCCTGAGGTCCATGCTAAACAGCCAGCCTCCTTGTTTTGGGATCTGATTAAACCCCATCTGATCTTTTTATTCCAGGGTGAGGGACGGGGCTGGTCAGGTGGGAACAAACAACAGGTGGTTCAGGAAGTGGCAAGAAGGGTAGTCCACCACGTTCAGTGGACAGGTGAGTTCCCTCTGTCCATGGCAGTTGGCAGGTATGTGGACTGTCTTTGAATTGTCCTCTCAGCAATTGCACTGAGTGGCTGCTGGTGTTTCGGGGCTGAGCTAGCAGGTCTATTTAAAGGAGTTCTGTGATGAACTCTTTAAAAATCATCCTGCAAGGGCCGCCGGGCTTAGGTTCTCATGTACTTAATTATCATGAAGTGGGGTCTGCATAGCACCTGCCTGGCTGTTTGTTCCTGCTTTAAACTGGCTTTCAGACTGGCAGGTAGCATAAGTCTGGGTCCTGGGCTGCTCCTGGGCAAGCCCCATCCTGGTGGGTGGGGTGAGAGGTGGACGGGAACTGAGTGGCTTCAGAGTGGTGGCAGCGTTAGGAGGTGGTTGTCGCAGTGGCCGGGGGAGTTCTAAGCTACCCCCCAACAAGAAGGCGTGGGTATGACGGAATCCACCGCGAGGCAGCGGGAGCTCTGATTCCTTGATCCTGGTCCAAACAATAGATGTTGCTGCACCCTGGCTGGAATGGGGGCCACAGCAGGGGCGTCCTGGACCCACTGTAAGAGTCCAAACCAAATGGTGAAGAGCTGCCGCCTGTTGTGCACAGTGGGGGTGGGTGGCTCTTAGTCTTCTGACCTTCTGATTGACCCAGTGAGGAGAGTAGTGAGATACAGCTCCGGCTTTAAGCTCAGGCAAACCTGGGCTCGGGTCCCAACACACCACCTTCTGGGTGACTGGGCGAGGCCTTGGCACCTTCTGAGCTGCATCTGTGAGGCAGAGCTGGGTTAGCTCATCACTGACGTCTTCTGCTTTTTCACTGTAAGAACCAGGGTTTCTTAACTTGGCTGCAGATGGTTCTATTGTTGGCAGAATCACCTGTGTGTGCCTTCCACCAAGTTGAGGGTTTACTGTTTTATTAGACTCTTAAAGGGATCTGTGCCCCCCAAACCAGCTAAAACCCTTGGCCTGGGAATGTCAGCCCCTTTCCTCCCACTCCCCAAATCATTTAAGACCCAGCTTCTCCAGAAACTTTCCCTTGCTCCTCCAGCCCTTGCAGCTGTGTTCTGAGGGCCTGGGTCTCAACCCCACCTGGGAGCCTGCGGGAGCTGTGGCCGCACCACGCAGCCCCCGGCTCGGAACTCAGGTGGCGGCGTGCGCGCCAGTGCTGCCTTGCCCTGCTCTCGCGCTCTGCGGTCCTCACCTCTCTTGAAACTCCTCCAACTGCAAATCAGATCCACGCTCGTCATTTAGTCCTCGTTTCCTAGGTAGGCAGACCTGAGTTTGAATCCACTTTGAGCTGTGCCATGACGGGGAAGATTGCTTGGGGCTTTTATAAAGCTGTCTGTCTTCTGGCATTGTCCTGACCATGAAGGGAGGTGGCCTGGGGTCACCATCTCGCCCCCAGCCTCACACGTACGTCCTCGCCACCTGTTACTATCATGGGCTCCTCTGGAGGAAATCCCACCCTTCGCACCCTTCCTGCTGCAAAATCTGGCCTCTGCCCCGGCCCAGAACCAAGGAGGTGGCAGGCAGATGGGTTTGCGGGGTTTGATTTGGAGCCGAGACTTTCAGCTGGAGCCAAGCTTCAGCCCCAGAGCATCTTCCAGGTTTTTTTCCTTTATCAAGTCCAAAGCCTTACACAGTACTTGGGAATTCCATGTGGACTCTCACCCGAGGTGACTGTGTGGAGAGGGCTTTAGAATGTGGGGTTTTGGAAAGTGGATCCTGGTTTATTCTTCCCCGTACCCCAGAATATGTTGGAACCATAATCATGCTGTCAAAAAGGATACTCAGTCCATTCCAATAATGGGGTAAGATTGTTTTGTTTTGCTAAAGAAAAATGTTCCTTTTTATACCTTTAGTAAGTAATTTTACTAAAGAAACTCCCCAAAATTACTTTTGAAGTTTCACAAGTGTGATTTATAGCTTCCTTAGTGATTTTTATTTCACTTTATCAACCATATTTTCCAAAAGCCATACATGAGAGTGAGCTTCTGTTCTCCTGGGCTGATTCTGGGAAGTGAGCAGTAGTGACTTGTTTAAAAAATAAAAATAAAAGGGCAATTTGATAAGTGTTGGCTGGTATCAGAAACATCCCAGGGAGGAGTCAGCCTGCCTGACAGCATCTCTGGACCCAAACAGGTAGAATTTGGACAGGACCCTGACTAGGGCTGGCAGCTTAGGGGAAGCATGCATGTATATTTGGTGTTTCTTAAAAAGGGCTCTGCCATAGGCACTGCCCTGATCAGGGGCTCCACCTCTCCCAGGGTCCAGTGCCTACAACTTAAGCCCCTGTGCTCCAGCCCCCCTGACCTCCTGTACTTCCCCCACGTGCTCTGGCTCCCATCTCTGGGCCTATCCATTCCCTCTGCCCTTCCTTTTCAGTCTCAGATCTCAAAGGTCAGGGGTCTTCCTTGACCATCACATCCATGTACCTTGGCACTTGATCTTCTCCATCACAGAATTTCCTTCATGGCACATTCTAATTTGTAACTCTTCAATATTCATCTAATTGCTTACTTTTTTACCCGTGAGGGAGTAAATATGTCTTTATTCACCTCTGCTTGTGCAAGACCAGCACAGTGCTTGGCACCTAGCAGAAATTAGGAAATATGGAACAGAAGCCAAGAAAATTAAAATTTTCTGTGGTCACACCACCTAAAATTACTAGTAACACTCAGTGTCCTTTCAGATGAGTAATAATTATATTCACACATGTACACGTGTGTACGTGTGTGTGTGTATATAGGTATGTATAAGTTTCCTAAGGCTGATGTAACAAATTACTACAAACGGGGTGGCTTAAAGCAACAGAAATTGACTCTCGCAGTTCTGGAGGCCAGGAGTCCAAAGTCGAGGTACTGTCAGGGCCGTGCTCCTCCCGAGGTATCGAGGGGGGACCCTTCCTGGCCTCTTCAAGCTTCTGGTGGCTCCAGACATTCCTTGGCTTGTAGCTCCAATCTCCAACTTCATCTTCCCATGGCTCTCCTCCCTGTGCTGCTTTGTGCCCCAATTTCTTCTTCTTTCCAAGACACCAGTCACTGGATTTAGGGCCCACCCTAAGCCAGTCTGACCTCAACTTCCTAAATGCATCTGCAAAGACCCTGTTTCCAAATAAGGAGTTGGGACTTGAACAATTTCACCTACAACAATAAGTAAATGAAACCGAGATGGGACCATACGGTCTGTACTATTGTGTAATCTGCATTTTTCACTCAGTAATGTCATGGCATATTTCCAATATCAATGCAGATTCTTCTATAACATGGCATAAATGTATGGCTGAACTGTAATTTACTTAACAATCATTTATGGGCGTTTATATATTATATTTATACAATAATATATTTTATATATAGTTTCAAAATTGTACAATCATTATGCGCAATGTTGAATTAACATCTTCAGAACTAAATGCTCCCTTGATACTTGTAGCTAAATAATCTTTAATCATTGGGATGAAGGTTTTTAATGTAGAATTGCTGGACCAAAGGTCTGTTTTAGGGCTTTGGCCTCATCCTGCCAGAATAAGATGGTGTCTTGTTTGTGTCTGAGTCCCCAGCGCTGTGCCTGTGGTTGACACTCAGTCTACATTCGTGCCATCACTTTAAATCGAAGCACGGACCTTTAAGGTTCTTGCTTTCACCCGAACCTGCCTTTCTGGCAGTGTTATTTCCATGTACTAGCTGAGTAGCAATTAGCTTCTCTCGACCTCGGTTTCCCTCCTAGTAAAATCAGGATAGTCACAGGCATCCTTCACAGAACTGGCGAGGGAGCTCAGGGGAGCACAGGCCTTAGAAGAGGGTCTGTCCATTGGAAGCACCACGGACATGCCAGGGGCTGTCGTGGCCCGTTGGTCCCTCCAAGTGCTTTACATGCCTGCGTGGCCCAGCCCTGCTCCCTCCTTCCTCTTACCTGGGTAATGCAAGGCCCGAACTAACCCCCTAGGCCCCCTGTCCCGAGAGCCCCTGTGGGCTCTGGCATTTTTCAGAAGTTTAGCCCATGCTCATTTCTACTGCTGAGTTTTTGTTTTTGTTTTTTCTCTTTGTAAAGCCCTTTGAGAGCAATGCCTGTCACCCGAACCTTAAGGTATAAGAGATTTTACAGAGCTATGAACTCAACCTGAGCGACATGGAAAGTGCCAGATGAAATTCATCCAACCTCCTTAACCCACTCCACTCAACTTTAGCCCAGATTACAGCGTTGGGAGCCCTTATTTGAACACCTGTTACTGAGCCTCTCCTGCTGTTTGTATCAGACATGGTTGAAGGTTGGTTTTTCCCCTATCCTCGCTCCGTGATTCCAACAAGAGAGAACTGAAATACAGGGTGCCCCAATTAAATTTGAATTTCAGAGAAACAATAATCTTTTGTAGTATAAGTATATCCCATGCAATAGTTGGTACATACTTATATTAAAAATATATCTGTTGAGGGAAGCGGCTGTGGCTCAATCAGTGGGGCTCCCGTTTACCATATGGGAGGCCCCGGGTTCGGTTCCTGGGGCCTCCTGGTGAAGGCAAGCCCGCCCGCACGGCGTGGTTAGCTGACCCAGCGAGCACAAGCAGCAAGGGGGGGATAAACGAATAAATAAATAAAATCTTAAAAAAAAAAATATATATATATATATATCTGTTGTTTCTCTGCAATTCAGAGTGAACTGGGCATCTGGGATTTAATCCGGCAGCCGGGTTGTGTGGATACTGTGAATTGCCCAGCCTTCCTCCCTTTCTATCTCTAATGTGCTTCCCTGGACTATAGAAATTAGAAAGCTAAAAATTACATTTTTCAGGCTCCCTTGTATCTAGATGTGAATTGGGTTCCACCATTTGTATCTACTCAGTGGAAGGCAAAGTCCTCTTCTGCCCCTTTTGGCTCTTGTCTAGGGCAAGCAAGGTCACGGAGACGCAAGCGACACTCTCGTGTCCGTTCCCAGCGACCTGAGTGCTGCGGGCCACGGAGCTGGAGGTGGTGCCATCTCCAGGCTGTGGGGTCTAGGCACTGGCTTGGAGGGGGTACAGTGGCCGTGGCAGCTATGGCAGCGCCTTCACAAACCCTCCCCGGGCAGGTGAGCGCTGTAGGGCTTAGAAGTCATTCCCGAAGGCTCCACCTGGAGCCTGTTCTTTTAACTCTTAAGCACATTTCTAAGCCTCTAAATCCCTGTATTAATTTACTTTCTGCTTAAAATGCCTAGAATGCTACCTGTTAACCTGATAAAATTGAGAAACTTATGATTTTCGGTCCTGATATAAAATGAAAAGCACAAGTCTGCAAAAGACAAACTTGAAGCATCACCTCAAGGAGAAACTTACCATGCCCATGTGCCTGACACCTGAACCCTCCTTGACAACCGTTTAAATAACTATCCTGCACCTCCCTGCCCAGCTCTCTTCACACTGCCTAACTGACAAGCTAGTTTTGCTTAGGGCACTCCCTATTCTGAGTACTACCCACACCTCTAGTTTTCATTTCTACCCAACCTGGGTTAAACCAGAAAATCCAGGCTGCCTAAGTCTTTGTCCAACAGAAGAGAACTTGAGCCCTTATGCTTAGGGAAGGTAAAACGGTGCAAAACAGCAGAAGCAGTTGTCTCCGAAGTGAATCTTGGCTACCAGGATATAAAACACTGACATAGGCCAAGATTTCCAGGTAAAGAATATAAAGCAAGGTGGACGGATGTGGCTCAAATGGTTGGGCGTCCGTCTGCCATATGGAGGGACCTGGGTTCGATCCCCGGGACCTCCCGGTAAAATAAAAAAAAAAAAAAAAAAAAAAAAAAAGAATATAAAGCAAGGTATCTTCCATAGCTTTTATTTTATTTTTTTAAAGAATTATTTATCTCCCCACCCCCACCCCATTGTTTTTGGGCTTGCTGTCTGCTCTCTCTGTCCATTCACTGTGTGTTCTTCTGTGTCTGCCTGTCTTCTCTTTAGGCAGCACTGGGAACCGATCCGGGGAACGTCCAGAGTGGGAGAGAGGCGCTCAATCTCTTGCGCCACCTCAGCTCCCTGGTCTGCTGAACCTCTTATTGTCTCTCTGTGTCTCTTTGTTGCATCATCTTGCTGTGCCAGCTCACCGCGTGGGCCAGCTCGCCGTGCAGGCTAGCTCTCTGTTTGGAGCTTGCCTTCACCAGGAGGCCCCAGGAATCGAACCCTGGACCTCCTATATGGTAGACGGGAGCCCAGTCACTTGAGCCTCATCTGCTTCCCCTTCCATGGCTTTTAAACTTCCTCTGGCCTGGAGGCTGCATCCTAGATGAGATGAAATGTCTGCATCTCTTCCTCTCTGGGATTCTGAATGCTGACATATTTTCCCAGGGGAAGGGATCAGCCACCTGGGAGTCTAAATGACTTTGGGGTGGGGGTGGGGGGCGGGAGGAGATTCTCTCCTGGCAGGAGCCTTCATCAACTGAGTCTCTGCTCCCCATCCTCAAGAAGGCAATGTGTGCCTGGGTGTCCATTTCCACTGGGGTGAGATCGTGTGTGATAATCAGGCGTATAGATGATTTGTAAATCATTGTGGAGCACTTGGCAAGCTGAAGACAGCAAGAAACATTTAGTTTTCTGATCAACATGACTTGTCAACATAAAAGGTTTGGGCTGATGCAGCCTCCAGATGACGCCGGCTTCTTGGTGTGGCTAAGATGGCGACAAGGCCTTTGTAGTTTATCATGCTGCCCGAAGGGGCCCGAGACATGGCTGGGGGTGGTGGGAAGAGCGGGAGAGAGACAAGTGTGAGGAGGGTCACAGCTGCAGTACATCTGAGCCCTGTCCCCTCAGCAGCCAGCACATCTCAGTGGGAATCGCAGCCTGGGCTTACAGACCCAACCTTGCCCTCAAGAAGGGGAGGCCCCTCCCCACCTCACTTTAGGGGACAAGACTGCTTCAACCACCTGCTTCCCAGCCAGCCAGAGGCCAATTATCCAGGCTGAAGGATAGCTGGATCCCTGGGGTGAGGGACAGAGAAATGGTGAGAAAATGAAATAAATGCAAAAATGGATTATGGTAGTGAAAGGTGGGTTTGTAGAGGGTTTGACATGAGCAGGTTAGGAACTTGCCCCTTCAATTTGTATCTTTTATTTTCTGAGCACAAAAATAAATATTCATGGTATAAAATTTGAAGACTACATATGAAAAAGAAAAAGAAACCCACCATGAATAATATTTTGGTAGCTTTACTTCCACTACACTGCATACTCTCAAGAAAGTGTTCTCATAAGTCTTTTTTTTTTTTTTTTTAAAGATTTTATTTATTTATTCATTTATCCCCCCCTTGCTGCCCGTGCTCGCTGGGTCAGCCAACCACGCCGTGCGGGCGGGCCTGCCTCCACCAGGAGGCCCCGGGAACCAAACCCAGGGCCTCCCATATGGTAAACGGGAGCCCTACTGATTGAGCCACAGCCGCTTCCTCTCATAAGTCTTAAGGATAAATTTCCACAGGTGTGAAGACTTTCTTTGTTTTGAGCAGACTTTGTGCCATTTCTGTAAATAGTCTTGGTCCAGACCTGCCTTAATTCCTCCTCTTGTACTTATTTTGCAAGAAGAAGCACAGCATAGGGGTAGTCTAGGGAGGTTAATGTTAATTGAAGGCTGCTGGAGGGTAATCTAGGGACTGTATAACATAGTGATTTTCTTGGTACATGAGGATGTGGTTAATAATACAAATATAAGACGGTTCCTCTATTACAAGGTGTTAAGAATATGGAGATATATGGGAAAAATACAACTAATGTAACTTATAGACTATAGTTAACAGTAATGTAATATTTTTGTAACAAAGGCAAAGATGGTACTATATCAGTGCTAAGGTTCAAAAAAAAAGATGAGATTTAGTTTTATGAGACATATGATCAAGCATTTTTCTTTTTCTCTTTTTTTTTTTTCCACGAACAAGCCTTGGTCATGTCATTTAACCAATCTGTGCTCATTTATTCCTCTTTCAGAACACTGGAGGAAATTGAGTTTGTTTTTAGTATTAAATAAGATAAATGTGCCCAGACAGGATTTTTAAAAGTAATCCTTCCATAATTTGTTAAGCTGCCTTTTGTCTGTTATTTTTTTGAATTTGAAATAAAGTTTAAAAAGTAAGAAAAAAAAAAGGTACAGCAGAGCCTTTCCTGCAAGGAGGTAGGAGGCAGGCTATGCCTGGAATTGGTTCCGGCTCCCCAGGAATTGTCTTACACTCCTCTGGACTGGGACAAGAACTGCCATGGAGCTCTTGCCTGCCTTGTCCTGCCCCTTATCTGTTGAGTGGTCCTGCTCCTTGATCACCTGTGTGATCACCCAACAATGGGAACTTCTGCGGCTTGTCTGCAGCTTGCCTAGCTCCATTGTTCCTAACCTCCCACCTCTGCACAAGATCTGATGAGATCTTGTTTCTGGTCCTGATTTACCTTCAACCTTTTGCCTCCAACACACAGTGTCTTCCCAGCCACCTCCCTCTGAGACTCTCTGCAAATGATACCAGTGAGATTTATTCTTGCAGTTGTCACCTGTTGTCTTAGTAGTCCAGCAGGCTGCACTTGTCTCCTGGTAAGAGGTCTTGGTTTTCCTGTGGGAAACATCCCTTAGCTACAAAGATGGGCACGTGATCTGGCCAAGCAGTGTATTTCATCACCTTGGCTACAGTGATTGGCTCAGGAATGGACATGTGATTTAAGTTGGTCCAATGAGAGTCAGCCCTGGGACTTATTCCTCAAATTCCGTTTCTCCTAGGGGTTTCTAAAGTGGTAAGAGATAAACCCAGAGCTCTGGGGGCTATGGTTTTGAGAGCCTACGGCAGACACCAACAAAAAGGAAATCAGAGCCACAAGATGAAGAAAAAAGGGGTGGGATATGGGGGAGGGAGAAAGATGGAGCAAGTCGTGACCGCGTGGCTTGAATCCTTAAATTCAACTGCTGAAGCCCAGCCTTCCGAGCCAGTGAATCCCATCATGTTCTCTTTTTTTCCCTTAAGCTAATTTGACTTGGGTTTTCATCATACTCAAAAAAAATTCTGACTACTAATACAGTTTCAGTTCTGAGGGAGGGATCTTGTTTTCAAGGTCAATTTGGATGTCAGAGAGCTCAAATTCCTGGAGGCTCAGGAATGCACATTCACATGGTCCAAAATGACCAGCAGGAGTTTCCAGAGGAACTGGCTGCTTTGAGGACCTGGATGGGGAGTGATGATAAGATGGCCTCAGCCTCTAGTCACAGAGGATGCCACATTTAGATGCTCCCAACCAAGGGCTTTGGGTTTGTAATGGCCTTTATTTAAAGTGGTTCTTGGGGGAAGCGGATGTGGCTCAAGCGATTGGGCTCCCGTCTAACATATGGGAGGCCCTGGGTTCGATTCCTGGCGCCTCCTGGTGAAGGCAAGCTGGCCTGCGCCATGGAGAGCTGAAGCAGCAAGATGATGCAACATAGCGAGATTCAGAGGAGAGACAGTGAAAGACGCAGCAGACCAGGGAGATGAGGTGGCTCGGGCGATTGAGGGCCTCTCTCTCCCACACTGGAGGTCCCGGGATCGGTTCCCGGAGCCTCCTAAAGAGAAAAGCAGACACAAAAAGCAGACACAAAAAGCACATGGCGAATGGACACAGAGAACAGATAGTGAGTGCAAAAACACCAAGGGGGGTGGGATGGGGGATAAATAAATAGAATAAATCTTAAAAATAAAATGATTCTTGGGGCCTAAGCCTGCTTTGGCTTCTTTTTCTCAACACCAGCATCACCAGTACCTACTGAGAGTCACCATCTGGCTGCACTGGGAACAGGGGACACAGAGATGATGAGGTCCACCCCCCGCCCCCAGAGGAGCACCCAGTTGAGAGCTCATAATTCAGTGGAGAAGCTGCTTTAATAAAGCTTGTCTGGAGACTCAGAGGAGGGAGTACCTCTGTGCTCCGCAGAGATGGGTCACTTCTGAGCTGAGACTTAAAGGGCCCTACGTGGAAAGGTAGTTCTGGAAGAAAGCGAGAGAGAGCAGGTGGTGAAGGGTGCCTTGGGTGCCTCCATTTCAGGTTCTACCCCGAGTGTGGAGGTCATCAGAGATGTTTCAACCAGGGGCTGGTAGTCAGATTTGTTCTGGGAGAAGCCAACACTGGTAGCGGAGTGGAAGATGGAAGAGACTAGAAACCGGTAGCAGCAGTTCCCCCCACCCCTTTACTTTCATTTCCCCTCTCCCAAATCCTTCCCCCAACTTTTCTCATTTCTCTCTTACTCCCTCCTCCATCTCCCAGCTCTCCTCTCTCCTTTACCATCCCTTCATTTCCCTTTCACCTCCCCTTCTTTCCCCTCCTCTCCTGCTTTTCCTCTCAGTTCTCCCTCCCCTCCTTCCTCACTCTTTCTCTTCCTTCTTTCCCCCACAAGCCTTACCTTTCTCTTCCTTTTCCTCCCTCCTTGTCTCTACCCCCCCCACCTTCCTCATCCCTCCTTCTCACTTTCAGTCACTTCCTCTTCATTCTCTCTCCTCTCCTTCCCTTTCTCTCCCCTTCCTCCTACCTTTCTTTCTCTCTTTTTCTCTTCTGTCCATCCTCACCCTTGCCCTCCTCTTCCTGCCCCCTCCTTCTGCTGCACTGGGGAGAGTGGCTGAGCTGGGGTCCCTGCCTCCAGCAGCTAGTCTCTGGGTTATTTTGGCTGAGAGATGCCTCCTGCCCACAACCCCACCACACCCCCCTCCAGCCCTCCAAGAAGAAGGGACCTTTTCCCCCCACCCCTACTCCTAGGAAGGGAGGTCCTGAGACCAGAGAGTGGGGGTGGGGGCACGGGGAAGCCGCCCTTGCAAGGAGGGAAGTGAGGACCGAGCTGATTTTCTTGTTATTATTTTTCTCCCCTGGGGGCCATGAGCAAAGACTTCTGGGCTTGAAGCCTTCATAGATTCTCACTCCCTTGGCAACGCAGCGCTCCCGTCCAACCTGGAGTGTTTAATTACCAAGAAAAGAATGATTTTTTTTTTCCCTGAGAATCCATTTAATTATTTGATTGCACAGTAACCAAAGAGTGTGAGAGGCCTGTAGCCAGAAGGGACTTCAAAGCAATACCTTAATGTTGCTGAGTGAGGCATTAATGGGTTCTGAAGGCAGGAGATTGCTAAAGAGGGGGAAAGTATTCAAAGCGCCTCCTGATCCTGCCAGCAATCTAAAAAAATGCATAAACACTGGAATGCTCTGCCGAGAGGGAAGGAGAGTTCAAAGAGACTGGGAGAGTTTTCATGTAAAGTTTGGAGTTTAAGGCGTGACTGTTGGCTAAGGAGCCCCAGTGTTTGAACTCTTGTTTATTAAAAACAGTTTTCCAGCCATTCAGCGGGTTCCCAAAGACAACAGAGAAACGCAGACTTTTTTCAGTGTGGACGGTTTAAAGGCTCCATTGATTTCTACCTAGGGTTTCCTCCTCCCTGCTCTTTTGTGCTTGCTTGCTTTTTTTTTCTTTTTTTTTAATCAAGTTTTTAAAATCCCACTATCAGAGAGTGACAGCTGCAGAGAGAGACAGAGGGTCTCTAACTTTTCTCTCTCTCCCACAAAAAAAAACTCCTCAGGTCCTCTCAGCAGAACAGGGAGGCAGGGGGCTGGCCCTGATGACCCCAGGCCCCAGGAAGCCCTTGAAGCCCAGTGGCCCTGGATTCTGGGCTCAGCTCTGGCATGTTTGCTCACCTCGGGGTTCTTTTTCTGGTCCTCTCTGCTCCTCATTTCCCAGGGTGGATGGACGAGGCTTGTCCCCAGCATCTGACCCCCCAAAAAAAAAAAAAAAAAAATCCCAGGAGAGCCCTTGAGCCATAGGATGCTCTATAGCTCCCACTTTCAAGACGTCTTCAGCCAGACTGGGGACACCAGTCCCGGCTCATTGTTCCCGGGAACAGGTGGAAATGAACGTTGCCTCTGGGCCAGGCCCGCCCTGAGAAAGCTAGGAAGAGCTAGGACTTCCAGAGGAGGACACAGTCCGCGGCAGACGCATGGGAAGGCGCGTCATACAGAGGCTGTAGGCTGGACCTCACTAAACTAGGCTTCTCCGGCCTTCCTTTGAGGACGTGGCTAAAATCTCATCGTCTCTATACCCCCAGGCAGCTTTATTCCAATACAAAGAACAGAGTTAAAAATAAGCATTTTTTGTTTGCTTGTTTAACCAGAAGTCCCCTATGCTACCAATTAGGGTTTTCTTTTAAAACACCATAGAACTTACCCAGACTGCCCCCTCCCCTTCCTTCCATTCTACAGGAAGATGGATCTTCAGGGAAGTTTACAAATATCTTTATGACATAAGAGGAAAAATCATAAATTCCAAAGCACAGTGCTCCTGTTCACACCCACGTGCATTCTCTTTTGCAAATGAATTTCATTTTTTCTTTTTTTTTAAAATTTTGCTCATCTGCTCGTTGTTTTTGCTCGTCATCTGCTCGTTGTTTGTTTGTCTTCTTTAGGAGGCACCGAGAACTGAGCCTGGACCTCCCATGTGGGAGGTGGGTGCTCACCTGCCTGAGCCGCATCTGCTTCCCCTCCTTTCTGAGTCAAAGGCAGCAAGGTGCCGACAGATGCTTGACAACCGACTGTCTAAGGGACCAAGGCCTGATCGGCAGCATTTGCCAATTTCCGTGGTGTAAATGCTCCCGCCATGGCTGATTTCAAGCCACAAATCCAAGGTCACTGACCTGGCACTTGGGATGAGCTATGTACACAGTCAGGTCTTACAAGCCATAGTGGCTGGCTCTAGCACACCACTGCAAGGGCTCCAAGACTGTCGAGTTTCCAAGGAGATCCTCGTAGAAGCTGCCCTCTATTCACAACTCCTCCTCTCGAATGGACTGCACCCTAGCTAAAAGGCTAAAGAGTCTTTTGGTTTTATTAAAACATCAGTGGATGTAGAGATGAACGTGGCATTAGGGGCCAAGGTTATTTATTTATTTTCAACCGGGAGGTCCTGGGGATCGAACCCAGGTCCCTCCATATGGGAGACGGACGCCCAACCAGTTGAGCCACTTCCAGCCCCCATGGGGGCCAAGGTTATTGACACTCAATTATGTGCTTTCTTTGTGTTGGGCACGTGGAAATGGCAAGTGTGCAAATCGCTATGTGCATGTGCCCATATACACACAGATGTATGTGTGTAATAATATGATATTATAATACTATTTGTTGACCAGAGGATTTCTTTGTTCTTGACCACATGCTCCCCTCCTGGTTTCACCCTCCTCAAACTGTAATTAGAAAGTGTGGATTCAGTTTGGTGGGGAGTGAAGGATTTCCAAATTTCTATATTGTAGGTCCCATCCAGTGGAGAGAACATCTTTAGTACCTGAACTTTGCTCAGGGTAATTTACAAGTTAGAACCATGCCTTTTTAGTCACCTGATGGATGGGAATGACAAGAGTATTTCGAGGTAACATTGAGTTGTTTTTATAAAAAAATCAATTTTATTGAGGTATAATTTTTATTATATAAAATGCTTCCTTTTTAAGTGTATAATTCATTGACTTTTTAAAAATTTTTATAAAGTTTTTTTTTTAAGATTTATTTTATTTATTTCTCTCCACCCCCTCATTTTGCACTTGCTGTGTATCTATTCATCTTCCTTGTTTCTTTAGGAACCACCGGGAACCAAAGTCAGTTTGGACCTCCGATGTGGGAGGGAGGCACCTAATACTTGAGCCACCTCCTTGTTTTGTTGTGTCTTTCATTATGTTTTTTTCCTTTTGTCTCTTGTTGTGTCAGCTTGCTGCATCTGCCCATCACACCAGCTGTCTTCTTTAGGAGACTCCGGGAACCGAACCAGGGACTTCCCATGTGGTAGGTGGGAGCCCAATCGCTTGAGCCACGTCCGCTTTCCTAATTCATTGACTTTTTTTTTTTTTTTAAGATTTTATTTATTTACCCATTCATCCCACCCCCCCCCCGCTGCCCGCGTCCGCCGGGTCAGCCAACCACGCTGCGCGGGTGGGCCCACCCCCACCAGGAGGCCCCGGGAACCGAACCCGGGGCCTCCCACATGGCAAACAGGAGCCCCACCGACCGAGCCACAGCCGCTTCCCATTCATTGACTTTTGACAAATACATAACCTGTATGCCCATTATCACAATTAGGACATAAAACATTTCTTCACTCTTGTCTCCTCTGCAGTTAATCTTCCCACTCCCAAATCCCAGCCTGAGGCAATCCCTGATCTGCTTTCTGTCACATAGATTAGTTTAGTCCAATGTTTCTCAGCTGGCCCTGTTGACATTTTGGGCTGGATAATTCTTTGCTCTGGGGCTGTCCTGTGTGTTATAGGATGTTTAGCAGCATGTTTGGCCTCTGCCTGCTAGATGCCAGGAGCACTGGGGGCATAGCAGTCATCATGTCCCCAGACATTGCCAAATGTCCCTGGATGGCAAAAATTGTCCCCAGATGAGAATTCTAGAATTTCATATCCATGGAATCATGCTGTTTTTTGCATCTGGTTTCTTTCTCTTGGCATAGTTTTTTTTTTTTGGTTTGTTTTGTTTTTATCCCTCCCTGTTACTGTGTGTCTAGTTTGTTACTTTTGATTGCTGTGTAGTATTACATCATATGCATATACCATAATGAGTTATCCACTCACCTGTTGATGAACATCTTGGGTGATTCCCAATTTGGGGAAGTCGTGAATAATTCTGCTATGAACATCCGTTTACAAGTCTGTGTGGACTTATGTTTTCATTTCTCTTTTGTAAGAAGTGAAGTTGTTGGGTGGTGTGTAACGGTATATTTAACCTTATATGAAATGACCCAACTTTTCCAAAGTGGTCTTACCATTTTATATTTCCACTAGAAAGGTATGAGAATGTGTAAAAGTTCCAGCTGCTCTACATTCTCATTAACACTTTTTATGATCAGTCTTTTAAACTTTAAACATTCTCATGCCCATATGGCATACCTTCATCGCCTTTCTCTGGTGACTAAAGACATTTTGGCATCTTTTTAATATATTTTCTTTTGGGAAGCACCTGAATAAATCTTTTGCTTATTTTAAAAATTGGGTTGTTTATCTTATTATTATTGAGTTATAAGACTTCTTCATTTATTCCGGACACAAATCTTTTTTCAGACATTTGTCTTTCAAATGTTTTCTCCAGGTCTGTGTCTCTCCTTTTCAATTCCTTAATGGTGTCTTTGAAGAGCAGATATTGTTAATTTTGATGAAATCCAGTTTATCAATTTATTATTTTATTTTATTGATAGTACTTTTTGTGTCCTATCCAAAAAGAAAATTTTTGCCTATGCCAAGGTTGTAAAGATTTTTTCCTATTTTTCTTCCAAAAATTTTTATGGTTTTAGCTTTTACAAAGTTTAGCTCTATGATTGATATTGGGTTAATTTTTGTCCATGAAGTGAGAGCAAATTCCCCAGAAGGATGTACAATTGTCCTAGCACCATTTTTTAATAGGCTGTCTTTTCCCCATTGAATTTCTTTGTCATGTTTGTTGAAGATCAATTGTGACCATATATGCAAGGGTCTATTTCTGGATTCTCTAGTCTATTCCACTGATAAATTCATCATATATAAACATATTTATATGTGTTTATGCCAATACAATAATGTCTTGATTACTATAGCTTTATAATAAACCTTGAAGCCAGATAGTGTAAGTCTTCCAAATGTGTTTTTCTTTTTAAAACTTGTTTTGGTCATTTTAGGTCCTTTGCATTTCCATATAAATTTTATAATTGTCTTTTCAATTAAAAAAAAACTTTCTGGGGTTTTGATTGGGACTGAGTTGAATCTATAGATCAATAGATCAAAATTTGGATAGAACTAATATCTTAAGAACTCTTGAGTCTTCCAACCCATGAACATAGCTTATCTTACCATTTATTTAGGTCTTCTTTAATTTTTCTCAATAATGTTTTGTAGTTTCCAGTATATGGATTTTGGATACAATTTGTTAAATTTATCTCTAAGTATTTCACATTTCTTTTTATATGATTGTAAAATTTTTTTTTAAGGAGGTACCGGGGATCAAACCTGGATCCTTGTACATGGGAAGCATTTGCTCAACCACTTGAGCTACATCCGCTCCCATAAATGGTATTTTTAAATGCCACTTTCCAATTGTTCTTTGCTAGTATATAAATATATAATTAATTGTAATATTTGAAACTGTACCATGTGACCTCGCTGAATTTAACTTTTTTTATAGTTTCTTAAAGATTTTCTAAGTACATGATCATTGTCTCCGTTGACTAGGACCTGTTATAAAATATTATTTAAAAGTTGTGAGATCAGCTACCTTCACTCATTTCTGATCTTTGGTGGAAAGTGTTGTTACTCGCTATTAAGTATGATGTTAGTGGTAGGTTTTTGTAGATATTCTATGTCAGGTTAAAGAGCTTCCCTTCTATTTCTAGCTGAGAGTTTTATTATGAATTCGAGTTGAAACATGTCCAATCTTTTTTCTAAATCTATTGAGTTGATCTTGTGAGTTTTCGCCTTCATTCCGTTAAGATTGTAAAATTGATTTACATGGGTTGATTTTCTGACGTTAAACTGCCCTCGTGTTCTGGGATGAACCCCTCTGTGTCCGTGAGAGATGTCCGAGTGCAGTTTTCTTTCCTCGTAATGTCTTGGTCCACTTTTGATGTCAGGGATGCTGGTCTTTTGGAGTGAGTTGAGAAGTGGTTCCTGCTCTGAAAGTGGCCCCCTCCTCTCTGTTTTCTGAAAGAGTTTTTGAAAGATTGGCATTATCTCTTCCTTAAACTTTCAGTTGAATTTACCAGTGCAGGTTTTTTTTTTTTTTTAAGGTCTATCTGTCTGTCTGTCTATCTATCTATCTATCTATCTATTAGGAGGTCCCAAGAATTGAACACGGGACTTATACATGCAAAGCACATGCTCAACCACTGAGCTGCACGGGCTCCTTTCCACTTATTTTTATTAGAGAATTTGTAGTTATGCATGCAGAAAATACAGAGTTCCCTCCACACACACACACACACACACACACACAGTTTTCCTTATTATTAATACTTTGCATTAGTATGGTATCTTTGCTACAATTGATGAAACAATATTCTTTTAATTATACTATTAACTACAGTCCATAGTTTGCTTTAGGATTCACTGTTGGTGATGTACAGTCCTATATATTTTTTAAAAAATTTTATTCTAGTTACATATAAACAACCTAAAGTTTCCCCTTTTAACCACATTCAAGCATATAATAAATGGAGATAATTATATTCACAATTTTGTGCGACCATCAATGCATCTATTACCAAAACTTTTCCATCCATCACCCCAAACAGAAACTCTACCCATTAAGCATTAACTCCCCATTCCCTACCCTCACCTGGCCCCTGGTAACTTGTATTCTACTATGAATTTACTTATTCTCAGTATTTCCTATCAGTGAGATCACACAATATTCATCCCTTTGCATCTGGCATATTTTAGCCAACATGTTGTTTGTAAGGTTCATCCATGTTGCCATGTATCAGAACTTCGTTCCTTTTTATGGCTGAATAATATTCCATTGTATATATAGACCACATTTAGTTTATCCGTTCATCTGCTGCTGGACACTTGGGTTGCTTCCATCTTTTGGCAATTGTGAATAATGGTGTTGTGAACATCAGTGTGCAAGTACCTGTTCGATTTTTAATTACAAATTCAATTTGATACATTAGGCTATTCCTGATTTCTTCTTTATTCTTGGGTCACTTTTGGTAATTATTGTCCTTCAAATAATTTGCCCACTTTATCGAAGTTCTCCAAGTTATTTGCATGAAGGTGTTCATGATATTTCCTTATTATCCTTTTATTATCTATAGGATTAGTAATTATGCCCCTTCTTTCATTCCTGATAATGAAAATAAAGAATATTCTCTTTTTTTCTTGACTAGTCTAGCTAGAGGTTTACAGTTTTATTGATCTTTTCTAGGCTTCAGTTTCATTGTTTTTCTACTAAATATATATTTTCTATTCCTTTGATTTCTGCTCTAATTTTTATTATTTCATCCCTCTACTTTGAATTTAATTTGCTCTTCTTTTACTAGTTGTTTAAGCTGGAAGCCTAGGTAGTTGATTTAAGATCTTTGTTCTTTTCTAATTAAGCATTTAAATCTATAAATTTCTCTCCAAATTTTGTTGGGTTTTCATTAAAAAATATTTTCTAATTTCCCTTGGAATTTCTTCTTTGATCCATGGGCTAATTAGACGTATGCTGTTTAGTTTCCCAGTATTTCAGGCTTTTCCATAGTCTTTCTATTATTGTTTTTTTTTTTTTTTTTTTTTTTTTTAGATAATGTAAATAATTTATTTTTAGCCTTTTGAAGCAGTTATAAAAATTAACACATGACTATTACTTCTTAAATTAGTTCAGCATACCTAACACTTTCTCTTATGACCTTATTTTTGGGTCATTTTCAGAATAGTATTTTCTTGTATAGTCTTGACTACAGAATAGCTTTAAACTGCTAATAAACCCAGGAAGCCCTGGCTTGGTAAAATCTTTTTACATAGTTTGAAGCTGGTAAACCTTTGGGCCTTTTTTTAAGAGGTAACCCTGGTCATTTAGTGATCCAATAAAATTTTCAAAATCAGCAACCTGAATGTTTAGCTCTTTGGCAATCTGCCGGAGTTGATAAAATTGAAATAAATTATTATAAGTTCTTTCAGCAATGTTGTTGAGAGCAGAAATGAACCTTTTTGCCATTGACCTGTTGCTCATTCCAGAACCATGCTGAGAGCGCTCAAAATCTAGGTTCCCAAATTCATCAGAGTAAGTTCCTAGCATGCTATATTTCATAATTTCAACTATATCTTCAGCATCTTCTTTGGTTGCTTCTTCCCGTAATTCCAACCTTGCTCGTGCTTCTGTTAGACGAATCAGAGATTCCAGCTGCCTGGTAGTGATTGGTGAGCTATTTAACCGCTGGCTCTGTTTCCGGAGCTCAAGGTAGAATTCTTGAAGAACTTGAGCTGCTTCTGTGGATAACCTTGGAGAGACATACTGCCTAGCATAGCCAATGTACTTTCTCAATAGCTGGTGGGGAATCGGATCTATTGTTTCTCCAGGAAACACCTTTAGTCTTTCTGATAATGGTTTATCAGAAACCACTTCAAGTACAGAAGCATTTGAATCCTGACTATTCATACGAGCTACTGTGGCACTGCTTACAGCTTTCTGCTTTCCAGCTCTGACTGCAATCACGTGTTCAGAGAGTAAGTGATCATGAGCCTCATTCGGGGTGTCTAACAGGATAAAGACCAAATCAAATCTGGACAACAGGGCACTCCCCATTTTTAAGTTCTCAGAAACAGTTTTGGCTTTGTTGTAGTGTCCTCCAACTGGATTTGCAGCAGCAATAATGGACGTTCTTGCAGGAAGGCTACAAACTATGCCAGCCTTAGCAAGACTAATACTTTGCTGCTCCATGGCTTCTGACAAGGCCTGATGCTGATTCCCCATCTTATCAAATTCATCTATTCTACAAATACCTTGATCACCAAGTACCAGGGCACCAGCTTCCAATGTAAAATCTCCAGAGGAACTATCTTTTGAAAGAGTGACAGTCAGACCAGAGGTGGTAGTGGTATTACCACAAACATATACACCACGTGGAGCGACGTTGCATACTGCTTGTAGCATCTGACTCTTTCCCAAGCCGGGGTCTCCAACAACAAGGACGTGTGGGTCTCCTTGAATTGGAATTCTGTTTTTGTCATCTGCATATTTTTGGCTTCCTCCAAAGAGTGCTAATGCCAAACCTGCTTTAACAAGTTCATGACCAAAAATGACAGGGCAAAGGGAGTTGACAATGAGCTTAAACAGATTTTCTTCAGCTTGAATCTCTTGGATAGCATAAAGGTCTTTAAGTGAGAACTCCATCAATGTTCCATGCTTAGAATCATCCTCTGAAGTCTTTGTCTTCTGTCCTTTGCTATTACTAACAGAATTTGCTTCAATGTACAGACGGAACATGCATTTGTCATTCTTATTTCGAGAACCTTCTTCAGCATTTGAGACTTTGACAAGTCCAGTAACAGTCACTGTGTCTCCTGGGACACAGCTATCCACGAGATCATGAACAAGCTCACATTCTATAGTTCGTGGAATCCGACCTGCTTCTCGCTGATCATCAGACATTAGCTCCTGGATTTTGATTGACTGCCGGTCCATTGTAACCGTGAGAGGAGAGCTACAGAGAGCAGTAAATGACTTCCCTCCACACACAGGCACAGGACACTTTGTGGGAAGATTATATTTTCCATGTGGAAGAGAAAAACTCTGAACTTCTCCACATGTAGCACAAAGAAAAGCCATCTTGGTGCAAAGGGGCTTTATATTACTGACCCAAACAACTGTCCCTCTCAGAGCGATGTATTTTCCATAGTAATTTGCTCGGACATTCCTGAGCTGTGTCAAAGGCTCATAGTTGTATACTCTGGTGTGAATATGCAGCACTTTCACCATTGTTTCCCCATCACTAGACAGTCCTTCTTGGGCT
>JAKSZT010054478.1:8831080-8976881 GCA_026826555.1 Tolypeutes matacus
TTTATGATAATCTTTGCTTTTTAATTGGAATGTTTAGGCTATTTGTAATTTCATGTAATTATCAAAATGATTGGGTTGATGCCTACCATCTTGCTCTTTTTTTCATTTGTCACACTTTATTCTTTTTCCTTTTTAATTTATCTCCGACTACTTTCAAAGAATTGTAGAGTCTTGTTTTAAATTCGCCACTTCTGCTGATTTATTAGATGTGAGGGTGAATGGGCGAGGAGAGCTGTTTAAGACCTGAGAGCGGTGACGGGGGCATGGTGGACAGATGGGTGCTGGACAGGCAGCGGCAAGCTGGAGCTGGCACATCTCTTCCCAACTCTGTGTTCAGTGACGTCATGTTAGAAGCCTGAAATCAGCCATGGTGGGAGTGCTTAGACCATGCCATGGAGACTGGCAAACACTGTGAACCAGGAGTTCCTCTTTAGGAGAGCCGGTTTCCCAGCACACTGCCCTGAGTGGCTTGCTTCTGCAAAACCCCTAGCACATTGTCTGGCAGCATGTGTTTGTTGAGTTCCACCCAATTAAATGGAAAAATAATGAGTTTCTTTTAAGGTCTTCAATTTCAGAAATCAGAAATGCACAGTTAGAAATTTAGAGAGAAGTCAGGGCTAGAGATTTAGTTTTGTGCCTCACCTGAACTTGGAGGTAGACTTACAATGTAGGGGATAGAATTCAGAACTGGAATCAAGGGGACAGGTCTGAGAGGTGGGAAAAACTTTCATGCTATGTGTGTGGGGTTGGGTCAACTGTATCTAGTGGGGCAGAAGGTCAAGAAGGGAGAGGATCAAGAAAAGACAATAAACAGAATTGTTAGGAATTTGGTGACTTTTGAAAAGCTACTTCTTAGAGAAAGTGAGAGAGAGAGAGAGAGAGAGATCTGAGGCAAAAGCTAATGGCTGGGATTGTGTGGGAGGGGAATGGTGAAGACAGGGGGCCAGAAAATGGCATGAGTCCTTTGGGAGTCTGTCCGTGAAGAGGCGCTAAGCCTCCTGAGAGGGGCTCGCTGCTGGAGGGGAGGCCCAAGAGATGGCGCCTTCTGCCTCAGGGCACAGGGAAGGCAGCTTGCTGCCTCAAGGTTAGCGGGAAGCAGAGCAGAGGTGCTGGGCCTTTGTTGATTGTCTGGGATCTAGCTGGAAACAGACTCCCAGGCCCCTCTTCAGACCTACTGAATCAGGAGCTACAGTTTAACAAGGCCCCAGGAGCGTCCAAACTTGAATGTGCATATGAACCATTCATTGGCATTTGTGACGCTGACCCTGCTGGACCCTGGGCCACACTTTGGGTACCAGACTAGCCTGTTTAGGGCCACACTTAGGCTCTTGGGCTCTGGCATCTGCCTGTGGCATTCGGATCCCCTCTGGGCTATTACCTGGGTGGCCTCTGGCACGCTAGCCCCTTTGCACCTCCCTTCGTTCATCTGCCAGAAACAAGGATCCCAATAAAACCTGCCTTTCCTGATTGTGGGGATATTGAATGAGATAAGCACCCCACACTCAGAAAGTGCTCAATAGACATCATCAGTTGATATTGCAAACACTCCAAGTTGGAGAGAAGAGGCGAAGGGGGTTGAAAAGGGAAAGAGCCTTAGTGGAGGCCAGGAGAGAGAGCTTGGCATGGCTGAAAGCACTGGTCCCCCGGAGACCCTGGAAGTGCCCCTTTCTCCACCCATGGGTAGGGCTGCTCGGCGGTGGGGCAAAGCCAGTGTGAGGGTTGGGGGTTGTAGGCAGGGCAAAGTCAGAGGTGAGGCTGGTTCTGCTGGAAGAAGGCCGGACTGAACTATCTGGCCATGGGATCCAGCCTGGGTAGAGAGACCCTTGCTAGGCGAAGGCACTGCTCCAAGGAAGAAAACCCTTCATCTGTAGGCGCCGAGGAGGCTTTCTGTATGCATGTGGATTAGAATATAACCTGGCAATCCCACTTCTAGTTATACACCCCAAAGAACTGAAAGCAGGTATCTGTAAGCGAATGCTCCTAGCAGCATTATTCACAATAGCACAAAGGTGGAAACGACCCAAACATTCATCACCAGATGAATGGATAAAAATGTGGTGTATCCATCCAATAGGATATTATTCAGCTGTCAAAAGGAACGAAGTTCTGATACATGTGGCAACATGGATGAACCTCAGAGACACCGTGTTGAGTCAAATAAACCAGATACAAAAGGACAAATACTGTATGATCTCACTTACATGAAAAAACTAGTATATGCAAATTCATAGAGACAGAAAGAGATTACAGGTTACCAGGGGCAGGGGCTGGGTGAGGGTGGAGAATAGAGAGTTAATGCTTAATGGGTACGGAGTTTCTGTGCAGGGTGATGGAGAAGTTTTGTTAATGGCTGGTGGTGAAGGTAGCACAACATTGTGAATGTAATTAACACACTGAATTGTATACTTGAAAGTGGCTAAAATGGGAAATCTTAAATTGTGTATATGTGACCATAATAAAAAAAAATTTTTTTTTTTTAAAGATTTTATTTATTTATTCATTTATCCCCCGCTTGCTGCTTGTGCTCGCTGGGTCAGCTAACCACACCGTGCGGGCTTGCCTTCACCAGGAGGCCCCGGGAACCGAACCCGGGGCCTCCCATATGGTAAACAGGAGCCCTACTGATTGAGCCACAGCCGCTTCCCTTATAATAAAAAAATTTTAAAAACAATGTTTACATACACATGCATCAACAAAACAAAAACCCAAAGCCTGCCACATCACCTGGTATGCACTGGAATGCAAATATGTTATTTTTTAAAAAAGAAAAGAAAAAGAAAAATCTAAGTGGTTGGAAGGAATCCACTTCAGGGAATAGCCTCCGTTTTCTTGGATCCTCCTCCGACACAGGGTCTCCTGAGCTCCAGGCTCACCTGATTCCCAACCTTGGCCTCTGATGTTTGTCCTGAGCTCTGGTCCAGGAACCTTGGCCTCTCCTGGCAATCCCTCCAGCTGCTGTTCCTGTTTCCTTCCCTGCAGCTTCCCAGGCGTGAGCGACCAGTCTGTGCAGCAGCCCAGGTGCGAGAGAGATGAGAACGTGGTCAAGACCACCGCCTCGCCTCCATTCCCTCCATATTTAATTCAAAAGAAAAAAAAAAAATACTAAGCTGCAAAAGAAATAGAAGGAAGTCCAACCATTTCTGACTTGTTTTCCTATTGTAAAGCTTTTGAGAAACATTAAAAATTATTTTGGGTATTTGTTTTGTAGGTGGCTATCTGAGCACATGCTTAGAGGAACATTTGGAATTCCAGCAGTGCCAATGCTACACTGCCCCCTCTGCCCCAGCTCTACCACCACAAGCAACTTCCTCAATCATAGAAATAACTGATCTATTTGTCTGCCCTGCTCTTCATGATTCTGGTGAGCTGTCAATCACAGGGTCCTGCCTCCCCCGCCAAATGAGTGGGCAAAAGATCTAGAGGGAGCAGCCAGTGTACTCCATCCCCTGGGGACAGGTTTGTTTCAGGGATGGGCATAGCTTCCCACCCTCCTTTAAGAGTTTTTCTTGTTCTTGTTCTTCCCCCCTCCCCATCTCTTCCTCCCCTCTCTTCTTCTAACCATATTTGAATCCCAGTGCATATAAAGTGTGGTGGCCTATATTTTTCACTTACTATTTTCTTTGAAAACATGATTTTTGGGGGCTGCATAGCATTGTATTCTACTATAATATCCTATGCCAAAATTTAATAAGCCGGCCTCCTATATTCAGACATTTAGGTTATTCATAATTTTTAAATCATTTTGAAGAACTCTGATAATATCCTTATATGTAAATCTTAATATGTAATTCTAATTATTCTAAAAAGTGAGAGTCAAAGGATGTGGAGGATTTAATTCATATCTGGCAGATTGTCCCCAGAAATGTTGTATCACTTTATATTTTCACTGGATTTGAATCAGAGTTGCTGTTTCCCATACCTCTTGCCAAAAACGAACATTTCTTTTTAATAGTTGACAAATGTGAAAAATGGAATCTTACTGTTTTTTTTGTCTGCATTTATTTTATTACTCTTGAGGCTATACTTTTTACATTTGTATGTGTTTGTAAATTACCTATTTGTATTCATCTAGTTTTTTGAAACTGGGATTTTCCTTTTTTTCCTTATTGATTGGTAAGTGCTCTTTATGTGTTAAGGATATTAATTTTATCATATATTGCAAACATATATTTTTCATTTTAAAAACAATTTATGGAAGTATATCATTCATACATGAACATACATAAAAAAAGTGTATAGTAAAATTTGTGAACTTTCAAAACAAACATGTATCACATCATACAGGGCTTTCATACATCACCCCACCACAAATACCTTGCATTGTTGTGAAATATTTGTAAGAAATTATGAAAGAGCATCGTCAAATTATTACTACTAACTCTAGTCCATATCTTATATTTGGTGTATTTTCCCCCCAAACCATGGCATTTGGTATAATTACAGAGTTGTGCATTCATCATTTCAATCAATATTAGAGCATTTTCATTATTCCAAGTTATTTTCATTACTACTAAGTACAAATCCTATGATGTGCTTTCACCATTTCTATTCATTTCCAAACATTTACAAACAACTTTTTTTTTCTTCTACCAATTCTGCACAGATTAAACCTCAGCTTTCCATTTTCTAACCTCATTCTATTCTCTGGTGACTTATATTCTAGCTATTAACTCTATGAGTTTGCTCATTATATTTAATTCATAATAGAAAAATCATACAATATTTGTTCTTTTGTGTCTGGCTTGCTTCACTCAACTTAATGTCCTCTAGGTTCATCCATGTTGTCATGTGCTTCATGACATCATTTTCTCTTTCAGCTGAATAATATTCTATCATATGTATGTACCACAGTTTGTTTATCCATTCATCAGTTGATGGACACCTGGGTTGTTTCCATCTTTTGGCAATTGTAAATAATGTCACTATGAATATCAGTGTGCAGGTGTCTGTTTGTGTCACTGCTCTCAGTTCTTCTATGTATGTACCTAATAGTGGTATTGCTGGGTCACATGGTAGATCTCTAACTTCCTCAGGAACCACCAGACAGACTCTCACAGTGGCTGAACCATTCTACATTCCTACCAGCAGTGAATAAGCATTCCTGTCTCTCCAACAATTATAGTTTTCTTATCTTTTTTTTTTTTTGAATTATATTAAACTACAAAGTCTTTTTCGTAAATGAAAATACATCTTAGATACTGTTGCCAAATTAATATATTTTTTAAAGATTTATTTTATTTCTCCCCACCCCTTCATTGTTTGCCCTTGCTGTGTCTGTTCGTCTTCCTTGTTTCTTTAGGAGGCACCAGGAACCGAACCTGGGGCCTTCCATGTGGGAGGGAGGCGCCTAATTGCTTGATCCATCTCTGTTCCCTGCTTTGTTGTGTCTCTCATTGTGTTTCTCTTCTGATGTCTCTTGTTGCATCAGCTTTCCGTGCCTGCCGGTTGTACCAGCTTGCTGTCTTCTTTAGGAGGCACCGGGAACCAATCCAGGGACCTCCCATGTAGCAGGCAAGAGCTCAATCACTTGAGCCACATCTGCTTCCCTCCAAATTAATATTTGAGTATATCCTGCCATTAGAGAATGAAGATTGGGAACATTGTGAGGTTTACACATAGCTGGGGTGAAAACAGTATCATCCAGCCCTCTGACTGTATCTTTGTTATAAAAAAATTACATTGATACTTTTAACCTGCAATGTGTAATTTTTAAACTTACTGCCATCTTTTAAAACCTGAAACAGCTAACATGTTAATAAATCACTGCTGTTTGGGAAGGTAATAGATATGGCTTTGAATGAGAAGGATGCTGTGAAAGTATTTGGTAATGTATACTATATTAAGATTCTAAATGATACAGTTATTATAATATACCTTATATTTATTAATTGGTACTTGGAATTAAGTACATTTTTCACTCTGAGCAACCTTTTGGAAAAAGCACATTGGATACAGTTTCCAATGATATATTACTTTGCTAACTTGTACTTATTTGAGACACCTCATTGGGAGAGAGTTAAATAGTACTTGAATCAAAAGTCCAGTGAATCTGACTTTTCCTTTCCCCCACCTTGGTTTGCATGAACATTTACAACCATCATTTCTCTGCAAGTTTTCCACTAAGTCTATCAAAAATCAATGCTATGAAAGTCCTCTAAAAGGTTCAGCTGTTTTGTGGAGTCTCTGAATGATTACAGCATTCTGTAAATCTGCTTCTTCCAGAGTGAGTGATCTCGCAATTTGAGGAACGGGAGAGCTGTGGCCCGAAAAAAGGGAGGACTTCTTTGAGATCCTTGGTACTTTTCAATGAAGTCTTTGATGTGGCTACCCTATGAGAAATATTAAATTTCTGGATGATCCTTTTCTTATTGGCTAACCAGATCTGTATATTAGTGCTAGGTTCCATGTTGTTCGTGGGACAGCAGACACATTATTTTTATTCTCAGCTTCAATACTCTTTGCTTTAGAAATAATTTTTGGCGTGGCACTTCCTAGACTGTGACCTTGCCCTGAGAAGGGCTGGAAAACAGGCTTTGTTGACATAAATACTTCATTTTCCTTATCTTCAACTTTAACATTCACCTCTCCTTTATCAAAAATTCCCTGCAATTCTACAGGTAATTCCCCCTTTTTGATGGACTTCAGAAACTGTTGGCTTGCACCATCAGAATAACTTCTGAAATCACCACTAACTGTAAACCCATTTTTCCATAATTTTATACCAACATGTACCTGTTTCTTTTTTGGGGGGGTGACAAGCATTTGGCAGCAACCTTCCGTGCTTCTTCAAACAGCCTGTCAAACAGGCTGTAAACAAAATGTTTACAATTCTTTTGCTGGTTGTCACTGAGGTTGTCAGATCCTGTTTCACAAACCCATTCCTCTTTTTCACTATCAAGATTGTCTATTTCTTTCATTCTCTTTTGCCTCACTCCTGGTGGCTGCTGGAGGCCGCTGCCCTGTGATATCACCTCAGGGGTTGGTCTTCAGCTCCCTCAGGGGCTGGAGGTGCAGCTGGTCTACTGGAGCCCCTCAGCCGGGAGCGGTCCCCGACCTCCTCAGGCTCCGCCTGGGGCGGTGGCCGGATCCCGGGGCCTCCCTCGGTCTGCACCGCCTGGCGTGCTCCAGGGACCAGCCTTCACGGGAGCGCTCGCAGGGGCCACAACTTGTAATTTTCTGTTTTTTTTTTTTAATAGTGGCCATTCTAATAGGTGTGGCGTGATCTCTCTCTCTCTCTCTCTCTCTCTTTTTGAGGTACCAGGGATTGATCCCGGGGCATCCTATGTTGGAAGCTGGCACTTAACCACTGAGCCACAGATGCTCCCTCATTGTATCTTTTTATTTGCATTTCCCTAGTAGTCAGTGATGAACATTTTCTTCAGGTGTTTTTTTTTGTTTGTTTGTTTGTTTGTTTGTTTTGCCATTTGTACTTCTTTAGAAAAAAATGTCTATTCAGGTCTTTTGCCCATTTTTTAATGAGGTCGTTTGTCTTTTTATTGTTGAGTTGTAGGAGCTCTTTATATATCATGGATATTAGACCCTTTTAATATGTGTGATTTCCACATATTTTCTCCCATTGATTAGGCTGCCTTTGTACTCTCTTCACAAAGTCCTTTGAGGTGCAAAAGTGTTTAATTTTGAGGAGGTCCCATTTATCTATTTTTCCTTTTGTTGTTCATGCTTTGGGTATAAGGTTTAAGAGACCCTCATCTACTACAAGGTCTTATAGATGTTTCCTTACATTTTCTTCTAGCAGTTTTATGATCCTGGCTTTATGTTTAGGTCTTTGATCCATTTTGAGTTGATTCCTATATAGGGAGTGAGATAGGGGTCCTCTTTCATTCTTTTGGTTATCCAGTTCTCCCAGCAGCATTTGTTGAAGAGACTATTCTGTCCCAGAAAAGTGGACTTGGTAGGCTTATCAAAAATCAATGCAGGGGGACAGATGTGTCTCAAATGGTTGGGCGTCCGTCTCCCATATGGAGGGACCCAGGTTCGATCCCCAGGACCTCCTGGTAAAAAAAAAAAAAAAAAAATCAATGCGAGTATTCTTGCTGTCCTGATTTTGTGATAATCAGGGTAGACTAAACATTCAGTATATTAGAAACCATGCATGTGTCCCCAGACCTGGTTTTTGTCCCTAGGCCTAGTTTTTGGAATGCTGGTGATAAACTAAGCCTGATTTATTATATGACCATCCTGTATGGGAAAAGATTGTAACTTTGGGTATCTCTGGTCAACCTTAAGAGATATAACAGGGGGGTGGATGTGGCTCGAGTGCTTGGGTGTCTGTCTCCCATATGGAGGGACATGGGTTCGATCCCCAGGACCTCCCGGTAAAAATATAAAAAAAGAGAAAAATATAGAAGGCACGTAGGTCACCAGGCCCCATGCATGGGTGAGCCGCCGGGCCCCGTGAGCGGGTGCACTGCCAGGCCCCGCGATCCACGCAGCAAGATGATGACATAGCAGGAGAGTGACACAAAGGACAGCCCAGATGAGACGCACCGAAAAACCAGGAACTAAGGTGGCGCAGGTGGTAGGACGCCTCTCTCCCACATCGGAGGTTCCGAGGATCAAATCCCAGTGAAGAAAGGGCAGGAAATGGACACAGAGTTGCCCGGTGAATGGACACAGAAACAGCAAAAGGGGGGGTGGTGGTAAACATGGATAAAAGTAAATAAATCCTTTAAAAAAAATCAGTTGACCATAGAGATAAGGGTCTATTTCTGAACTCTCAATTTGATTCCACTGGTCAGTGTGTCTGTCTTTATGCCAATGCCATGCTATTTTGACCACTGTGTCTTTATAATACACTTCTATGCCAGAAAGGGTGAGTCCTCTGACTTTGCTCTTCTTTTTTAGGATGTTTTTGGCTATTCAGAACCCCTTTCCCTTCCAAATAAATTTGGTAATTGCCTTTTCTATTTCTGTAAAGTAGGCTGTTGGAATTTTATTTGGTATTGCATTGAGTGTATGCATCAATAGGGGTAGAACTGACATCTTCACAATGTTTAGTCTTCCAATCCATGAACACAGAATGTCTTTCCATTTGTTTGTCTTCTTTCATTTCTTTTAGCAGTATTTTGTAGTTTTCTGAATAGATTCCTTACATTCCTGATTAAATTAATTCCTAGCTATTTGAGTCTTTTTGTTGCTATTGTAAATAGAATTTTTTTTTATTTCCTCCTCAGCTTGCTCATTACTAGTGTATAGAAGCACTACTGATTTTTGCATGTTGATCTTGTATCCTGCCACATTGCTGAACTCATTTATTAGCTCTAAAACTTTGTTTGTAGATATTTTCTAAATATAAGATCATGTCACCTGTGAATAATGGGAGTTATATTTCCTCTTTTCCCATTTGGATGCCTTTTATTTCTTTTTCTTGCCTAATTGCTCTAGGTAGAACTTCTAGTACAATGTTGAATGGCAGTGGTGACAGTGGGCATCCTTGTTTTGTTCCCAATCTTAGAGGGAAAGCTTTCAACCTCACCCCATTGAGTATGATGATGTTGGCTATGGGATTTTCATATATGCTCTTTATTATGTTGAGGAACTTTCCTTGTATACCTATCTTTTGAAGTGTACTTTATCAAGAAAGGATGCTGGATTTTGTCGAATGCCTTTTCTGCATCAATCGAGATGATCATGTTTTCTTTTCCTTTCAATTCGTTAATGTGGTGTATTATACTAACTGATTTTCTTATGTTGAACCACCCTTGCATGCCAGGAATAAAACCCACTTGATTGTGGTATATAATTCTTTTGCTATGCTGTTGAATTCAATTTGCAAGTATTTTCTTGAGAAATTTTTTCATATATGTTCATTAGAGAGATTCGCCTGTAATTTTCTTTTCTTGTAGCATCTTTATCTGGCTTTGGCATTAGGGTGATGTTGACTTCATAAAACTGTATATGTTTTCTTTTCACCCACAGAAATTATTTGTTTTTAACATAGAGAAATTGTACATTTTAAAAGTGTATTCGTCTATCGCTTCTTACATTATATGTGTATACTTAGAAATGCTTTCCCTGCTTCAGCACATAACTATTCACAATAGCTTTTTTTCTTGTTCTTACCAGATTTTTAAAAAATTATGCTTTTAGCCATGTCTTCTCTGTCCTTTGTCTGCCTTTCCTATGTGCCCCATTTTCTCATTTGGAGTCTGCCTCCAGGGCCATACCATCCTTGAAACTTAAATAACAGTAGAGATACCCACTCCTTTGCAAAATGAACCAAACTCTTCAAAGGGAAACAGAAAATGAAAGATTGCCTTCTTATCTGAAGCAGCCACTGGGAAAGCTGGGGCAGCCCAAGTCACCTCTGTCTCAAGACCTACTGGTTCAGCTGTGCTTCTTCTATGGAAAGCTGAAGACTGGATAATCTGTCTCTCTTTTTCTCTCCACCACGGGGATGGTGTTCTTTAAAGGCAGCCCAAGAAGGTCAGGGATGGCTGCTTCTATTAGGTCTCAAACCAATATCTGGAAACGGATTCGTCCCCCTTGAAAACCACCTTCCCTCCCTTCTCTCCCTGGCACTCTCCCTCCCACCATCCCTAGGCACAGCTCAACCCCACAGTGCCAGGCTCCCTGCTGCACCTTAAGTTCTCTATAGGGGTAACAAGGGTGTGAGAAGGAGAACTAACTTCTTTTTTTAAAGATGTATTTTAGGGAGCGGAGGTGGCTTAAGCAATTGGTCGCCTCCCTCCCACATGGGAGGTCCCAGGTTTGGTTCTCGGTGCCTCCTTAAAAAAAAAGAAGAAGAAGAGCATACAACTAACAGACACAGAGAGCAGACAGGGAGTACAAATAACAGGGCTGGGGGGGATATTTTATTTATTTACCCCCCTCCCCCCATTGTGTGTGCTCACTGTCTGCTTTCAGTGTCTGTTCATCTTCTTTTTAGGAGGCACCAGGAACCAAACCTGGGACCTCCATGTGGGAGGGAGGCGCCCAATCACTTGAGCCACATCCGCTCCTTGCTTGTTGTGTCTCTTTGTGTTTCCTTGTTGTGTTTCCTCGTTGCATCATCTTGTTATGTCATCTTGTTGCGTCTGCTCGCTGTGCCAGCCCATTGCTTCTGCTCATTGTCTTGCTCATCTTCTTTAGGAGGCACTGGGACCTCCCATGTGGTAGGCGGATGTTCAACTGCTTGAGCAACATCTGCTCCCCAGAACTAACATTTTTTTTTTTACCTCTACAACCACCCTACAAACCAAGGCTGCTGAGATGTTGGGTAAGAGGAGTGGAAATGTTCATGGAATTTGGGACTAGAAAGTCATCAGACAGAACTATTTTAGTGAGCAGGAGGTGAGGACCTGGAAAGAAAAAGTGGGGTGGGAGGAGATGGAGGATGGAGGCAGGTGGACCCTGAGGACCAGGGGTTCTTAACAAGGGGTCTGTGAGCTTGAATTGAAATCCAGAAAAGCATTACTCTTGTGGGGAGTGTTGGTGTGAGTGTGATATATTTCTGAAATAATACACAGTATAGTGTGGACTTAGTAATGGGTCCATGGTTTTCACCTGACTGGCAAGGGGCTCCGTGGAACAAAAAGGTTTAAGAACTCCTGCTGAAGACATATGAACAGGCATAGAGGCAAATGCAAAGGACGCAGTTAGGTGAGAACCATTTAAACCCGCAGGAGTGAGAAGGGAGAGTTGGCAGTTTCCCTCCTCCACTGCCACTCAACATCTCCTGCACGGTGACCAGAGAGAGTAAAGGGGGTGGAGCAAAATCCCCATCCTGGGGAGCAGGTGTAGCTCAGTGGTTGCGTGCCAGCTTCCCAGGTTCAAGGTCCTGGGTGCAATCCCTGGCACCTAAAAAAAAAAAAAAGTCCCCATCCTACCACATCCTATGACCCACGTACATTTCAAGGACTCACTACCCATCCCTCTAACACGTGGGGAGTACAACCACTTCAGATAAGCTAAGTCTGCCTGCTTGGAAGAGTGCCACAAGGAACCAGTTTGGGGACAGGAGACTGGGGACACCTTGACACTGACAAGGTGATGGAGGCCCATGGTTTAAGCTGGTTTCCCTGCAGTGAAAGAAGGATGAAGTGGAGGGCGTGGTTTGTTGCCTGCCATCCTAACACTGTGGGGTGAGCTGCTGGCTTTTGTTTCCTGCTGCACCTCACTTTTCCTCACCCTCTAAGAGCTGGAATGAGGGAAGGTCAGAGGAGCCACCAGCCCATCAGCCCTGCTCCGAGGCCCTCTCTGTCCTCCTTGGGGTGGCTCTGCCTCTCGATCTTAGTAGCCCAAGGGCCAGAGAGCTGAGTAGCCTATTGTTAAATCTCAAAGAGTTTTTTGTTCTCTAGCTGTGGACCAAAAATCCTGGGCAGCCGCCTCTTGGCTCTTGATGCCTGCCTGGGTGAGGAGGTGGTTGGGAGAATCCCTCAGTGAGGAAAAAAAAGCAGTTTGGACCAAGATCACAAAGAGAAGCCAGGTCTTTTCTGCTTTCCGTTCCTTGTCTGGAGAGAGGCTCGGGCCACTTCCATTTTTGTAAAAAGCTTCAAGCCTGCTTCCAGGGCTCCCAGCAGGACGGTCCTGGGAAGTTTTCAATCATTCAGATGCCTGGGCCCCCATCCCCAGAGACGGGACTTTAACTGGGGTGACACTTAAGCTGTGGTGGCCGGTTGTCCCCTGGCTCTGTGTACAACCGCATTTGTTGATCAAAAGCCTGCATTTGGGGCCCTTGATGGATGGGGGTCAGGAGATAAAGGTTCTTGTGACCCACTCTGGCCCAGAGCAACTTTTTTTCAGGTACTAGTGCTAACAGGGCCTGCGGGGAGAGCTTGCAGCCACGACAGAGGCACCTCCTGCTCCTGAGCTGTTGCTGGATTTCTCTCCCTGTCCAATCCCAGATCCTGGCTAGAGCTTTCAGAGCTTGCTTCCTCCATTGCGCTCTCTGTCCTTTGGGCTTGGAAAGCCTTTCTTGGGGCTTATGTTCACCAGCCAGCTAGGTGGCAGGGTGGACCCTTAGCGGCCTCCGCCCCCCCCCCCAGCCTTTCACGTAGTAGGTGCTCTGTAAACATTATTTGATTAGCCGACTGTGTGAGGCTGGTTTTGCAGTGGGATGGCCTTGGCCTCATTCCCTGCCTTTCTGATTATTCCCAAGGGACCTTGATATTCTCTCCCAAGAAGGCTCATCACAGCATATCTAAGTGTTTTCTTAAGCATCTCACCTCAGGGATAAGTTGTACCCTCCTCCCTCCCCACCTGAAACACCCACATGGTGGGGGTTATTGTTGGGTTGGAAAACCACTGGCTGCTTTCTTCAAAGCCCTGAAGGACCTTGATACAGAGATGATGCTCCATAAATGCTCAGTTCCTTCCTTGCGACCTGGACCTGCCCCCGAGAGGGGGTCCAAATCATCCCTCCCTTCTGCCCTCTTTCTCCATCCCTCTCTTCCATTTGGAAATGCTGACCGGGAGACTTTGGCCTGTGGGACGCTGGCTGTAAACCTGCCCGGGTAGGCTCACGATCTGATCTCATAGGATGACCACACCCAGCGTGACCAGTGGGGGACAGAGGTGTTGCAAAGGCAATGACTACACATTGGAAATTCAGGGAAGACTTCACAGAGTGGGCACATTTTGTCATAGGTTGAATTGTGTCTCCCTCCCCTCCCCAAAAACGACATGCTCAAGTCCCAACCCCTGTCTTTATTTGGAAATGGGGTCTTTGAAGATGTGATCAGTTAAGATGAGACCACACTGGATTAGAGTGATTCTAACCTAGTACATTATAAGGGGAGAACTGGAGACAGACAGACAGACAGAAGGGAGAATGGCATGGATTGACAGCAAATCATTGTAAGAAGGTAGTGCTAAATAATGCATGTGGGCCCAAGATGGAGTCGCTTTTGCTAAACCTCATGTCAGCAAACCAAACTCTTATGTAGTTCCTGTTTCTTGTAGCATTGGGGTCCCCCAGAACCCCAAATCTCAGGCCAACAAATCACGGTCCACCAACTCTAGCCGAGCTCGCGTGTCCCGGCCCCTCTGGCGTGGTGTTAGCTAAAGAAGGACGCATGCCCTGATGCAGCCAGTAGCATCATATCCTGTGAGCTTCCTTGTTGAAGTCCGTCTGTCTCTCCCCAGCCTCAGCCTTTCTACCTCTTGTTGGGGCTCCCCTCTGTTTCCCGGATGGGATGCTGCCCGATACAGGAATCACTTGATAAAACCATGAGATCCTAAATTTCAAGTTATTAGAAGTTTTTCTTTTTTTCACTAGGAAGAGGCAAGAGAGGATTCTCCTCTACAGATTTTGGATTTCTGGCCTCCAGAACTGTGGGACAATAAATATCTGATGTTTTAAGTCATCCAGTTTGTGGTACTTTGTTATGACAGCCTTGGAAACTAAGACACATTGAAAGGAAAAATAGGCGGACGGAAGAACAAGCATCTGAAGAAAATGTATGAGCTAAGGCCTGGGGTGTGGAAGAATGAGAGCCACTCAAGAACAGCAAAGAGTTGGTACCCAAGGCCGAGGAGGGGAGAGGCGAGGGACTGGGCAAGTGCCACGCCGCCATCCTACAGACTGGGATTTCCAAAACGAGGCTCAAAATCCACCCATGAGTCATGAAATCAATCTAGAAGACTGCAGTCGGCATTAACACACTGCAGCAGGAAATAGGATGCAGTGCACTTTGGAGCAGTGCGAGCTGGGGGGGTTTGGTTTGTTTTAATATGGATGTGTATGGATATAGACTGAGTCTCCAAGGAAATGCATTTCCTCCTGAGGGTGACTCTTGAGACGCTGCCATGGTCACGGCCCTGTGGAGCAGGGGTCCGGGGAATGTTCTGCGGCTTCTTGGTCCGTCTTGTGGCCGCTGGGCCTGGGTGCGGGCGGGGGCAGGGCGCAGCACGGCCCGCACCTGTGGGCTGCTGGCATTTTATGAGGCTGCTGCTGGTTTGAAGGCTTAATGCGTCCTGCTGTGCAGCAGCTCTCGCTGAGTGCAAAGCATTTTTGAGGGAGTGGGGGTGGGTGTGTGGACTTGATGCTTAATTAAAACAGGGAGAGCTTGACATGTGGGAACTGCCAGGGGTTTGATCTCTCTTTCTCTCTGCCTGGCTTTCTAACTTGAGGGCGGGTGGGGGGCGGGAGCTTTCTCCTACTCTTTCCTCTTCAACCTCTTCCGTCTTCCAGGGACCTGGCAGGTACCACTGGGCGTTTTGCCCTTCCCCCTCTATCTTGACAGGGCTGAATTCTGGGTGCAGTGTACACACAGGGTTTTGTTTGTTGGAGGGATTAACCATCCACCCAGTTAAATGACTGTAGTCTTGACCTTCCATTTAAAGGGGTTTTGAAAATATGCCCGGTTTCTCTGCAAAACAACATGAAAATATCTCATTGCACATTGGGAGAATCTCCGTGTGACTTAACGACAAATGGAAGTCTGGGCCCAGCCATTTACTAGGTGAGTGACTTGGGGAAAGTGAACTTCTCCCAGTCTCTCTTTCCTCATCCGTAGAACAGGTGGTGGTGAGACGAGAGGCACAGGGCCTAGGGCATAATGAAACTGGGCGCAGACTGTGGCGTGACTGTAGAGGTCGTGGTGTGCGTCTCTTGAAAATCGAATGTCCGTCAGTGGTCACAGAAAGTTGGCGCTAAGAAGGAGATGATCCATCCAACCCCTTTACTTTACAGGTGGGAAAACTGAGGTCCAGAGACATTAGGCATTAGCCAGCATCACATAATGGACCTGTATTGTGGCCTCGCTGTTGAGTTTGGAACTCATCTCCCCTGGAGGGTGGCTTTTAGAATATCATCAGATGCCTTCTTCTGATCGATCCCCTTAATTCTGGGGAACACACCAGTTGTGCAGGGTCAGCAGACCATGTCCTGGTAATGACGGTTTCGGGGCAGAGCCTCACGGTTTACAAAGACCTTCCATTTCTTCACCTCTTATCTCACCCCAGTAAACACTGACAGGCAGGGCTGGCAGCATCAGCTCCATACTCGTTTTTCAGAAGGGGAAACTGAGGCTCGGAGGATTAAGTGACCAGTGCGGATTCATATGGCTAACGAGGGGTATCTATGAGGGTCCCATTCCCACGTCCCCCACTGATCGCTACTAAACAATGAGGCAGGTGCCATCAGTGAAACCCTTGAGCTGAGAACAAAGGAATCCGCAGTAGTTCAGCCTGCGAACCCACTGGTGGGCGATCAGTATCGAAGCCTCCAATGGACAGCTGCGCTTGGTGGCCCTCCCTGTGCCCCAGACAAACCCTTGAGGCACCACCTGGGATAGAGTGAGACCCCGGACTCACCAGTTTGTCACATTCCTCTGGGTCACAGTGAGACTCATCAAGTCAACCTCATTGATCACCGATCACCCCTGTCTAAGGGAGACACAGAGCCGGGTGTGTGTTCAGGACTCGCTCCTGCACCGAGCTGTGTCTGCACAGTTCCAACTTCGTACCCGTGGGAGTGGGAGGGTGCACTAAGGGCTTACGTCGGTAGATCCCAAAGGAAATCGGGCCTAGGCACTCTGGGTACCTCTCTGTTCTTGGCTTTAGGTCTGGTTTCCATAATAACCTATAATCTGTCAGAAGCCGAGCTTGATTTCCCAAAGTCCTTTCTTGGCAAATACCTCATATTTATAGAGACACCTTGCTAAGCATGATCATTAATGGTCCCCTAATTCTCACAGCAACATTATCACCCCCATTTGATGCATGAAGTACTGAGACTCAAGGGGTTAAGTTGCTGACCAAGGTTGACCCAGCTGAAGGCTGGGGAGAGTGGCTCTGGCAGCCTCAGGCTGGAGGGAGAAAGGTGTGCTCCTATGTTTGACTGGCAGGTGGAGGCTAGGATGGGGCAACTAGGGGTATATGGGGTAGAACCGTGTAGGGGGTTGCCAGATGGGTCTCCAAGGCCCACTGAGTGTCTAAGAAAGACATTTGAAGCCCTGGCTCCTTGTAGACACAAGATCCTGACATTCTAAGTTAAACTTTAAATTCTGGTAAAGGTCAAGGCTTGATTCTAGCCAGGTCTTGGAGACCTGGGGAGCAATGTGAAGGAGATGCAAATATGGGGAGTGGGAGAGGAGTGAGGTGGCAGGTCAGGGAGGCTTCTACCTGGTGAGTATTGGAAAACCCATGGACTATGTATTTGGAAAGATCTGAATTCCAATCCCAACCTGGCCTCTGAGTGTCTGTTACACTTGGGCAAATGACTAAACTTTTCTGAGTCTCTGAGCTTCTGGGATATGGAGAAGATACAGCATGACCTGGCACATGGTACACACGCAGTCAACGTTAGTCATGCCTTCTCCCTCTACCTCCCCTCAAAATGGCCCCACATTCAGTGAGCTGGGTGGTTGGAAGACCAGAACCCCACAGCTTCCAGGGATCGTTGAGCTATGTTGTCATCCCCTGATCTTCCTCCCTGAGACTCAATTCTGTTCAAATATTGGCACACTTGTTTCATAAACTCTTTCTCAGCCCCAAGGATGAATATTGAGCAGGTTGAACCAAACTCTGTAATCTGTTTCTTTTGTCAATGACTGCTTTAGACATAGACCTTTCTAAAGTTTCCTCATGGCTACCAGGATGATTTTTCTTGCTCTTAAAAAAAAATTATACATTAGAGGCCCAATCCTTCCTACCTTTGGATATGGCTATGTGAGGAGGCAATACCTGGAGCTGCAGCAACAGTGTTGTGACCATGAGGAAAAAAACAGAAGAATCACTGAAGAGCTGGCCAAGGAGCCCTAGTATTGGTGATCTACAACCTAAACTATATTAATTCCTGTTGCTGCTGAAACAAATGACCACAGACGTAGTGGTTTCAAAGAACAAATTTATTACAACAAATTTATTCTCTTGGTTTTGGGGGTCAGAAGTAGAAAATCGGTTTTGCTGGGCTAAATTCAAGGTGTTAAAAGGCTGGTTCCTTCTGGAGGTTCTGAGGGGAGAGTCCGTTTCCTTCCCTAGTTCAGCTTTGAGGGGCTGCATGCTTTCTTTGGCTTGCAGACCCTTCCCCCATCACTAAAGTGTTTCACTCCCATCTCTGCTTCCGTCATCACATCTTCTGCTCCTCTGACTCCTCCTGCCTCCCTCCTCTAAGGACAGTTCTGATTGCATTGGACCCACCCGGATAACCCGGGTGAATCTCTGTAAGATCCTTAACTTAATCACATCTACAAAGTCCCTTTTGCCATTTAAGGTAATATTTTCAGGCCCCAGGTTTGGGGAATTTCTACCATTGACCTTAAAACCTGGGCTTGCTGCCTAGGAACCTCACAAATGAGAGGCCAGGGGCAGCTTCAGAAGAATGGAGTGGAGGCGCACCCCCTAAAACCTCCCTCCCTGCGCCCCCTCCAAGCCTAACCCTCCGTATGCACCCTTCTTTCCCACTGTTTATCACTATGACTGGCCCTTGTCCAAGGAGGCCCCTTGCTGCCCATGGGCTTTTTATACCCATCCACTGCAATGTCAGCCTCACCCAGAGCCCTTCTCTTCTTCCAAATCCCTCCCAGAAGTCTGTCCCATCTTTTCCAGCCATTCCTGACTTCTACTTGCCTTGATCTCCCACTGGAAATAGAAAGTGGCTTTCAAACACTTTTTAGTCCCAGATCCCTTTGTTCCAAGGAAATCATAGCCAGATAAATCATATACAAATAAAACTGATAAAGGCAGAGCTGTTTAGATTAAAGTTAGGGTGGGGCAGATGTGTGGCTGGAACCTTCCTCCTTATACACTTCCTTGGCCCCTTTCTGCCCCCACCTGCCATGAGGGGCCCTGAGAAAGCCCTGGGCATCAAAATGACTGGCCTGGACAGTGTAACTTAGCATTTCACAAGCTGTAAAAGTTTCAGTCTTGGGTTCTCTAGAATTTCCTCTAACCTGTGTCTCTTACCCAGACAGCAGTGGTTCTCTTCCCACCGAGTTTTCCTCTCATTCACGGTAAGCCCCCCTGCCTCCATCCTCATGGCAACGGCTCACAGACTTGGGCTGCCGGGTGCCGGGGAGTACTGATCGCCATCACTAGCTGTGGAGGTCCGCAAAGGCAAGGCTGGGGCCAAGCATGCAGAGGCTCTTTTTTCAGCCCTGGCTGCACTGAGAAACGGCTGTGAGACTCTGGCCAGGCCCAGGCCTGTAATGCCGGGCTTCACTTAGTGGTATTCAGAAACACACATTTTGTGTTTAACAGACGTGTCGGGCTCCTGCTGGGTACAAAGCACCATGCTAGTTTTACAGTGGGGATGGCAAGATGTGGGTCAGATGTGGCTCTTGCCCCAGAGGAGCTCGTTTGAGAAGAGAAACAGACAGGCAAGGGGGTGAGCAGGAGGGAAATGGGTGACGCCCGCTGGGCCCAGCATGGGCCAAAGATGCTAGCTGCCAACCTCAAAGACCAGATCAGAATGTGGGTGATAAGATGATACAATGCAATACCACCAAATCCCATTTCAGCGGCTGGGTTGGTGGTGCAGCCTCCCTCTTAAGTACCTGGGGGTGAGGGGGACTGAGTCGGGGGGTGGATATCTTATCTTACCAACTGTATTATAAGTCCATGGATGGCAGAAACTCTAGTTTTCACTTTTCCTTTCCTTTGGAGCAGCTAACATAAAACTGTACTAAATATAAAAATAATGGCTAATATTTATTAAGTGATTAGTCTGTGCTAAGAGACTGATATTTGTTCTTAATTGTCACAGCCATCCCAGGAGAAGAGTACTATTATGAGCCCATTTTCAGATGGAAAAACTGAGTCTTAACATGGTTAAGTAATGAAGCTAAGGTTACACAGCTGTGAGCAGTAGAGTTAGGATTTGAGCCTTCTGAGTGTTTGATCTTAGAACTTACACTCTAACTCAGGGGTTCTTGACAAGGGGTCCATGAGCTTGAATTGAAATTCAAGAAAACATTGTTCATGTGGGGACGTGTTGGTGCAGGTGTGATATATTTATGAAATAATACACAGTATAGTGTGGGCTTAGTAAAGGGTCCATGGATTTCACCTGACTGGCAAAGGGGTCCCTGGAACAAAAAAGGTTAAGAGCCCCTGCTCTGACTCCTCTGCTCTACTTGCTAGTATGTGGATTCGTTCAATCAGTGGTTGGGTTTCTGGGATAAGGGAAAAGACACCCCCCCCTTTTTTTTATTTAAAGATTTATTTATTTATTTATTTATCACCCCCTTGCTGCTTGTGCTCGCTGTGTCCATTCTGCTTTGCCTTTTTCTGTGTCTGCTTGTCTCCGTTTGTTGCGTCATCTTGCTGCACCAGCTCACTGGCTTGCCTCACCAGGAGGCCCCGGGAATCGAACCCGGGGCCTCCCATATGGTAAACAGGAGCCCAACCAGTTGAGCCACAGCCGCTTCCCGAAAAGACCCCTTTTTGACCACCATTCATTCCTGGTCAAACCTGGTACTCTGGATCTCCTCTCCAGCTCAGTAGAGTTGAGCAAGCCCTATGGGACATTTTTTTTTTTTTTTTAAAGAAAGGCAGACTGCCACATGCAGCGCCTCATTTGGATGTGTCTGGAGTCTTGGAAGCTTGACTACCCTACTTTCTCCTACAAATGGACCTTGAGAGCTTGTTTGGAGGTTCTAGCAGGGGAGCGCAGCTACTCGTATACCCTTGACCGAAGAACGGTCCTCCTCTAGCGGGGAAGGTCGTCCTCTTCGACCGAGCGCGCAGCTTCGGGAGGGACGCACATGGAGCGGTGAGGGAGGAAGGGGACACCCGCCTAGCCAGCCAGATCAGCCGAATCAACCCTGGCGATCAATGGGGTGACAGATGTCGCAGCCAGATCGCCCTCAATCCCCTATGGGACATTTTAAGTGGCTACTACCTGACTAAGAACATGTGTTCCAACTCAGGTGAGAGCCTACTATTTAATGCATTTCCCACGATAAACCTACAGTTGGTTGTTTGTCATGTGGTGGGCAAGTTTCCTGGACAACCATCCCTATCTTTGTTATCCTAATGATTATTTATTATTTCTTTACAATATCTTTTTTTTTAAAAGATTTATTTTATTTATTTATTTTGCCCCCTTGCTGCTTGTGCTAGCTGTGTCCATTTTGCTATGCTTTTTCTGTGTCTGCTTGTCTCCCTGTGTTGTGTCATCTTGCTGCGCCAGCTTACCACATGGCGCGGGCCGTCAGCTCACCTTGTGGCATGGGCTGTCAGCTCACCACGCGGTGTGGGTCAGTTTGCCTTTGCCAGGAGGTCCCAGGAATCGAACCTGGGACCTCCCATATGGTAAACGGGAGCCCAACCAGTTGAGCCACAGCCGCTTCCCTTTACAATACCTTTACATGTGTGAAGATCCAGCCCAGTTCACAGACAGCTGGAGGTAAAGAGTCCCAAAGGAGGCAATGAAGGAGGGAAGAGATGTGAAGAGGTGTTTTGACTTTCAGGTGTTTTTCAGGAACCCTGGTTAAAATCTCAAACCAGAGGACAAACCCAGCATTTGCCCCACGTCCATCCTGTGGCCTTGCCTGCTCTGCTCTGACGGCCTCGCGTGGATAACATTGAGAGGGTGAGGAGAGTGTGGGAGGGGATGACTGTGTTGCTTCTAGATCGTGAGCTGAGCCACAGTGGACCTTTCCAGCGGGGAGAGACAGACACAAGAGACAAAACAGGCAAATAGGAGACAAAACAAATAAGCATATAGTGTGCAAGTAAGTGCTGAGTGCTCTGGAAAACAGAATAAGTGGGGCAGAATGGAGAAGTGGGAGTGCAGTACGGTGGGGTGGGTCTGCGTGTGGGTTGCCATTTGATTCAGGTGATCAGGAATACGGTTACCGTATTAAGCAAGATAGAATGCGAACATTCTGGCTCTCCTGATTTTGTGATAATCAGGGTAGGCTAAACATTTGCTATATTAGAAACCATGCATGTGTCCCCAGACCTAGTTTTTCTCCCTAGGTCTGTTTTTCAGAATAATGGTGATAAACCAAGCCTGATTTATTATATGACCATCCTGTTAGGAAAAGACTGTAACTTTGGGTATCTTTGGTCAACTTAAGAGAGAGAGCAGGGGGGCGGATGTGGCTCAGGTGGTTGGGAGTCCATCTCCCATGTGGAGGGACCTGGGTTCGTCCCCCAGGACCTCCTGGTAAAAATTAAAAAAAGAAAAATATAGAAGGCGCGTGGTCCACCAGGCCCCTTTGTGGGTGAGCCTCCAGGCCCCATGTGTGGGTGCACCGCCAGGCCCTGCAAGCCACGCAGCAAGATGATGACGTAACAGGAGACTGACACAAGGGAGAGCCAAGACGAGACGCACTGAAAAACCAGGAACTAAGGTGTCGCAGACGGTAGGACACCTCTCTCCCACATCGGAGGTTCTGAGGATCGAATCCCAGTGAAGACAGGAGGAGAGGGATGAGAAGATAGGGCAGGAAACGGACACAGAGAGTTGCCCAGCGAATGGACACAGAAACAGCAAAAACAGGGGAGGTGAAAATGGATAAAAGTAAATAAATAAATAAATAAATAAATAAATCCTTAAAAAAATGTATAGGGGAGGAAGATATGGACTATAGTTAGTAGCAATACTTTGACGATGCTCTTTCATGATTTGTTAACAAATGTTTCACAACAATGTGGGGTGTTTGTGGGGGGGTGAGGTGTGGGAGCCCTGTATGATGTCATGCATGTTTGTTTTGTAAGATCATGATGTTTACTGAACACTTATAGTTTATGTATGTTCATGTATGAATGATATACTTCAATAAATTGTTTTTTAAAAAAAAGTAAGGTAGAGCCCATGGAGAAGGTATCATCTAAACAAACTTGGCCAAGACAGGGGAGCTGACCATGTGGTTGTGTCGGGAAGAGCATTCCAGGCCAAGAGAACAGCCAGGACAGAGGCTTCAGGGTCTGCTTCTTCCGGATGGAATGTCAGTGCCCTGAGGGCAGGGACCGTGTTGGTTTTGTTCATCACCTAACCCTTGAGCCTAGTACCGAGCTTGGCACAAGGTAGGCCCAGAAGTGTCTGCTGAGGGAAGGAACCTTTAGTTTCCTGGGGCTGAAGCCAAGAGTAACAGGCATGGCGGGGGTATATTTTAGACTCGTAGTGGCCCCAGCTCCGCTGGTAAGTTTTAGATATCTGGTGTGGTCCTCCCCACGGAAAGCTGCCCTTGAGCTCCAGGAGCCGTTTCTCTACTGCCTGGCTGCGCCTTCCTCTCCATCCCCTTTTCTTCCCTCCACCCACTTTGCGTCTTCTCCCGCCATCTTTCCCAGCCAGCCCTCTACACAGTTCTCCCCACTCCAAGTTACCTTCCTCCAACTCGGAGCCCTTATTACATCCCCCCTTTGTGTTGGAGCCAAGCTAAACACATTTAGGGACTGTTGTGTTTTTTCATATTTCCTCATGAGTCAGTCTCCAGCGCTTTAATCATTTGTCCCCTGTGAATGGCTGGCAGGGAGCAGGGACTGGGGTCTCAGCTCAAAGACGCAATTACCTTGAGCCCTCAGGCCTAGGGTGGCCCAGATGGCCTCCCCACCCACCTCCTTTGGAGCCCCCGGGGGGGTCCGGGTTTTCTCCTGGGCCCCTCTACTCGTGAATTATGGAGCTTCTCTCGAGGGGCCTCTTGCTGAGTCAGAAAGAAGTAAACTCAGTCTCAGACAGAGTTTAGAACTGGATTCTGTCGTGGGTGGGAGGCAAGATGAAATCGGGTCAGGCCAACATTTGTTGAATACCTACTTTATGCCAGGCAGTGCCTGATGGCTGGGCATTCAAAGACAAACGGGTGAATATTGTCGTGATGATTACAGCGTTAAAGGTGCTGAGAAAGAAGTACTCAGTGTGGGCCACGGAGGAGTGGGCAGCCTTGTCTGTCTTGGTGACAGGAAGAATGGGAGCCGTTTATGGGGCATGTTAGTGTCGGGTCAAGAGCAAGGAATTTGGGGCCAGATCTGGACTATCTGGGATCGAGTCTTGGTTTTGCTGCTGACTAAGGTGTGGCCTTAGGCAGTTTACGAGGCTGGCCAAACCTAGCTGTTTGACCTATAAAATGGTCCAGTAAGGTTGCTGTAGGGATTGAATATGATGACCTAGTAAGCACAACCTATCATCACGATGGAAAGAATCACTATTATGCACGGAGCCCCCTGGACTCAAAGTGTGGTCAAGGCACAGGCAGCATTAGCCTCAGCTGGGGTCTTTTTAGAAATGCAGCAACTCAGGCCCACCCCAGACCCACTGAATCCAAATCTGTTTTTTAACAAGAGAGAAGCAGATGTGGCTCAAGCAATTGAGCTCCCGCCTACCACATGGGTTTGGTTCCCAGTGCCTCCTAAAAAACAAGGAAGACGAATGGACACAGCAAGTATAAACAATGAGGGGGTGGGGAGAAATAAATAAAATAAATCTTTGAAAACAAACAAACAAACCAAGATCCCTAGGTGATTTGTATGCACTTTGGTTTGGGAAGCCTTGCCCTAGGAGGTTATGGATGGAGTTCTGGGAGCTTGTGGACCTCTTGAAATTCTGCGTGCCTATGTGCATTTTTCTGAAGCTGAGCGTTGGCCTCTTTCAAGTGATTCCCAAAGGGGTTTGGGGAATGCCCTTGGCAGTTTTACATTTTTGATGGTTCCAGTAGCAGAGTAGATGGTAGACAGGAACCTTTCATGGGGGTCCAAAGGAAGAAGACACATTTAAGGCAGAAGAAATGAGAGGGAGTGGAGGGGAGGCGGCAGGTGTGAGCATGAGCGTGCAGGGAGTTGATTGTATGACTTTTAGGACTGGGGTGGACGAAGTGAGACCAGGAGTTGAGAATGACCCTCAACAACAACAACAACAAAAAGCAAACAAATAAAAGGAAGAAATAAAAAAGAGAATGTCCCTCAGGTTTTGGGCATGTACGATGGCTGAACATATGGTTGCACTATTCATCGAGAGAGTGGAGGGCAGGAGAAGGAGCAGTTTGTGAAGAGGGCCTTAGGGAGTTCAGGAAATGATGCATTGAGTGAGAATTTTCTGGGGAAACTAGAAGCAACAGATCCCTGCTTATATGAAGCTTGCCTTCTGCCTAGCTGAAGTCGGTACTAGTCAACAGTGAGTTATTGATCAACAACACCAAGAATACCATGTAGAATGGGTTGAAGAGTGTCCGCCCAGATCCTCAGAATTTCACCTTAATTAGAAATAGGGCTTTTGCAGATGTAACTCATTAAGATGAGGTCATACTGAATTAGAGTAGACTTTAAATCCAAGGATTGTTAACCTTATAAGAGGAGACATGACAGCTACACAGAAAGAAGAGGGTCATGTGAAGATGGAGCAGAGATTGCTGCATTTACAAGCTCAGGTATGCCAAGGACTGCCAGGAGACACCAGAAACTTAAAAAGGCAAGGGAGGATTCTTCCTGAGCCTTCAGGAGCACGGACTTGTTGACTCCTTGATTTTGGACTTCTAGCCTTCAGAACCATAGGAAAATAATTTTCTGTTGCTCTAAGCTCCTGATAGCCCCCTAGCTTATGAGTGTCTGTGTTTAGTTCCAGTGTCTGCCGAGATGGACTCTCTCTTGTTCACAATTCCCAGGAGAGAGAGCCTGATTGGCCCACCTCAGGTCAGGTATCTATTCCTGGACCAATCAGCTGAGGCCAGAGTAACTGTCATGAAGTAGAGAAAAGGTGTTCTTAGGAGATGCCCCATGGAGACGGGCAGACACGACCCATGGGCAGGACGTGGCGGCAGGCTCTTTGAATAGTGCTATTGTCCTGCCGAGGATGGCCACTGAACGAGTGGTTTGATGTGGTGGAAGCAGCAATGAAGGCTTTTTAATGGGCAGAGCTTGTGTGGTTATTCTCTGTCCTTGGACTTTCAAACATAAACAAATAGGCTTAATTGTGAAAGAAGAATCTTTGACTAAAATTTTATGCATCTAGATGAAACCGTCTGGTCTACCTCTCTGCCTTCAGTCAGATAAAATAGTTATATTTCCAGATGGGAAGTCTGAGGAAGTACGGTTAGCTAGTGACTGAAGAGGGGGGCTGAAAACCAGCTCTCTCACCTTTTGATACAATTTCTTATTTGCCATGGCCAACTCCCTGCACGTCTTGAGTGGCTAATCGTATAATGCAGGAGGTGATAGGAGCTCACTGAGATTGCTAGCTTGCTCTCTGCGAAACACTTTCCCTACTTTATTTATTTTAATCCTCTTATCAACTCAGTGAAGTAGTTATTATTACTCCATTTTATAGGTGAGGGTTCAAACAACTTGCCCAATGTCACAGTTGATGAACAGAGGGACTAAATCTGGCCTCACAGCCTGTATGCTTCACTTTGATACAATTGATGCTTTCCAAACCCTAGGCATCTAGAGAGACTGCCCTGTCCACAGTATCTGCTGAGAGATCAGATTTGTCATTGTTCTGATATCATGTGACGACTCCCAGCTCAGCAGAGAAGATACCAGACCCAAGAACAGCCAATTCATTGGCTGTCTGGTAGCCTATTGGGAGGTCCGGCCTGGGAACTTTTCCCAACATGGTTGTGGTGATTAGATTAGGCTCCTCAGATTCTCTTTCTCTAGAATTTGAACTGGAAATATAGGGATTGAGAGTCAAAGAGTTAGCAGTGAGGATGGACTCACTTTGATAATCAAGGGCTGCAGAAGAAGCAAGAGAACTTGTTTGCAGAAGTTGTCTTGGGTCTTGGCTGCCCTTCCATTTAATGCACCACATTCAGTCTCTGGAAAGCCTGGGTTTGGGGCTCTTCTAGGGTTCTGGTGGGAATTCTCTCTATCTAGCAGTTAAGTTCCTCAAAATAAGTGCCCCTCATTTGAGGCAGCCCAAGTGAGCCTCAGATCCTTCCAGAGCACTGATCAACAGCAGTTAGGTTTTTGTTGTTCAAATAGGAATTACTTGATTATCGGTGAGAACCAAGACAATTAAGGGAGGGAAGGTATAAGATTAGAGAGAGAAAGAGGGAACCATTAGTGCCTGGGTGAAAGGGTAAGCTATTTGCCCGGTTGAAGGTGGGAGGCTAAACCACTTGATCTTACTAGGTCTAGTATTCTGTGACCCACTGACTAGGACTTGTCTATTAACAGGATGGTTCTGTTGACTTATAGAAGCAAATATTACCCCCATCTGGATGAACTTCTGCACCCATGCAAGCCTGGTGAATCATAGTTAGTCCTAGACTCTGTTGGTCAAGACCCTTCAGGTTCTATGCGATAGAAACTCAATTCAAACAAACTTAAGTTAAAAAAAAAAAAAAGGAAGAAAGAAAGAAAGAAAAAAATCTATTTGGATCTCTTTCAGGCATGATGTAATTTAAATTACATCTGATAGTACTTTCTATGATAATGGAACTGTTCTACATCTGTGCTCTGCAGGACAGTTGCCACTAACCACATGTGGCTATTGAACACTGGAAATGTGGCTAGCATGACAGGGGAGCTGGATTTTTAAATTTAATTTTAATTAATTTAAATTTAAATAGCTCCATGTGGCTAGTTGGTACCATATTGACCAGTGCAGAGCCAGATGCTCAAATGAGGCCACCTGGGCTGTCTCTCTCGCTCTCAGAGGCGCTCCGACTGGCTCTTCTTAGTTCCTGGGTCCACACCAGGACCTGCCATGTTCATGGGCATTGGGAACTCTGCCAGGTCTGGTCACCTGTCTGACCCCATGAACAAAGTTCACCTCCTCTGAACCACGAGAAACTGGTCCCAGGAAAAGAGGACCATTAGGTCCTCTGCTTCAGAAGAGGGGAGGGGGAGCAGCTGGGCTGGCAAAGCCTCGCCCCTGCAGCCCAGCCCCCCTGGACCACAGCCCTTGCAGAGGGGGAGGCAGGGGTGCGAAGGGAGGAATGAGCTTTCACTTGACGCACGTTTATGGACACCTTTGTGCCTGGGGCGGTTAGATGCTGGGGACACTAATGAAATCACGAAAAGAGCGAGAGAGAAAGCCACTGCTCCTTCGCAGGAGGGCTTCCCATTCTGAGAGGGGACACTGGCTCCTGAAGATACAGCACAGGGCGGAGTGCCCCAGCAGAGAGGGTTGAACACAGTGCTCTCAGGAAACTAATTCTGTCTTAATTTAGCAAAAACGCAAGCCCTGGTTTTCCTTAGCTGGCAAGCTGCTGATAAGCAGAAATTGCTTCAGTTCTCATTAAAAAAAAAAAAAAAAAAACGATGGCTTAACAAAAATCAGGAAACAAAGTCCAGTCTCGGATACGGGCCAGCGTCTCGCCAATGGCTAGGCACGGGCGGTCTGAAAATAAATAGAGCAGGGGCCTATTAACAAATGTCTTTAAAACAGATCAGACTGAGAGGCTGAAATGACAACAGCCGCCACGGGCTCCTCTGGCACTTTGCACTCCTTAGAGAATTGCTCAAAACCGGGTTACCAAAGAGCTTGGCCTGCCTGCCTGCCACTTGGCTTAGGCAGAGAAGGCACTTCTCTGCTGTGGGGGTGGGCCACTGGCCTCCGGGCCCCTTGGCCCCCCTCCCAGTCCCAGCCCTGACCAGTCAGCCCAGCAGCGCTGAGCCCTCTCTGGGGCCAGGACGTGGAACGCTCCGCAGCCAGCTCCTTGTCGCCCCCCAGAAACCTGCCCTGTGCTGGGTTAGCTCAGCTCTCTCTGGCCTGGGCATGCCCTGGCAGTGGGATATCAGAATAATTGTTCTGCTTTTCGTGGGGCGTTGATTGAATATTAACCCATTTTATCCCCCCTAACAAGCCCAGGGGGTAGATCCTTAGTAGCCCCACTCTACAGATGGGTGAATGGAGCACTGAGATGTGGATAATTTACACCAAGTCACAACTCCCATAAATGGAGAATAGGGATTTGAACCCAGGCAATAGGTTCCCAAGTCCACATGCTCCACCGCTACCTTCCACTGCTCCTGTTGGTCCCGACAGAGACCCTCTGAGATAGGTACTACCTTGAGACCCATTTTTCAGATGGGGATGGGAGATGTCTAGCTGGTTTAGCGTAATAAACAACAAGGTGCTTGGGGATGTGGAACCCTGGTTCCTGGTCTGGGCTCTGTATCCAACATGCTCTGTGACCTTGGGATTGTCACTCACCCTCTCTGGGCCTAGATTTTTTTTGTCTAGGAGGCATGGGTAGCATCTTTCCCTGCCTAACCACAGCCATTGTTTTTGAGCTTCTACATGTGCTGGGCTTGCACTAGTCACTCTACACACTTACCTCTTTTCATCTTCAAACAGAACCCTGAGGCGGAGGGCACAAGGAACTCATCCAGGGTCACCCAGAGAGTTCCAAATGATGGTGATGGAATTTGAACCCAAGCCTATTTGGTTCTGAAGCACCCACGTTCCCTTTTTTTGACAATGTAGGGCTCACATGACGTAATGGTTTTAAAAGCACTAGGGGAATGGGAAAATTCTATACGTTATCACAATTAAAAAAAAACAAAAACAAACACAAAAATGAAATCTGATTGGGGGCTGGAGGATGCTGCATCTCCACCAGGAGAAGGTGGCTGGATTCTAATCATCAGCTTCAGGGGGAATTCTGTTGTGTCTTGTAGGGTGGGCAGCAGGACAGCAATGTAAACTCTTGGTCCTCTCCCCCAACAATTACTAAGGGAAAAATGGGAAGGTCTTGAGGGTGGGAAATGGGGAGGGGAAGGGGGGAAGGAGAGCAGGGACAGACAGACTGAGGTGGCCAAGGGTGAAGGAGCGAAGGCCAAGATGCCTGCTGGGCTCTGCCCCGCTCCCCTGCACCTGCCTCCTTGCCTTCAGAATTAGACGGATCAGCTGGACTGTGACAGCCTCCGGCACTCTGCAGCCCCAAGGAGGTTTATGGTCCCCTCCCCTCCTGGGTGATGGATGGCTGCTTTTGGGTGGGCATTTACCCCCCACTCTCCGATTTTCTATTTGGAAGATCTCTCAACTGCTGAGAGAATTCACTTTGTCTCTCAAGGACACTGAAACCTGTACAAACAGTGTCTGATAAAAAACAACAACAACACAACAACCCTTTTTTTGTTTGCCAGGGATCAAAAGCTCCCCAGACATTTTCAAAGCAAGCCAGGGTGCTTTGGCTATATCGTGCAGCCTGGAATTCTGAGTGGCACAGGAGAAAGGGAGCTCAGGTGGTTTCTAGGTCCTTCCTGGGGGTGCTGGTGGAGTGGGAATCAAGTGCCCTACCTAGCAGAGGGCAGGTGGAAACAGAGAGGAAAGGGGGTCAAATTCTAGGTTGTGGGGCTGAGGGGCAGTGAAACTCCTAGAGGGAGCTTTGCTGGGGGGAAGGTGGCAGGTCCCCGGGGTGGGGCATCCAAATGGCTGGCCCTCTGGACAGTTCACAAGCTTGGAGAGAAAGCTCTGCACGCTGAGAGTTGCCATGGCCACTGGCCTAAGTGGGGGCTTCCAAACAGGATGAATCCCCCTTTGCTCCCCACAGGTCCTCAGCAAATAGGGTGTGAGGCAATCAGCGAGCTGCCACCAGCCCGTGGGCAGCCCATGTCTCCTCCTGGCTGAAGCTTGATCTGGCTTCAGCATCCAGCCAGGTCTTTTTATATGCCTTACTCCCCTCCTGGAAATCTGAAGCTGGACTCAGGTTGAAGAGCTAGGAGAGCTTGGGAAGAGCTGATCCACCTCTGCCCAAACATCCTTCCCCTTCTCGTCTGCTTTGGAAATCGTTCCTGAGCCACGAGTTACGGGCATGACCTCTGGAGCCAGGCAGCCCTGGCGCGCCATCTTGTTAATCCTCTGGCAAGTTGCTTATCCACCGCATAGTGACTTAAAACAAACATAAATGTTCATTTGGGAGTGGCTCATGTGGACTGTTCTGGCTGTGAGTCTCCTGAAGTTGTGGTCAAGCTGTCATTTGGGCTGGGGGATCCACTTCCCGGCGGCTCACACACTTGTTGGCAAATCCACGCTGGTTCCTGGCAGGAAGGCTCAGTTCCTCGTCATATGGACCTCCCCATGGGGCTGCTTGAGTGTCCTCATGGCATGGCAGGCGGCTCTCCCCAAGGCGAGTGCTCTTAGAGAGCAGGCAGAAGCCGCAGTGTCCTTCGTGAGCTAGCCTCAGAAGTCGCACGCGGTCTTCTCCACACTATCCTATTGGTTGCACAGTTCAGCCCTATTTGATGTGGGCCAAGGCTGCAAAAGGACATGAATCTCAGAGTTGAGGACCACTGGGGGCCTTCTTGGAGGCTGGCAGCCAGATCCTCCTCTGGATTCAGTTGCCTCAAGTGTGGGACAATGACGATGCCTATTTTGCCGTACTGGACTGAGGAGTAGCAATGATATACATAAAACCGCCAGGCACGGTGCTTGGAACGGCGTAGGCGCTCAACAAATTATTATCATCCTTCCATAGCAATATTAGCGGAAATTATATGATTAGCCCTCAGGGCTAGAATAGCACCTGGGGTATGTCGCAAGCTTATTCTAAGTGCTTTACAGGCAACAGTTCATTAGATCTTCACAACAATCCCAAGAGGTAAATACTATTGTCATCTCTCTTTTATAGGTGTGGAAACTGAGACCTCATGCTTTAGTGAATGTAGGGCGAGGATTTGAACCCCAACAGCCTGACTTCCCAGCCTACACTGTGACTAGACCAAGTCCCAGAGACCCCCCCCTTCCAAGAAGACTTTCTGGAAGAATCTTTTTTTCAGGCATAGTTAATTGCTTCCTTCTCCCTGCCCTGTAAGTCCTTGTGGTGCAATGACCTGGAATCAGGACATCTAACTTACATGGGTCAGTATAAATACCAGGACTGTTGTATTTTTGGTTTGTAATTCCACTCTTTACTACCTACAGGATTAAAAAGGCAAATGCATAAAATGTGATGATAAATTGATGGTTTTGGACTCATAATGTATCAACCTGTAATTTGTGACAAGAACTACATAAAGGTGGGGGGTGGGGATAGTTTGTGGATACTATTGAAGTTAAGTTGGTATCTAAGCAAATGAGATTGTTAGAGATTTAGAATGATAAATTTAAGTACCATGGTAACCCAAAGAAAACGTCACAGAATATGCAAACTCATACAGACAGAAAGTAGAGTATAAGTTAGCAGGGACAGGGGGCAGGGACAGTGGGGAGGGAATGGAAATGAGTGTATGGTTTTCAACTGGGGCGAAGGGAAAGTTCTAGTAATGGATGGTAGTGAGGGGACTGCAACAACGTGAATGTGGTCAATCCCACTGATTGACCTTGGGCTTCTGCGATTGACCGGTGGTTTCACGGGCTCTTGTATTTCAACCTCTCCATAGCTCTGGGATGTGGTTCACATCCCGCTTCAAAGATGGGGTACGCTTGGGAGGGGTTGGGATGGGAAGAGTCATGTTGTAAATGTTTCCACAAACGAAAAAAGACAGAGAAACTAAAGATATAATGATTATTAAATGCAATACATGGTACTGGATGGGATCTAAGAAAGGAGGAGAAAAGGCTCAAAAGGACATAAGAAAAAAATCGGAACATATAAACTGTAAGCTTTATGTCAACATTAAATTTCTTGAATTTGATAACTGCACTTAAAGGTGTGTGTATAAGTAAATATCCTTGTTTGTAAGAAATGTTAATGGGAATATTATGTATTCAAGGAGTATGATATGTGTAACCTGCTCTCAAATGTTCAGAAAATGGATAGATGGGTAGAGAGAGAGAGAGACAGATAGAATGATACGGCAAAGGTGGTAAAATGTTAAAATTGGTGGGTCTGGGTGTGTTGGAATTCTCTCTGTGGGGTTTTGTATTATTTTTGTAACTGTCCAGTAAGTTTGAAATTATTTCAAAATAAAAAGTTAAAGAAAAAAAAAAAGAGCATCTAGCTCGGCCATTTCCTCACTGCCTGACTGTAGGTGAGTTTCTCATCTTCTAATGCTCAGAGTCCCCATCTATGAAGCGGGATGTGAACCACATCCCAGAGCTATGGAGAAGCTGAAATACAAGAGCCCGTGAAATCACCGGTCAATCGCAGAAGCCCAAGGAGCTCCATCCACGTTTGTTTGGGATGACTGACCCCTTTCACCACCTCGCCCCTTTCCCTGTAACAAAACCTGCTCTTTGGGGGCCCTGGGACATTCAGGGACAGGGATCAGGTGATGACTCAGCTCACTCCTAGCTTAAGACTGGCAACTTGACCTTGGGTCAGACTGATAGGCCTGGACAAGTGACTGGCTGTCGGGGAGGAGCGGGAAGAGAGACCTTGATTCCAAATTTCTAAAAACCTGGGGTGGTCAGTGGATGGTGATCCCCCACTGAGCTAGAGGACAAGGCAGTGATAGCTGGAGGTGGGGTCCCATAAGCCCTGGGTAGGTCTCTCCTGCTATTAAGCAGCTGCACCTCCCTTGCTGGGGTAAGTTCCTTCTCTCAGCCCTCCCAGCACTCACACAGTGTGGATGCGGTTATGAGAATGGACTCCGGCGCAGACTGGGCGATCTAGGGAAATGTCTCTCACCCCAGTCACCTGATCAGCTGAATGATGATATCAAGGTGGTCTCACCTTACACAGCATTGTCGAGAGAGTTCAGTGAGACATTTCCAGTGAAGTGCTCACTTAGCCCAGTGCTGGGCGCTGGACAGCACTCAGTAGATGCTACTGCTATCATGGACCGAGCAACTGGATTCTGCTCAGTGACCAGCATGTTGTTCAGCAAGCAAGAGGCAGGAGTGTGGCAGCCTCAGGCTAGCCCATCCTCCTCCTCCTCCCTCTCCTGGCCCAGGATCTCCAACACAAGTGTCCCCTTCTTCAGTTAGAGAGCCAGTTGCTCTCAGCCTCAGTAGGGGCAGCCAGGCCTCAGACCTCCCAGCAGGGATCCCCCTAGTAGAAAACGTGGAGTGATGGCTTCCATCCCCATGTTGCACCTAAGCACCAGTGCTGCCATGTTTGCCTGCCCACCCCTTATCATTGATAAAATTCTGCCATGTGTGCCATCTCATCTGGGCTTTAGAGAGGTTACTTTTCTTGCCCAAGGCCAGCAAGTGGCTGAGACAGGACTGGCTCCAACTTTTCTCTTTGTATTCTATCAGGCTGCTGTGCAAGCACCAGGAAGGGCTGGGGTTGGATTTGTCCTCCCAAAAGATATGTTCAAGTCCTAACCCTGGGTATCTGTGAATGTGACCTTATTTGAAATAGGGTCTTTGCAAGTGTCATCAAGGTAAGATGAGGTCCTACTGGGTTGGTGTGGGCCCTAACGCCAATGACTGATGTCTCTTTAAGAGGAAGGAGAGGGCGATTTGGACACAGAGACACAGAGAGACATGGGGAGAAGGCCACAGGCAGAGCGAGGCAGAGACGCTGGGAAGAGGCCAGGAAGGCTCCTCCTCCAGAGACTGTGGAGGGAGCGTGGCCCTGCCGATACCTGGATTTTGGACTTCTGGTCTCCAGAACTGTGAGACAGTAAATTTATGCTGTTCGAAGCCACCCCGTTTGTGGTTCTTTGTTATGGCAAACCTAGGAAATGAATACAGAGGAATCATTTAGATTTGCCCCATTTCTATCACATTCCTTACCAGGCAGCATTTCTAGATAAAACCTAGGAAGAGAGAGTTTCTATTTATATTTATTGAGCTCCTTCTCTTGCCAGACACTTTATATAAGTCATCACATTGGTTCCAATTTAGTCCTCAAGGGAAACTCTTGAGATGGGTGTTCTTACTCTGATCACAGATGAAGAGGTGAATATTGAGAGGCCAAGGAACGTCCCCAAGGTGACAGCTGCTAAGTGGGGAGCAGGACTCTCACCTCAACCTGCCCGACTTTCTGCAGCCTGTGCTGTTTCTAGCACAGCACGTGCCAGGGATTGAGGACTCCTGCATGCACGGCAACTCAGAATAATTTGAGTGTAGGCCTGGGATTGCACAGTAACTCCACCAACAAGGTGAAGTCAGGTCTTTGTGGAGCTGATGGGTTTGGGGACGACTCAGGCTTTGGAACCCGGCAGACCTGGACTCAGCTATGGCTCTGCTGCTCCAGAGCTGTGAGTCTTGGGCAAACCATGTCACACCACCTGCTGAACGGGAGCAGTGTTCCCTGGCTTGCAGGATTGCAAATCGTGTATATAAACTGAGTTCAAGCAAGAGCAGCCCTGGTATTCCCTATTTTTCCTGGGAGATTGGGAGAGGAAGCAGAATTATCGGGAGCACAGGGAAGTGCTTTGCTTTTTCTCTACTCCCTGCCCTGGAGACCTCTCACCTACACTCAAGGTGCTGCAAGTAGAACAAACTGCCTCCCAAGTCTTCAGCAACATGTCCCTTGTGCTTCCGGGTAACAATGGCTTTTACTCTGAGTCACAGGCTTGCCACACACAGTTGCCTGCACAGTGAAGTGGGTCCAAGGAAGGGGTGCCAGCTCCTCTGCTGGCATGAAAGCTGGGGCGGGTCTAACAATTAGAGCATGAATATCAATGCCTCAGGATGTCCAGTGACATGACAGACATAATTTGATTCAGCAACCATGTAATGATCACTTTACTGAGTCAGTGAAGGGACCCGACTGTATCCCTTAAGGTAAAGTTCCGCTGCAAGTAATAGAGACTTCAAGTAACAATGACTTCAACAAGAATCCAGTTTATTTCTCTTTCCCCTAAAATCTCAGAGGCAGGTGGTCCAGGGCTGGTAAGAGGGCTTTGCTCTAGGAAGTCTGGTTGGACTTAGGCTCCTTCCATTTTGCAGGTCCACCATACATGGTCTCCATACCCAATGTTACCTCATGGTCTAACATGACAGTTCCAGCTCCAGCCATCAGGTCCATTTCCAGCAGGAAGGTGGAATGGGTGGAGGAGAAAGGCAAAGAGGGCATACCAGCTTTCTCTTAAGGAGGATTCCTGGAAGATACTACCTGATACTTATGTTTAGATCCCATTTCAGAACTTGGTCATATGACCATACTCAGCTGCAAGGTGAAGTTGGGCAGCTGTATGGACAGCTAAAAATTGGGGATTCTATTACTTTAGAAAAGCAGTGACATGTTTACATTTTTATTATGGACTAGATACTATATCTTACCTTCTTTGTCTCAACAATTCTGCTAGTTGATTACTTTCATTCCCCTTATATAAATGAGAAAACTGATCATCAGAGAGGTTAAGTAACAAGTTCTAGATCACCCAGTAAGAAAGTGGTAAAGCTGGGCTTCAAGGCAAAGCCTGTCTGACTCTCAATCCTGTGCTGCTACCTTCTTTTTTGGAAGGCCTGTGCTAGGGGCAGGGATACCCAAGAAGAATAGAATACCTTCTCTCCTCAAGTTATTTAATGATACAACTGCAATTGTGTGGCTTTTCTGGGTATAAGGAGGTAACTGCCCTAGGTTTTGGATATAATGTACTGTCAACTGCTTTGCCCCGGAATCTATTTCAGACTTGTGTGGAGGTGTCAGGGTCTCAGCAAGGGGGTGCCTTGACTTCCCTTGGTAAATAAAGGAAGAGTAGTCACTTTCCTGTGGACTGTTCCCAGGCTTCACCCAGGGCCACCAAGCTCAATGCGACTTTTCTGAACCCTTCTCAGGTTCCAGGCACTGTGCTAGATGCACGGCCCAAGAAACCAGACTAGACCTCGAAGAAATCAGGGTGCTACACTTAACACGAGAGGAAAGCCTTGATCTCGGCACCGGGCCTCTCTCTTTGAAGCGTCAGACATTTCTGGTCATTGGCTCCTCATTGCCTGGGCACTGTGTAGGGTGAGAAGGGCAGGGCCCAGTTTGCTCAGCTTCTCTGCCAGGTGATATGAGGCTGGTGTGCAGACCAGGCCCTCTCCTGGTGGGCGGCAGGCCAAGTCGTCTCGGTATTGGCCATGCACCTCAGGTCCGAGCAGGCTGCGCTCACCTGGATGTGCTGGTGGGGGGTGGGTCCCATTCAGGAATGTGGACTGCACGACCAATACAACTGATTTCCCGACAAGTCTATGCACTGCTGTGGCACTTCCTTGCCTCATGTCCCACCGTCCCATCTCAATCCTCATTGCCTAGAGTGTGTGTGCATGTGTGTGTTGGGAGAGCACAGATAGATAGCTTCCCTCTCTTTTTTTTTAACTAAAAAGTAAACACAGATGATTAAATATATACATTTCTCAATTAAATGTAATGGATACATATAAATTTTTTTTTGGATCAAACAATATGTTACACAATATATTTGGTTCATAGTAACGCATTCACACAGTATTTGTCCTTTTGTGTCTGGCTTGCTTCACTCAACATAATGTCCTCCAAGTTCATTCATGTTGTCATATGCTTTATGACTTCATTTCTTCTTTCAGCTGCATAATATTCCATCGTGTGAATAGACCACAGTTTGTTTATCCATTCATCTGTTGATGGACACCTGGGTTGTTTCCAGCTTTTGGCAATGGTGAATAATGTGGCTATGAACATCGGTGTGCAGATGTCTGTTCGTGTCACTGCTCTCAGTTCTTCTGGGTATATACCCAGTAGTGGTATTGCAGGGTCACGTGGCAAGTCTATATTCAACTTCTTTAGGAACTGCCAAACAGTCCTCCATAGTGGTTGTACCATCCTGCATTCCCACCAACAGTGAAGAAGAGTTCCTATCTCTCCACATCCTCTCCAACACTTGTAGTTCTCTGTCTTTTTAATAGTGGCCATTCTGATAGGTGTGAAATGATATCTCATTGTAGTTTTGATTTGCATTTCCCTAATCATGAGTGATATTGAGCATTTCTTCATGCTTTTTTTTTGCCATTTGTATTTCTTCTTTGAAGAAATGCCTATTCAAATCTTTAGCCTATTTTTTAATTGGGTCGTTTGTCTTTTTATTGTTGAGTTGTAACATCTCTTTATATATCCTGGATAGTAAACCCTTATCTGATATGTGATTTCCAAATATTTTATCCCAATGAGTTGGTTGCCTTTTCACCCTTCTGACAAAGTCCTGTGAGATGCAAAAGTGTTTCATTTTGAGGAGGTCCCATTTATCTATTTTTTCTTTTGTTGCACGTGCTTTGGGTGTAAGGTCCAAGAAACTACCACCTACTACAGGCCTTGAAGATGTTTCCCTACATTTTCTTCTAGTAGTTTTATGGTCCTGGCTTTTATATTTAGCTCTTTAATCCATTTTGAGTTGATTCTTGTATAGGGGGTGAGATAGGGGTCCTCTTTCATTCTTTTGGTTATAGATATCCAGTTCTCCCAACACCATTTGTTGAAGAGACTTTTTTCCCATTAGTGTGGGCTTGGTAGGTTTGTCAAAAACCAGTTGACTGTATAGGTGAGGGTATATTTCTGGGTTCTCAATTCTATCCCACTGATTAATGTGTCTATCTTTATGCCAGTACCATGCTGTTTTGACCACTGTAGCTTTGTAATATGTTTCAAGGTCAGGCATTGAAATTCCTCCCATATTGCACTTCTTTTTTAGACTGCTTTTGGCTATTCGGGTGCACTTACCCTTCAAGATGAATTTGGTAATTGCCTTCTCTAATTCTGTAAAGTAAGCTGTTGGGACTTTGATTGGTATTGCATTGAATCTATAAATCAGTTTGGGCAAGATTGACATCTTCACGATATTTATTCTTCCAATCCATGAACACGGAATGTCTTTCCATTTGTTTAGGTCTTTTTAAATTTCTTTTAGCATTGTTTTGTAGTTTTCTGCATATAGGTCCTGTACTTCTTTGGTTAAATTAACTCCTAGGTATTTGAGTCTTTTTGTTGCTATTGAAAATGGAATTTTCCTCCTGATTTCCTCCTCAGGTTGTTCAGTAATAGTGTACAAAAACATTACTGATTTTTGCATGTTGATCTTGTATTCTGCCACTTTGCTGAACTCATTTATTAGTTCAAGTAGCTTTGTTGTGGATACTTCAGGATTTTCTAAATACAGGATCATGTCATCCGCAAACAGTGAGAGTTTTACTTCCTCTTTTCCTATTTGGACGCCTTTAGTTTTTTTTGTCTTGTCTAATTGCCCTAGCTAGAACTTCTAGTACAATGTTGAATAACAATGGTGACAGTGGGCATCCTTGTCTTGTTCCTGATCTTAGAGGGAAAGCTTTCAACCTTTCCCCATTGAGTATGATGTTGGCTGTGGGTTTTTCATATATGCCTTTTATTATATTGAGGAATTTTCCTTTTAGTCCTATCTTTTGAAGTATTTTTATCAAAAAAGGATGTTGGATTTTGTCAAATGCCTTTTCTGCATCTATTGAGATGATCATGTGGTTTTTTTTCCTTCAACTTGTTAATGTGGTGTATTACATTGATTGATTTTCTTATGTTGAACCAGCCTTGCATTCCAGGAATAAATCCCACTTGGTCGTGATATGTAAGTCTTTTGATATGCTGTTGGATTCGATTTGCAAGTATTTTGTTGAGAATTTTTGCATCTATGTTTATTAGAGAGATTGATCTGTAATTTTCTTTTCTTGTGGAATCTTTATCTGGCTTTGGTATCAGGGTGATGTTGGTTTCATAAAATGTGTTGGGTAATTTTCCCTCCTCTTCAATTTTTTGGAAGAGTTTAAACAGGATTGGTGTTAATTCTTCTTGAAATGCTTAGTAGAATTCATCTGTGAAGCCATCTGGTCCTGGACTTTTCTTTGCTGGGAGATGTTTGATGACGAATTCAATCTCCTTAAATGTGATTGGGTTGTTAAGTTCTTGTATTTCTTTTAGCATCAGTGTAGGTTGGTTGTGTGTTTCCAGAAATTTGTCTGTTTCATCTAGGTTGTCTAGTTTGTTGGCATATAGTTTCTCATAATATCCTCTTATGATTCTTTTTATTTCTGTGAGGTCATTTGTAATTTCCCCCCTTTCATTTCTATTGTATTTATTTGCATCTTCTCTCTTTTTTTCTGTTAGTCTAGCGAGGGGTTTGTCAATTTTATTGATCTTCTCAAAGAACCAGCTTTTGGTTTTGTTGATTTTCTCTATTGTTTTTCTGTTCTCATTTTCATTTATTTCTGCTCTAATCTTTATTATTTCTTTCCTTCTGCTTGCTTTGGGATTGATTTGCTGTTCTTTTTCTAGTTTCTCTAGTTGTTCAGTTAAATCTTTGAGTTTAGCTCTTTCTTGTTTTTTAATATAGGCATTTAGGGCTATAAATTTCCCTCTCAAGACTGCCTTCGCTGTATCCCATAAGTTTTGATATGTTGTGTTCTCATTTTCATTTGTCTCAATATATTTACTGATTTCACTTGCAATTTCTTCTTTGACCCACCGAATATTTAGGAGTGTGTTGTTCAGTCTCCACACATTTGCAAATTTCCTTTTTTCCTGGCTGTTATTGATTTCTAGTTTCATTCCATTATGATCTGAGAAGGTGCTTTGTATAATTTCAATCTTTTTATATTTATTGAGAGCTGTATTGTGACCTAACATGTGGTCTATGCTGGAGAAAGATCCATGGGCACTTGAGAAGAATGTGTAACCCACTGAGTTTGGATGCAGTGTTCTGTATATGTCTGTTAGGTCTAACTTGTTTATCATATTGTTCAAGTTCTCTGCTTCCTTGTTGATCTTCTGTCTAGTTGTTCTGTCTAATGATGTGAGTGGGGTGTTGAAGTCTCCCAACAATTATTGTAGAAATGTCTATTTCTCCCTTCAGTTTTGCCAGAGTTTGTCTCATATTTTGGGGCACCCTGGTTAGGTGCATAGATATTTATGACTGTTATATCTTCCTGGAGGATCGTCCCTTTTATTAATATATAATGGCCTTCTGCATCTCTTATCACTTTTTTGCATTTGAAGTCTGTTTTGTCTGATATTAGTATAGCTGCCCCTGCTCTTTTCTGTTTACTATTCACGTGGAGTATCATTTTCCAACCTTTTACTTTCAGCCGGCTTGTATCCCTGGTTCTGAGGTGAGTTTCTTGTAAGCAGCATATGGATGGCTCATGGTTTTTTATCCATTCTGTCAGCCTATATCTTTTGATTGGGGAATTTAATCCATTCACATTCAATGATATTACTGAAAATGCACTATTTTGTATTCTTTGGTTTTCATGTCATCTTGTTTTTGTCTCTCTTTTTACTCTTTTGGTTATCCTTTCTGCTTTTCTTTCTTCTATACTCTCCTCCAAGCCTCTCTCTCCTGTCTTTTTCTTTCAGGTTCTAAGGCTTCCTTTAATATTTCCTGCAAAGGTGGATTCTTTTTTGCAAACTCTCTTAGTTTCTGTTTATTTGTGAATACTTTATACTCACCTTCATATCTGAAGGACAGTTTTGCTGGATAAAGAATTCTCGGCTGGCAGTTTTTCTCTTTCAGTTTCCTAATTGTATCATACCACTGTCTTCTCGCCTCCATGGTTTCTGAAGAGAAATCTGCACAAAGTCTTACTGGACGTCCTTTGTACGTGATCGTTTGCTTCTCTCTTGCTGCTCTGAGAATTTTCTCTTTATCTTTTACATTTGACATTCTGAATAATATGTGTCTTGGCGTAGGTCTATTTGGATTTATTCTCATTGGGGTACGGTGTGCTTCTTGGACATGTAAGTTCATTTCTTTTGTGAGAGTTGGGAAATTTTCAGTTATTATTTCCTCAAATACTCTTTCTGCCCCTTTTCCTTTTTCTTCCCCTTCTGGAATTCTCATGACACGTATGTTGTTGTGTTTTGTGTTGTCATTCAATTCTCTGAACCCCTGCTCAATTTTTTCCATTCTTTTCTCTCTCTGTTCTTTTCTTTCTTCAATTTTAGCTGCTCTGTCTTCGGTATCACTAATTCTTTCTTCTATCATTTCGAGTCTGCTGTTATATGCCTCAAATGTGTTTTTGACTTTACCTATTGTGTCTTTCATTCCCGTGAACTCCGTTACTTTTCTGTTCAGGATTTCAAATTCCTCTTTGCGTTTGCTCAATGTCTTCTTGATGTCATTTTTCTCTAACTATATTGTCTTTCATCTCATTAATTTGATTTAGGAAATTTGTGCTCATCTCACTGATTAGTTCTCTCAAATTCTGCATCTCTTCTGGGACTTTGATGTATTCCTTTTCTTGGGCCATGTCTTCTATTTTCTTAGTATGGCTCGTAATTTTTTGCTGGTGCTTAGGAATCTGGTTAGGTTGTATTTTACTTAGATGCTCTATCTCTTTCTCTTTTATAGGGTTTTAGTGGCAGGAATCTGTGAGTTACCACAGCTCGTTGATTTTTGGCTCAGCCTTGATTGTTAGGATTGTCCTGCTGGTTGCTCAAAACTGGGCACTGGACCCAGTAATTAGCTGTAGAGTCATTTCCTAGGGCCTTGGGCAGGGAGGCTATAGAGGCCAGGAAAAGCATCTCCTATTTATTTTTAATTTTCTTACGTGTACTTCCTTGGTCTGCCAGGAGATAGCGCTCGTTGGCAGCTCTCAATTCAATGCCTGGTCGGAGTGTATTTGTTGTGACACAGACCAGATCAATGTGATAGAGCCTGTCTGAGGGCTAAGAGCCTTGTAATTCAAACTTTCTGAGATAGTTCTCCAGTCTTCTCTGGTAGCCCTGTCCCTTTTCCCAGCTAGGAAATAGTTCCACTGCCCTCTGAGTCCTCAACAATCAGTCCCTGTTAATAAAGGAGGAGATTGGGCGGTTTGTATATCTTTAGCCCCTGCAGGCTCCAAGGCAAACAGTGGTGCATCCCCACCCGACCTGGAAGGGCTCATAGGACTCAGCAGACCAAACCTGCCAGTCAAAAGCAGGGTCAGCCCCAGGCTCTCTCTCCCTCTCCTGTGGAGTCCTCAACAATTAGTCCAGTCTAGAAGAGAGGGAGGTTGCGAGGGTCGGATTTCTCCAGTCCTTCCTAGGATCCCAGGGCAAACCAACATGTGGAAGGGTCCGTGGGCTCGGCAGCCCAAATTTGCGGGTCAGAACCTGAGTCAGCCTAAAGCTGTGACCCTCTCTCTCCCCTTTCCGGGAGTGGTTGATCCCTGGAGCCCCCTTTGTCTGTAGTCGCAGGCCCAGAGGCCGGAGAATTCTAAAGAGTGTGGGGGAGGGTGCTGGCAGCAGCAGGTGCTGCTGGTTCCAACTCACCATTCTGTCATCGTGATTTCCCTCCTTTTGTCCCTCTCTCCCCTGGGTGGTGTGCAGCCTTCACCTGCTGTCCTAAACCCTAGAATCTATTTTGGGGCTGTTTCAGCCTGTTTTCTAGCTAGTTTTCTGGAGAAGAGATTCCCATGTCTTACTATCTTCCTGGAAGTCCCCATAACTCCTTTGATAGCTTTCTTCTTAAGAACAGCTAATGGGGAGCCGAAGTGGCTCAGTGGTTGAGTGCCAGCTTCCCACATACGAGGTCCCAGGTTCAATCCCCACCTCTGGTATCTAAAACAAAACAAACAAACAAAAGAACTGCTTATGTTAATACCTGCCATTTATTGACTGATCACTATACTTCAGTCCCTGGGGAGCCATTTTAACACACATTAGCTCCCCTGCCACATTATAAAGGATGTGGAAACTGAGGCTTTGAGAGGTGGTCATTTGCCCTGGCCTATGGCTAACAGGAAGTAACTGGACCTAAGCCCAGGCCCCGCCTGGACCCAGGGCTCAGTTCCTGTCCACCTCACTGTACAGCCTCCGGGCTCCTGTGTTGTATCTCCGACATTGCCTTGAATCCAATAGACCCCTGTCTGCTTCCAACCAGTGCAGTAGGGAGAGACCATGACAAATAATAGGAGTTCACCAGATGGACTGGTCAACACCGTCTCTGTAGGAGGCACTCACAGGAGCCAAAGCATAATGTTACAAAAGTTAAAAACATGAGCCAAATATAGTGAGTCTGGGTCCAGGCTGGGGCTCTTTGAAACAAAGGAACCTCCCAAGATGCCCCTCTTGTGTTCCCCTGGTACCTGCTGGGCGTGGGTCAGAGATTCATTAATTCAGGAATGAGGGAACCAGAGGGTTGCTAAAGCTGGTTCACAGGAGTATACCAGAGGCTAAAGTACAGGCATTGAAAGAAAGAATGCTAATTCAGAACGGGCTAATGCTCTGTTGGGCAATACAACTTTCTTTTCTGCCAGACAGGAACGGTTTGCACCTCTACTGAGCAAAAATCATTTGCAACTTATCAATTTTCTGTAAGTTAGCATCTAGCCTCACAGAGTCAATGGAAGATAAGAAGTCAGTTACGGGGGATGGATGTGGCTCAAATGGTTGAGTGTCCCAGGTTCGATCCCTGGGACCTCCCGGTAAAAAAAAAAAAGAAGTCAGTTACCTGCCCTTGGCAGCAAATGACTCTCAGGTATTATCCAGAGACCCTCTTCAGGGACAGCCCACTGCCCCCAGCTGCTGGGAATATCAGTGGCTGATGGCTCACAGTTCTCCCTGGGAATTGCCTGAGGTTCAAGGAAACTGCCTCCCCCAAAGTTACACCCTGCCCCCTCCCCTGGGGGTGGCCCTGCACTAAGGCTACTAAGCCAGGCCCCTTTGACACAATTTGGGACACTTTTAAAGACCACCCCAGCCCCAGCATTCTTCTCCCTAGCCCAGGCCTTACCTCCTGATGGGTGCCTGTGAGTTCGCCCCTCATCCCACTCTCTACCCCCTACCCCCACCCCTGGAATCCTTTGCTTGCAACTTTTTGTCTAGAGGCCCTTTTCCAGGGAGCGCAATCTAAGGGGAGGGCTCATTAAAAAATGCTCTAGGGCAGGGGTTCTTGTGGGGAGTGTAGGTGCGGGTGTGATATATTTATTAAATAAGACACAGTGTAGTGTGGACTTAGCAAGGGGCCCGTGGTTCTCACCTGACTGGCAGAGGGATCCCTGGAACTAAAAATGTGAAGAACCCGGGCGCTAGGAGGACTTTGAGAGCTCCCGAAGTCATCTTTTGCCTTATTTCTAAGTTTTTGGATAATTTTTCTTAACACAAGTTAGTAAAAATCTTTGGAATGAATAGGCAAGAGTGGGTGGAAAAGGCTCAGTGGAAACCCTCCCCCACACCTGCAAAAACAACTCTGGGGCCTGCTGAGGCGTCGGCCTGCAGGCCCGGGAGGGGTGGGCAATTCAAAGGGGCTGCTCCTGGGCCAGGGGGAGAGATCTGACCGCAGGCAGTCGGAGCCCGAGATCAGATGAGCTGCTCCACCTCCAGCCAGGAGCCCGAGAAAGCTGCTTAAATCCTCTGCAGCTCGTTTTGAGTGGAGGAAACAGCCTGACTGAGAGAACGGCAGGGCTCGCCGGCCCCCCTGCTCAGAGCCCGCCACCCTCGCTGAGAGCCTCCGCAGGGCCGGCAGCGAATGGGGAGGCTACTGCTCCTGCCTTTCTGGGCCCGAAAGAAGGTTCTGGAAGGTGCAACTTAAAAATAGAGCTTCCATGAAAGAGTCCCTCTTGAGCAAGAATGTCACGGAAACATGAAATGTGAACTGGGTTCCAATGTGGATTCCCTACAAAAGGCATTTTTCAATTATAGGTGAGCAAGGAAGACGAGCAGGGATCAGTGCCAGTTAGCTTCTTCCCTGGGGAAAAAGCTAGTTTTAAGTTTAGGTGCCGATCTGAGTTATTTTGGAGAATAAGCCTGAGTATTGAATGGCTTTAGCTATTTAAAAAAAAAAAAGGAAAGGCAGCAAGCCATGCAGAACAATGCCTGGAAAGCACAGGCTCAAATGAGATGTAAATGACCTCCAGGAAAAACCTAATGAGCCATAATTAGCCACCCAGTTTTTTAATTTAATTTAATTTTTTAAACAGAACTGTTGTGTCCTTAGAACTATTATGGGACTGGGGTGGGTGTGGAGGGAGTGGGTGGGCCTGACTGCGTTTAGGACCTGACTCCAAAGCTTGTCCTCTAGGGGTTCCCCTCTTGCAATGAACAGACTGGCTTCCCGTCAACGCTGTGTTCACCTGCAAACAAATCCAAGTTGATAAAAGTAGCAAATTCCAAGGAGTCTCTCCGCTCCCATACGGTACCCCATCCTCAGCCTTTTCTTCCCAGATCATTTTACCACACCGACTAGCAAGGAGGGTGGGGCTTCTCTTTCCCTTTCCATGGGGACTCGGCAGCCGATCAATAGCGTAAGTGCTCTAGGCTCAAGACCTTTTCTGCAGAGGCGTCCCCTTCCACCCGTGTCCCCTCAACCTCCTTTTCACCTCCGTGGGGATGCTTGGGCTCCTTTCCAGCTGTGTCCTCTCCCTAGGTGGGTCAGGGGGCCAACTTTGGAGCTATATGACCTCCCAGTGGGTCCAAGTTTTCCACCTCTGGAAAAAGGATCTGGAGGTAGGCACAGACATATACAGGGCTCCTCTCCACCCTACCCCACCACCCCCACTCCAGGCACGAGAAAGTAAACCCCCAAACATTTGAAGTGGTTAAAGCAGTAACGAGTCCCAGTGTTCATTGGGTTTTACCTCTGATCATTTATGAGTGATAACATTAATTGCTATTGTCATCCACAGGTGTGTTTTTTCCAAGGTTTGGAAGGAGGGGAAAGAATGCTAAGTCACTAAGTTTCCAGTCCATGGATTTCTTTTCCTGGTGGAGAGAGACCCAGGGGTGGGGCATGGCCTAGGTGGAAGGAGCTCGTGTGAGCAAGGTGGGAGTACACACAGGTGACAGGCGACCCTGGCACAGGTGGGGGCAGCAAGGGTCTGTGCTGGCAGCAGGGGCTGGGCAGGGACCCCACAGGGATAGGGTCTGGGCCCAGTACTGCCACTGCCAGATCCCCAAAAGCCAGGAAAGGGCATGGCAGGAGCCGGGCATGGCATCCCCATCCCCGGGTGGGGTGCCACCCTGCAGAAACCTGTAGAGCAGGAGCTTGCCTTGAATGGAGTTGGGGTCATGGCACGGACGGGTCTCTGACTCCCACTTTGTCAATCCCTTGGGAATAAGGTTTCTGACAATGAGGACTCATCCTGGCAAGCTGGCTCCACTGCAGCCAGGAGTCTTAGTGGATTCCAGACTCTCAGGTAGGGTCCCCTACTCATCCCGGCTGGTTCAGGACTCTCCAGGTTTTAGCATTGAAAACTCTGCCTCCCAGGAACCCCTTCAGTCCTGGGCAAACGCCACCTACTGTCGGGCACCCCCCCACCCCACCTCCCGCCCGCCAACCCCCAAGCAGCATGTGGTAGGCAGATCTGCCACAGAGGAGACTTGTCAGAACCCGCGGCTGACAACTTCACCTAAGTGGAGTTGGCCATTTTACAGCAGGACCCAGTTCTTCAGACTCTCACTAACTCCGTTAAAACTTTTGTTGTTGTTGTTGTTCAAATTGGAAAAGGAAAAAAATTTTAAGTTACAAACCAAGTTTACATGTTGTTGAATGGGTCACTAGAAGCACAATTGTACCCACTCCTTAACGCCACTAGCAGAACCTCACAGGAGCCAAAATGCAGCTCTTTCCCACTCCTGCTAATTCTCAGTCTGACTGTAGCAGCACAATTATTTCATGTCACATTTAAGAACAACGGCCAATTTACATGAAGTACAATTGTGTATCTTTAAATATCTCATGCAAACATACTGCCCAAAATTCACTGCACATGCTGGCATTGAGGGACTTCAGCTCTAATGTTTACTGAAGTATACTTTCTCCCTGTGAGGATCAAATGGAAAAATGTATGGGAGTGTAAAAGTTTTTTTTAATGATGGAATTTTTTTTTTTTTTTTTTAGTTAGAAAAAAAAGAAAGAAAATACCCAATTGGGTTTTGAAGACCAGTGCCCAGTTTCCAATCTTAAGCATGCACATGCACCCCCCAGGCTCCCGTGCAGTGAGCGTGCTGGCTTTGTTTTTTAACACCTGCCAGTGTTACTGGGCGGCACTGCCATAGTGCCTGCTAGCTGGGTCTCAGAGAGCTTTCGAAACAACCCCATGGGATAAATGCACTGATGAGCCCCTTTTCACGGCTGTGGAAACCCAGGCAGAGAGAGGCCAAGAAATTCTCCTGGTAGCGTGTGGCACAGCAGTTTGTCCTTTGGTTGGCTTGGTAAGACCCCGAGGGCGGAGGCCGGTGGGGGACAGAGAGGCACAGGCTGTAATTCCAGCACAGCGAGACCAGGGTCCTCTGAGGGCCTGAGGGAACGAGTTAGGAAGGCTGGGCGGGAGCTACAATTTCATTTATTTAGCAGACGGTTGTATAGCACTTCCCCTGCCAGGCCCTGTTTTGAGAGTGTTAACAAGGATAAACTCACTAATCCAGCCTTAGTGGATACTCCACTAAGAGGCCATCAGCAAGGGCTTCTCAAGAGGAGACAGTTTTGCCCCCCAGGAGAAACGGTCTGAAGACATTTTTGGATTATCACAACTTCCGGGGGTGGGGGTGGAGGGGGTGGAGTTGGGGTTTGGTGCAACTGGCATCTAGTGGGTAGAGCCCAGGAATGCTAAGCACCCCACAACGCAGGTGTTCAGCCCCCAGGACAAAGAGTCACCCACTCCCAAAGGCCAGCCGTGCCCAGGTTGAGGAAGCCCACCCTAAGTGATGGGAATGGTGGGGTCTGGGCAGGCGCGGCCTGAAAAGGTGGCCTCCATTGCCCCTCCCCGCCTTCAGAATAAGGCAAGGGCAGTTTGTCCTTTGGTTGGCTTCTTACCGTCCTTTCTGGGGTTCGCCCGCTTCCTGTGTGCTGTGAAAGCAGCTGCGTGCCTCTGGCAGCAGCAGCCGGCTTTGTTCTGCTTTGTTAAGACAGTGAACTGGATTTTACAGTTATTGCCCTTGAAAGCCCAGTAAATGGGGTGCTCAGCCATTAGCAGGGCTGGGGGTTGCCAGATCAGCAGGTTTGACCCCACAGGATGGCTACCATTCAAATGCCTCGAGGGTTCATCCAGCTGCTCAGTTGCCCAAGCCTCTGCCAGGCTGTGGAAATTTTGGCCAAAGACAAAACCAGAGATCAAACAGGCGTGAGGTAGATCCCGAGGAACACCTCTGAGCCTGTGCTGGCTGGCTCCTGGCTGACAGCTAATGAGGTGGCTCAGGACCCCAGGCTCCAGCCTTGGCCTCATTATCTGCTGTTATTAACTCCAGGGGATTTGAACCTGCTGGGGTTAATTCCAGAATGTTCTCCTCAGGGGCTCCAAAGCTTAGCTACCTAGGCCTAGAAGGCATTTCAGAGGCCACACCATCTCTCTCTGATGCCCCAAACGATTCTCCCACGCAGAACCAGCTTCTTAATATGTAGGGCCCCTTATTAAAAAATGATTAAGAATTTCAAGACGGTGACAGCAGAGCTCTGAACTAAGCGCGGGGCCCTCTGAGGCTGGGCTCTGTGTGCCTGCACGGCACACATGCTCGTGAAACTGTCCCTGCTCCCAAGGCATTTTGTGGTCCATGACCAGGGGACCGTGTGTCTGGGTTTGCCCTGGACAGTCCTGCTTTATGCCTCTTGGTTGTTGCAGCATAATTATGATCAATTCCCTTTCACTTACAACACTGTCCTGGTTGGACAAAAAATTATATGATCACTTTATAATGATATGACAACCTTCCAGGTAATTGTTCTCCCATCCTATTTATGTTGTGATGTCATATGATGTCTAGCCAGTATGTAATTTTATTTTTGAGACAAAGTAATAATAACACTTCCCTATTGTGTTGACTGTCATGGTTTACTAAGCACATGTTCGTGTGCTACCCTTGTTTCACCCTCCTCACAACTAGATCTGCAGAACAGGGAGTATTCCCCCACCCCATGGCTCACTCATCTGTCTGCTCGTTGTCTCTGCTTGTTGTGTCTGCTCGTTGTCTGCTCGCCTTCCTTATGTGGCATTGGGAACCGAACCTGGGACCTCCCATGTGGGAGGTGAGCACCCAATTGCTTGAGCCACATCTGCTCCCCTAGGAGTATTATTTTGCAGTTGAACTAAGCAAGGCTTAGAGAAGGTAAATGGTTTTCTCAGGGGTGCCCAGGGAACCAGGAAAGAGCCAATCCAACATCCAAACCAGGGTATTCTGATTTGCAGTTAGGGTGACTAGCTGTCCCAGTAGGTCTGGGACTGGGGAGCTTCTCAGGACATGGACCTTTCAGTTATTTTTATTTATTTATTTTTTTTTTTAAAGATTTAATTTATTTATTTATTTAGCCCCCCTTGCTGCTTGTGCTCTGTGTGTCCATTTGCTGTGCGTTTTTCTGTGTCTGCTTGTCTCCCTTTGTTGGGTCGTCCTGCTGCATCAGCTCACTGCACCGTGCGGGCTAGCTTGCCTTCACCAGGAGGCCCTGGGAATCGAACCCAGGGCCTCCCATATGGTAAACGGGAGCCCTATTGATTGAGCCACATCCGCTTCCCGGACCTGTCTTAAAACAGGGAAAGTCCTGGACAAGCCAGAACAAATTGGTCACCCTATTTCCATTCTACCATACCATTCAGGCTTCATGAATAGTTTTTGAATGTATAATTTTATATTGAACATTTTATGACCATCCCGTCTGCGTTGGCCCTCCCTTTAAAAGAGTATTTTTGTCATTACTGGTGGGTAGGATATGAAGGCAAGGAGTTCAAACAAGAGTGACGCACAGATAAAGTTTCCTTGTGCATCCTTCCCGACTTTTTTCTATGTATATGTATATACATGTACACTTAACACATTTCTGGAATCCTCCTTGGTAACCTATATTTTCTTCATTTATAGCAGGGTTCAGCAAGCTTTTCCCGTAAAGGGCCAGATAGTAAATATTTGTGGCTCTGTGAGCCACACAGTCTGTTGTCATCACTCAGCTCTGTTGTAGTGTGAAAGCGGCCACAGCTAAGACATAAATAAGTGGGTATGTCTGTGTTCTAATAAAATTTTATTTATAAAACAGGCGGGAGCCCAGCTTTGGCCTTCTAGCCGTGGCTTGCAGACCCTATATGGTGTAAGAATCCATGCTGACTATTGAAGGATGACTCTCAAAAATGTAAAGTCATGACAGTCATGCACATATAAAATCAACATGTGTCAAAGATTTTATTCAACTCAATTAACGGGGGAATCCCTGCTCAAAGAATCCAAAGAACATACACATACATAGGCAATGCTGAAAAGAATATGTTAATAGATGCAAAACTGGTTAACACATTTATAGCAAGAATTGTAATATTTGGAATTATCTTCTCTGCAGGGTGGACACGAGTTGGAGCAAAATTTGGTGTATTTTTGTAGATAAGAATGATTTGCATTACTAGCATTTTTCTACAATTTATAGAGTTGCAAAATAATCCTGTCATAGACAATGAATGGTTTAGACTCCTAAAGAATCAGATGATTCCAAAGGGTCTGCTTGATTCTGCTTAGCATTCCATCCAAAGGACGTGGGACTCCTTTGTCCATTTCAAAGTCTCACGCTTTTCCCCTGACACAACAGTAAACTTTTGCCTCATCATTTTTAATGGCAATAAAATGTTCCATTGTCTTGAGCTACTTTCTTTAGTTCTCCCAATACTTTGCTAAAGAAACTGCAATGAGCATATACATGCAGACAGACATATTTGGACATAGTTTTTCTCCTTTAATTCCTAGAATTGTACCTGCTGGCGTTAAGGGTATTTACCTTTAAGGCTGTGTGTGAGACAGTGCCCAATTTTCCCATATCTTCACTAAAACTGAGAATCTGAGACTTGTCATTCTTTTTCACCTTAGCTAATCTGAAAGGTGTAAAAACATAAACCTGTCTCTCTTTTTTGTCTTCTTTATTTCTTCTTAACCAGTGACTCTTTCTCTCTACACTCTCTCTGTGCAGGATCTCATCCAGGACCACACACTTAAAGAATATTTTTATGCTGATGACTCACAATCCACCCAAGTGGGTAGGTTGAATTGTGTGTCCCCACCCCCAAAGATATGTTTGAGTCCTAAACCCTGGGCCCATGAATGTGATCCTATTTGGAAATGGGGTCTTGGAAGATGTTATTAGTTAAGATGAGCTCAAACTGGATTAGGGTGGGTCTTTCATCCAATAAGACTGGTGTCCTTATAAGAAGAAGAAATGTGGACAGAGACAGGGGGGAGGAGGCCTTGTGATGATGAAGGCAGAGAAGGCCATGGATGGCCAGTGAGTCACTGCCATAAGCCAGGAGAGAGGCGTGGAACAGACTCTTCCCTGAGGATTTCAGAAAAAGCATGGCCCTGCCGAAACCTTGATGTTGGACTTCTGGCCTCCAGAACTGTGAGACTATGAATTTCTCTTGTTTTAAGCCATTCCGTTAGATGTCTAATGGGCATCTCAACTCAGCCAATCCCTAATGGAACTGGACAGTTCTCCCCCACAGCACCCTCCCCACCATGGCCCCTACTGACTCTTTAAAAAAATTTTTTTTTTATTAACAACTTCATTTCAAATTCACAAAAATTAAAGAACATAGAAAGGCAGCTCAACAAGTTATGGAAACATTCCTTCTAAAAAGTTCTTTTTCAGGCTTTTTTTTTTTAAGATTTATTTATTTATTTATTTCTCCCCACCCCCTCTTCCTTGCACTTGCTGTGCCTGTTCTTTGTGTGTGCGTCTTCTTTTTAGGAGGCACCAGGAACTGAACCCAGGGCCTCCCATGTGGGAGGGAGTCGCCTAATCGATTGGGCCACCTTTGCTCCCTGCTTTGTTGTGTCTTTCATTATGTTTTTCCTCCTTGTGTCTCTTGATGCATCATCTTGTTGCGTCAGCTTGCCACGCCAGCCTGTTGCATCAGCTCACTGTCTTGCTTGTCTTCTTTAGGAGGCACTGGGAACTGAACCCAGGACCTCCCATGTGGTAGGTGGGTGCTCAATCGCTTGAACCACATCCGCTTCCCTCAGGCACTTTTATCTCATCTAATACCAACTGCTAACTCAGTTGTTCCTCTAGTGTTCAGAAAGATGCACAGATGAACACAGATTAGTTAAATGACATAGCCAAGGTCTCCTTATTAATGAAAAAAAAAATGAAGAGAAAAAAATGTTTAATCATATTCATATCTCACAAAACCAAACCCGATATTTTTTTTACCTTTAGAATTAATATAATGCCAACTTCACTTTTGCTATAAAAACATTACAATGTTGTTGTTAACTCTAGTCCATAAATTACATTACTTTTATTTTTCCCATGTATCACCACATTCTTAACACCCTGTAGTAGAAGAACATTCCTGTATTTAATTTATTAACCACAGTCCTCATCTACTTCCAAAATCATTGTCATACATTCCCTATATTATCCTCCAGCTGTCTTTCAACTAACATTAATCTTCCTAGCCTACTTGTTTCAACCACAATCACATCCATAAATCAACAGTGTTTGTTACATTTATTATAATTGTTACCATCAAGTCCAATCATTACTACATATTTACATTTGACCTTATTAAACATTCTACATATATCCAGCATCTTCTCCCCCTTCTCATCCCATAGTCCATCTTCCACCAACCTACACTTCATAGCCAACTCCTTAAGTCTACTCATTGTATTAGTTCATATCAGTGAGACTATAGGATATTCATCCTTTTGTGTCTGGCTTACTTCACTCAACATAAACATCTTCAAAATTCCTCCGTGTTGTCCTGTGCTTCCCCAATTGATTTCTTCTTACAGCTGAGTAATATTACATCATATGACTATACTACATCTTATTTATCCATCAGCTGACAGACACTTAGGCTGTTCCCATCTTTTAGCAATTGTGAATAATGCCACTATGCACATCAGTGTGCAAATATCTGTTCAAGTCCTTGCTTTCAGTTTTTTGGGTATATACCTAGTAGAGGGATTTCTGGGTCACCAGGCTGCCTGACTCTTATTGCTTTTTTTTTTTTTTTTTAAGATTTATTTTATTTATTTCTCCCCACGCCCTCATTGCTTGCATTTGCTATGTCTGTTTGTTGTGTGCTGGGCGTCTTTTTTTTTTTAAGGAGGCACTGGAAACTGAACCCAGGACCTCCAATGTGGGAGGGAAGGGCCTAATCACTTAAGCCACCTCTGTTCCCTGCTTTGTTGTGTCTCTCATTATGTTTTTCCTCCTGTGTCTCTTGTTGTGTCATCTTGTTGTGTCAGCTTGCTGTGCCTGCCCATCACGCCAGCTCGCTGTCTTCTTTAGGAGGTACCGGGAGTCAAACCATGGACCTCCCATGTGGTAGGCAGGAGCTCAGTCACCTGAGCCACATCCGCTTCCCAGGGTTCACTGTTTGTGTTGTGTGGTTCCATGATTTAAAAAAAAAATTTTTTTTTAATTCTAGTATCATATATACAACCTAAAATTTCCCCTTAGCATTAATTTTTAAAAATGTAAAATTCCATAAAATTTTAAAATGTGTATTTTTACCAATTCCCATCACCCAGTTTGAATTACCGAAAATCATAAACTAGGGTACATTTGGGAAGGTTTTACTTTCAGGGACTTTTAGTGAAGCAATCCAATCTAAGAGTTGTCAAGTAGAAATTCTGCAGACCTACCTCAGTGAATGGATCAGTGTCTTTTTATATAATCCCATCACTCTGCAGCCCGGTCCTGCTAAAATGCTTGAAAAGTTTGTTCCCTCGAGTGGATTAAACATTTATCCTTCAATGTTATTTTATTGTCTTTATTGGTTCAGCTAACTCTTTCCTCATAATTAAAATATTTCAGTCCAGCCCCTGTTGGCCTTTCCATGAAATCCAAGTCAGCAGAGCTGAAATCCTACGGTTGGGCTGCTCTGGGTCCCCAGAAGCTTCCAGACTCCCGACTCCATGGCCCAGCACTGCGCAGCCCCCTCCTCCTTCCCCTGCCAGCACTGCTCGCAGTCTTCACGCTGTCCTCCAGCCCTGCTGGCCCACCCAGGCCTGGCCCCTTACTCTTGGCAGACACTCCCGCCTCCTAATTCTTTGAGAAAATCCAGGTTACCTGGCTGACCTCTTTCAGCTCCTTGCCTTCACGCTGACACGTTTATCTACATCTTGACTCTCCCTCCTCTTCTTTCCTCCAGCCGCAGAGGAAGAAGCTAATCCTGTCCTCCCGACTCTGACTCTATCCCTGCCCACCTGCTGAGGGTCCCCAGGTGTCATATAAACATACTTAAGCTTTTTACAGTCTTAAAATAACAACAACCTGACCCCCAAGCCCCAAACCCTCTCTCCACCCCGCGGCCCTCTCTCTCTTCGTCCCTCCCTGCCAAGCTTCTTGAAAGAGCTGTCCCCAGTCGCTGTGGCCGTGGCATCGCCTCCCACCCACCTCTCCTGCACACTGGCTTCTGGCCCCCTATTTCTCCTGGTTTTCTTTGTGCCCGTTAAGCGTTGTCTTCCAGCAGTTTATCCTTGGCCCATTTTTCACTCTGCAAGCTCGCCCTGAGTGCTGCATCCGCTTCCACACCCGAAGCACCTCTCCAGCTCCACCTGCACCTTAGCTGGGGTGGCCACCATTTCTCTCACCTGGAGGACTTCAACAGCTTCCTCACAGCTCTCTCTGCCGGCAGACTCGCACGCATCCAGTTCTACTGCACGGCGACCAGGGGGAACTGGCGCAAACAAACAAACAAAAGTCTATGTCATCTTTAGAGCACTCCGACCCCCACCCCAGCTCCGTGGCCTTCTCAGTTCAGTGGGCCCAGCTCCTTTGCATTCATCCCAGTACAGTATCTTCTGATGCCTGCAGCCTTGCCTCTCCCCCTCCCCTCCTTGCTCACCACTTCTAGCTCACCTGAACATTCTCTCATTCCCACCCTGACACCTGACAGACCCCACCTACTCTACCCTGGGCTTCCTTCTCCTGAAAGCCTTCCCAGTCTGGGCAGGTGTCCTCTGCCCACCTCTCTGAGCAGGTGTGCACCTCTTAACTACCGCACTGATCCCGTGGCTTGGTCAACAGTTATTCAGTTCCCCTCCGCAGCCTGTGTATTCCTTAGCTCTAAAAAAAAAAAAAAAAAAAAAAAGCTGTGAATTGAATGAATTCAAGAGTATGAAGGCTTATGATTTTATACCTGTAGCTGAGTAGGAAGGAACATGAGCTAACAACATGGGCCTCAGAGAGTTTCTGGGCTCTTCTCTTTGGAGGAAAACCTCTTGGATTTCTGTCTTCTCTGTATTCAGCATGAGCCACAAGGTTTTTGACTTCTGGCAGTTTCATGTGGCTCAGTTTGGGGGTGGAGAGGGGAGCAGTCTTTGAAGTTTGGGTATAATCACCTCTTTTTTAAAAATTTATTTTTATTTTTTTTAATTAAAAAAAAAGGTTTTTTTTGGGGGTATAATCACCTCTTCACTGTGTGACCTCAGGCAAGTCACTCATCCTCTCTGAGCTTTTCTGCTTCCTTATCCATAGGATGCTGATAAAAATAGTGTCAGCCTCCTGGAGATATTAGGAGTCTCATACACAAAAATAAAAGTAAAAATGTGTTGTCAACTGTCAAGCTATTGGTTAAAATTTGGGGGAAGGGATGGGGCCAGATCAGGTCACATCCCAAGAGACTTAACTAAAGAACCAAGAAGTTTCATGAGAAATTTCAGATTTATGGTTTTCAAATGGCTTATTTATTTTGTAATAATGTGGGAATATTTTCATCATTTTGTCCCATCCCTATGGCATTAAAAAATCCTTTCCCAATTTCCCCCCAACCCTTTACTACAGTGTGAGTTTTTCAGAGAAAGGGACTAGATCTTGTAATGACCTTTGTATCCCCCAGAGCCTAGGACATTGTGTGGTCAAGATGCGTTCTTGAGTGGCTCATATATGACACTGATGTTTAGGGACTACATAAAAATGTTATTACTTCTTATTTTGTTGTCTGGGGAGGAAATGGCAAAGAAGAGCCATTCAGGGGACAGAGCTGGGACAGAGAATAGTGGACACCCATTATTTTGTCTTCCAGTCTCCATTTACCTTCTCCTAACGGTGGGACCCCACTTTTTTCTCAGACAGACCACCTTCTAGTCTCAGTTCTCAATGTGAAGATGGTATTGACTTTCTTCCTAATTCTAGGTACAGGCATGTGACTTCCCTGGCTGATCAGTGAACCATATTCCTATGGCCACTGGGATGGGGCACATGACCTGAGTAGAGCCAATGAACCTTGATGGGTCTCTTGCTAAGTCTTTTGGGAGAGTTATATTCCCCCCCTTTTTTTGTACTCAAACCTAGGAATTTTGAAATTTGCCATCTTGCAAACATCTGGAGATTGAAATAAAACAAATATGAAGTGGAACAGAGAGACTGAGACCTGGTGACATCATTTGAGCTCCTGGATCAAACCATATCTGAAGCTATTGACCTTTAGCTTTTCCGTTAGCTGAGTCATACATTCCTCTTTTGCTTAAGTCAGTGCAAGTTGGGTTCCCTATGATCTGAACTGAGGGTGATCTGACACGTGGAGCATCGGGAGTCCCGTGGGACTGACCAGGGGGATTGTAACACCTTGTCTTCAGTCCTTTAGTCCCTCTTATACTTTACCGACTTCCCTGGTGCTTATGGAGGAGTTGAGTAGGATAGTGTCTGTGCAGATTCAGGCATTGAGCACCCCGAGACTGCCTAAAGGGAGGGGTGAGCCTAAGAGACCCTCGGGGAGCTCTTTTTAACCCTGAGGTTCCTAAAGTCTGCAAAAGTGCTCAAGGATAGTATCTTCATACTTCCAGTAGGGCTGCAAAAATGTCATCTGGAGACGGCTCAACCTCCAGCCAAACCTTAAACACTGGCTCCTCTTTGGTGTCAAATTGTAATTCTCTTTCATCTTCCCCTGAAGTTCCTTCTGTTTTTCATTTCTCCTGATTTCTTTCTTTGGGCTTTTGATCTGTTTTCTATTGTTATCATTCAGGCATTCCATGCTGGAACTTTCCAAGTCCATGTAATCCAACCATAACAACATCTGGGATCTGTGGTCGTGTATTAACGTTTGCTCCTCTTGATGCATCGGGACTGGGTGCTTTGTCAAATTATTTTATACCTTTGTTCCACGAAGTGGATTTTCCTCCAAGCCTCAGACCCAGCATTCTCCAAGGAACAGCCATGGCCAGGAAGTAAGGAGAACTCCAGGGAATTTGCTCTGCGATCTTGAATTGCTTATTTGCCTCCGCCGGTGGTCTTCACACCCCTTTGCCTATTACACTGGCTCCTTGGGGTCATACTGCCAGACCCCGCAGTGTCCCCAGGGCACCCAGGCCTGGGAGCGGGTCAGCCAGCCCTGGCTCTGTTCCTGAGCAGCTGTTTAGTCCTGGGCTAGTCACCTAACCTCTCTGAGTTCTCTTGAGTAAAGACGAATGATAATACCTAAAGTATGGGATCGTTGTGGGGATCACATGGAATTCAACAAAACAATTTATATACAACAGCCGGCATAATATAATAACAGCTACCGTTTGTTGGCTACCTGCTGTGTCAGGAAACCACATTAGGCAGGAGTGTTTTCCCTTTTAGCCCCGGGACCACCCTACAAGGGAGATGTTGTTATTCCCCTATTACAGATGTGTAAACTGAGGCTGGAGGAAGTCAAATGCCAAAGTTTGCCTCTCCTTCTCTCCTCCGTGCTGTCTGACATACAGTTGACCCTTCCAGCATAGGAGCTGCGATGTCCCGCTTTCTCCTCACCAAACTTGCTTGGCTTTTTAGACTGTGGTATCACCACCCGGCATTAGGAAATAGCAGGTGTTCACTAAGTCCTAGCACCACAATTTCATACCTGTGTTTGCCAAGTTACAAGGGACGGAAACCAAAGTCAAATGAGAATTTTTTTCAAAAGCAGAAAAGCAAAGAGAAAGAGGTTTTGCCGGCAGCAAGTGCAAGATTCATGGGCAGATCTGGCCAGAGGCCCAGGGGATGCCACCGAAGCTCCCCCTGTCTCCGGCCCAGGCCCCCTGTGCCTCTGTCTTGGCTTCGCCCTTCCTGGATGGTGGCAAGCTGGTGCCCAGCAGTGCCAGGCTTCCCCAGGGAGGTCTCTGACGCTGTGTGCAAATCCAGCATGGGCGATCACGGCGGCCAGGCCTCGGCTGTAAGTCCACCCTGGTGCGGGAGAGGGGAGCCACCCCCACCCCAGCCGCGCCGACTCCAGTTTGGGTGGGCCCACCTTTCCAGCTTTGTGATTCTGAATTTCCTTAACCTGGTTCCAAACCACGATGCTATTACTCACCTTGGTCTCGTCCCAAGCAGTGATTGTAGTGATATCACAGGTTCAGGGCATGTTACATAAATGAAGGAAGGAATGAATGAATTCATAACTAAATAAAATAATAAACACATATTCAGATATACATGAAAATAAATATAGAGCTATTAAAAATCTTTATTCATATATTACCTAAAATAACCTTTCATACCAGTGGTTACATCAAACTTTGGGAAACACTGATCTAATCCAACTTCACCCTTTGCAGGTGAGGGCACTGGGACTTAGAGAAGCTAAGTGGTCTGTACAAGGGCAAAATGAAAGTGACAGAGATGGGACTAGAAACCTGATTCCAGATTTTTACCCACTTATTTCTTACTCCCCAGAGCAATGTGGTGTAGTGGTTCAGCCCCTCACCAGCTGTGTGTCCTTAGGTAAATTACTTAACCTCTCTGTGCCTCTGCGTTGCCACCTGTAAAATGGCGGCAATAACGGTATCTACCTCATAGAATTGTTATGAGGATGAAATGAATTAATGTTTATGAAGCACTGAGAAGAGTGCCTGGTAGATAGTAAGCATCAAAGGCGTTTGATAATTTAAATAAAATCAGCATGACTTGTAAGAAGGGGAAATGTAAGCTTGTAGTCCATATTCCAAACTCCCTGGAGAGGAGTTCGGACTTTTCCAGCTTGGGTCAGATGCCTGCCCCTGGAGCAAGGACTGTGGCCAGAGGGGCGGGGTCACGTGATTGGAGCATGGCTCCTCCCACTGCAGCCCCGGGAATGGGGCTGGGCAGGCACCGGGAATGCAGGCAGGTGGTAGAGGGCCGGCTTGCTGCAAGTCAGCCTTGAATTCACACTCGGTATCCCTGGGAGCGTTCTCTTTGCTGCTAATTCTTAAGCTTGAATTTTCGGGTGCTTGAATAACCCTGTTCTGTGCCTTATTCTTTCCCTCTTTGGAAAGAGGAATTACCCTTGGGGCGGAGCAAATCCTGCTGGAGGGGAAGAACGCAAAGAGAAGAGAGTAAAGATGGGAAGCTTCTCTCTCCTGTCTCTGAGAGGAAGGCTGAACCAAGATAAAGGGGCAAGGATCTGGAGAAAGTAGGACTTTGCTTTGGAGTTTGGGCAATGTACAGGAAGCGGCATATCCCTGGAGAACCTGGGAGGTGCAAGATGTCACCAAAGCTGGGATGGGATGGCAGAAGAGAGTCTACGGCCTGGCCGTGAGCAGAGTTCCAGTGAGCCGTCTGCTCCTGCAGAGTGTGGGGGGACTCTCTGATCCATGGGTCTCCCCCCAAATCTGACTCAAAACCCGCCTCTTCCAGGAAGTCTCCTGTGATTTGCTCCATGTCTTTGTAGGATTGCAGTGCTCTGTGACATCATTGAGACTAGAGTCCATATGTTGCCTGCTTTGTGTTCTGCACTTGGTTAAAAACTACTGGCTCTGCTTCCCCAGACACATCCTGTATACCGTGAACATGGATATCCCACTCTTTCCTCTTTTATTGTTACCAGTGTCCAGCTCAGGACTAGTCAACCTTGATTGGGCTAATCTGTGAAATGAGTAGATACTTTAAGAAACATCATCACTTGTTTCTGAACCTTGTTTTCACTGGTGGGCGTGGGTGAAACAATTGGGCTAGATACTTTACACACAATTGACTTACATAAGAATTTCAGGAACACTTTCTTCATTTCTGATTACTCTTTGAAAGCTTTCCCGCAGCTCAGAGAATCTATGAAATTGATGACATCAAACACAACTGGAAATGTTGTAAGGGGGTTCGTTTCTAGGAGCTATGGGATGACGCTCTTTTCTTACGGGACCCTCTATCTGTAAGTCTGTAAGCACGCCTGCCCACACAGGGCTATTTTAAAAGCAGGGGCATATAGGATGTGCCACGTGACCAACAATGGCAGCTGGTCTCTTCTGCTGCATTGTCCTCTCCAGGGGTTGTAGTACTAGAAATTGTCTATAAGTTCTAGCAGAAAGCACAGCAATATCCTACTCAATAAGATTTGTCTCTTTACCAGGAAGTGATGATCTGTGTGGGAGCTGGGTTGAATTTTTCTTTGGATTAGCAAACATCCTCTTCCCCAACCTCTCCTTCCCCCTAAACCAAACGGAGGGTGTGTGGTTCTCCAAAAGGGTCATTTGGCAATGTCTGGAGACAGGGTTTTGGTTTTCCCAACTAAAGGAGTGCTGCTGGCATCCAGTGGGACCAGGGATGCTGCTAGACATCCCACGATACACAGGACAGTCCCCCCCCACAAAGAATGACCCAGCCCAAGTGTCAACAGTGCCAAGGTTGAGAAACACTGTCCTAAATCAACAACAACAATGGAATGCTGCAAAGTGTAAGAAGAGTGAAAGCAGAATAGTTATTTATTTATTTACTTTTATTTAAGTGAACCTTATTTCAACATCAGAAAATAAAATAACAGGCAAAAGGCAGCTTAACAAATTATGGAAGCATTACTTTAAAAAAAAAAAAATTCTGTCCAGGCACACTTATTTAATTCCCAAAACAAAGCAGAATACTTAAAACTGCTTTTCCATTTCCAAATGCCCTCAGGAATTTAAGTGGACACTGCTGGTGTAAAAGTGATATGCTGAAAACACATACTTTTTTCTGTATTCCTTGAAGCAGATTCTTTACTAGTGTAGCCTGTGTTAGCCTGGTTTGATTGACCTTTGGACTTGAAAGTGATGAGTGCATTTCTTAAGAAATTGCCGTTTATAATGATATCTTCTTCTTGCTAATTCACTCTGGCCTTTGCACCCCAGTTCCGCTGTAAGTGGGATTTGTCTGTCTTCTCATGGACACAGAGGATGCCTGCCAAGAGAGGAAAGGCTAAGAGCAATGGCTGAGGTTTGGAGCTACCCAGTTGCAAACTCCTTTGAGTCTAGTGCCAGCCTTGGCAAAAGCCACTGTCCCTTGAACAAATGCTGTTTAAAAATCTGAAGGCAGCTGCTTGGGAACGACGTCCAAAGTGGCAGAGAGGGACAACAGAGCTCCTGCTGGCTTTCTGCCTGCTGTGTTTTGATCAGCCGAAGCCTCGATTCTCCATCCCTGGGGTGTGGAGCCAGATGAAAGCTGGGGTGGGCAAGTGTCTGGCTGGTGATGGAGTGGCGTCGACTCACAGGATAGCACCGTGGCGAGCATTGCCCTTGCCTCCAGCAGACGGACAGATGGATGAATCCAGCACAGGGCCTGCAAGGACCTGACCTCAGGATTCAACCGTATTTTGGCATTGTGTATCGTTGACAGGCCTGGGGCCAAGAAGGGGAGAAAAGAGAAGGACAAAGAGGTGGAAAAGAGAGAAGAGAGTGGGCCAAGGCGTCTCTAGGCCCCTGCCCCCACCCCACCTTCTCCCAGGCTCCTGACCCGTGCTCCTCACCTGGGCTGGGAGGCCTCGCTGTGCCTCAGCTTGCTGCTTGGACCCTGGACAAGTTTCTGTCCTCAAGGGAGGGGTCAGAGCCCTCCACCTGACCCTGGGAAAACGATGGCCTCGAGCTGCCCTGGACGGCCCTGAACCCAGGGCTGCTGGCGTAAGGGGAATATGGAGTTGGCCCTGTGGCGACCCTACTAACATGCTGTCGGCCCTGTGGGGAGGCCTCACAGGGTCCTGCCAGCTGTCCCTGACGCGGGGCCACTGCGGCCCTGCCTGGGGAGCTGGCCCGCTTTCTTAGGTGCAGTGACAAGCAGCCAGAAGCCCCCCTTCCACAGGTCAGGGGCTGGAGCCCACATCTCACAGTCACACCCACTTGTGGCATGGGGTGCTTCAAAGGGCTTTAAAACATTTTCATGCAACTCTAAAGCATCACAGGAGCCATGTCCAGAATCCTGCCAGTCAACCATATACATTATGTACATTTCTCCATGATCTCTTCCATTTTTCATCTGTAAAAATATACGCTTTTCTGTATTTGTAGTGGTGGAGCATATATATTTCATTCAGCATTATTCTCTGTATATTTTTCCAAGGTTCTACCTAGTACACGTATTTATTATTTTTGCAACTGCCTCATATACCATTGAGTTACTCACATTGCAACTTACTTCACTATTCCACTATGATTCGACATTTCTTTTGCTTTTAGATTCTTGCTATTACAGAGAGGTAATAAACATCTGTATGTGGCTAGCTTTTAATCCCCCTCGCCCCCCGAGACGGTTCCCTCAAGCAGTCTGTCTGCTTGCTGTGTCTGCTCGCTGTGTCCGCTCATTGTCTCTGCTTGTTGTCCGCTTGTCTTCTTTAGGAAGCACTGGGAACCGAACCCGGGACCTCTCGTGTGGGAGGCAGGTGCCCAACTCCTTGAGCCCCATCCGCTCCCACTAGCTTTTTTTTTTTTTTTTTTTAAAGATTTATTTATTTACTTTATCCATTTTACCCCCCTGCTTCCCCACTTGCTGTTTTGTGTCCATTCGCTGGGCAATTCTCTGTATCTGTTTCCTGCCATCTCTTCTCATCCTTCTCCTCCAGTCTTCGTAGGAGAGAGGTGTTTTGCCACCTGTGCCGCCTCGGTTCCTGGTTTTCAGAGCTTTCGGAGCATCTCGTCTTGTCTTTCCCTGTTACGTCATCATCTTGCTGCCTGGTTCCCGGGACCTGGCGGCTCACCGGCACACAAAGCCTGGCAGCCCATGCGCCTTCTATATATATATTTTATTTTACCGGGAGGTCCCGGGGATCAAACCCAGGTCCCTCCATATGGCAGACGGATGCCCAACCATTTGAGCCACATCTGCCCCCCATCACTAGCTTTTTTTATTTTTTTTATTTTGAATTATTTACCTTCAATAAATTTCCAGGAGTGGGATCACTGGGTCAAAGGGGATGAACATTTTTATGGCTCTTGATATATATGGCACAATTATTTTCCAAAAATGTATCAATTTTCATCGCCACAAGAGATGTAGGAGTCTGTTTCAATGGGGTTTGAGGGGAGAAAGACTTAAATTTTTCCAAATAGAGCTTATTAGTTTGTGGAGTTTTTTTGGTTTCTCTTCTGCCTGTAATGGGGAATTTTAAATTTGTGGCAATCCTCGGGCTATACCTCAAATGTTTTTCTTTCACAAATACCATTTTGACATCTTTAATGCTCTCTTAGTGGTTTCTTTAAATCCCTCTAGTCTGTTATTAGAAGAGCCAAACCAAGGCATCAGAGGGGAAGGGGAGGGGACCTGTTTGAGAAATAATGGAATTGGAGTCCAACGAATTTGGTGACTGAAAGTATATGGGTGGCGCCGAATGGTGAAAAGGCAGGAACAACTCTCAGAATTCTTCACCGGGTGACTGGGTGGCGGTGCCTTACTCAAGAGGAGGAGCTGGGGAGCTGGCTGGGATTGCATCTGTAATCAGAGCAGCAGAGAACACAAGCTTTGGAAAGATGTGGCTTCAAGTCCCAACTCTGCCACTTAGAAGCTGCATGAACTTGGCACAGCTTGAGTTCTCTGATACTCAGCTTCCTTGTCTGAAAAATGGGGTAAAAATATGTACCTCATGGTGTTGTTGTGAGGATTAGATGAGATGATGTCTGTAAAAAGCTTCACTCGGTGCCTGTCGTTTAGCCGGTGCCCCAAATATGGTAAATACTTTATGTTACGTTAGGAATATGTTGCATTAAATAGCAATATGTTTTACTCTCTGCTTTTCAAAGACGTGAACTGTATGCTGGGAGAGTGAACTCGTTCTGCCGAAAATCTGGACTATTATTGGCTGCTAAGATAGAAATACTGCCTTCATTACTGACTCAATCTACCGTAGCAGACCAACCTAAATGAGGAGCAAGATGGCTGTTATTTCAAGTGAAGGTTTATTTTCAAGGTCTGGGTGAGGTCAAACATTCTAGAATCATCTGTCGCTTCTGTCCTCCTCCCAGCTGATCTGATTATTGGAATCTCCAATATTGGCAACTTGATTAACCACAAGGCAGGGTGGGCAGGTGGTTGAAAATGCGGTCTGGGGCAGGGGGTGTTGCGGCCAGACAGACTGGATTAAGGTCTTGGCTCTGCTACTCACTGGCTACTCTTTAACCTCTCCACGTCTCAGTTTTCTCATCTATGAAATGGGAATAATAAAGTGCCTTCTTCACCAGGTTGTTATAAGACTTAAATGACATATCGTACGTAAAGCACATTGTTTAATGCCTGGATTAGTAGAGCTAAGCTAGGTCTAGTTATTAATAATATTATTGCTATTATCATTAAAGAGGCAGTAAAAAAAAAAAACAGGAATAAATTGTGGTTTAAAATGTGTTTCTAAAGCCTTTTTGGAATTAATTCACCCTTTCTTGGTTACATTTGAATTAGATGAGCACGAAAATCATTTTGTAGTCGTGGAACTCACTTTAACGGATTGCCAAAATTTGCATCTGTGAGCCTTTATCTTCATCTGAAACACCTGGGTGAGTACTGTCGCTAGGCCTTACAACTTCCTGCTCTTTAAATTGGTATCCATGTAGAACTCAAGAAGCAGCCTGGAAGCCTCTTGTCTCGCCTACTTAATACAGAGAATCAGTTCTTATTCTCAGCACTAGGTTTATGTAGCCACTGGTTTTGTTTCCCAGGACCCCACCCAGGTGCTTTGCCACACCTGCTCGACTGCCTGGTCACGGCCATTCAGGTGTGGGGCAAAGAGGCCCCAACCAGGCCGGTGGGTGGAGGGAGAACGGAAATCCACTGGAATATCCATTTGGAGAGGAAGACAGTATGACACTCAGCCTAAGCTGATATAGTGTTTTTGCTTCTTTACCTGCCACTATACTTCCAACTCTATTTCTCCCAGTCTCCCAATGAGGGCAGATTGAATGGCCCTAGGCCAGTGAAAATTCCAGGGCAGGAGAACTCTTCCGTGAAGCTAGGATAGCGCCACCACCAGTCATTTCTCCCCTGGATGGGACTGATCATGGGGCTTGAAGGGTTTGGGAGGGAAAGTCTCCGTCGAATGCGCGTGCAGCCATTGTAACGCTATTAGCCACACTCCTAATTAATCCCTAGGAATCTCAGGCATATTTTCTTCTGTCCTCGGCTCAATTCAAGGTGCATTAGCCACTCCGGGCCTCTGACTTCCTAAAATGAGCCCCACACCCTCTGCCAGCTCTGCTATAATTTTATCGGAATGGGACCCATTCTCTTTGATCTCCTCTGGTTCTTAAATCCAGCAGTTGTGTGTTGGAACATCAATAGAAATGGGGTTTCAAGCTTCCTCTTTCATTATCTTTCTCAAAGATAAAAAAAAAAAGAGCAAAAGGGGGGGAAATGTCCTGAGCTTTGTAGATGAGGCAATATTTTTACAGTAATTTCTTTATCTGATTTCAGCCTGTTTACTGTTTGGAAATAATGTGTCCATGCACCTCTTCCCATTTTATGGGTGGTTTTCCGATAAAAATAAATAAAATGAAAACACCCTAACCTCCCCCTACTTCCAACAGGAGGGGCCTCCTGTTACTTTCCATTGCTGTGGTGAGAGGAGGTGTCCGTGGGTGCTCAAGCCTTGGATACCTTGAGATCTACGTAAGAGCCTCGTGGCTCACGGATGAGACGCAAACTTTCAGATGCACTACCCTCCTTTTCAAGAAGGAACTTTCTGTTCTTGGCAGTGTGGGGAGAATAGACTTCTAGATTAGAATAATTAAGTATCTGACCCACGACTTTCCAAATGCTTGTGGCTTCTTGGGCTTTGATGTGGCTCGCTTACTGCAGAACGGAAAAGTACAGCTTCTTCTCAAGGCCTCAGCGTTTAGGAGTCAGGAAGAGCAACACTGAAGAAACCCAGGGCCTCTGGCTTTAGAATAAGCAGACAGGACCCTGCTGGAGTATCTGGCCAGGGAGCCTGTGGGCCAGGATGAATCTTGGAGGCACAGCTCCTTCACTTGGCCAAGACATGGCCCACGTGGTCTCCGCCAGCCTCCACAGCCTTATCTTGAACCCTGCTGCCTCTCTCTCCGTCCACCCTCACTGGCCTCTTCCAATCCCTCCTTCTGGCCCTTCTCCCTCCCATCACAAAGACTTGGCAACGTGCTGCTCTCTCTTTATGTATTTAACTCCTATTCATTCTTCAGGTTTTTCGCTCAACTGTGTATTCGTTAGGGTAGGATAGGCTAAGTTGCAGGGAAAAAAAAGACCCTTGGGATCTCAGCGGCTTAACACGATGGAGTCTATTTCCCACTAACAATGAAGTCTGATGTGGGTCTGTCAGCTGTCCCTGGTGGCTCCTTGAGGTGGTGACTCGGGATCCAGGACCTCTCCATTGCATGGCTCTGCCATCTTGGAGTTGGGGAAATGAGACGACTGTTGAAGATTGCCTAGAAGATGTCTGATGGCCAAGCCTGGAAGTGTCACACCTCATCTCCACCTTTATTCCATTGGCCAAAGCTTTGTAGCATGAACCCACCTGGATGCCAGGTGGGCTGGGACAGGTAGTCCTCATGTGTGCCCAGAAGGAAAATGAAACTTTGGTGGCACGGAGCATTGCTCTCTCCACAAGTGTCCTTTTCTCACTCAAGTCAGCTTCCATACCTCCCTAATAGGGTCAAATCTCCACCAAGCACTCTGTCTTTCTCTCCTCCAGTGTGCAGTTTTATATTCTTCTATGCAATTATTAGGTTAATGTCTGTCCCCCAGACTCCACTGTGAGCCCCATGAGGGCAAGGGCATGGGCATGTGTGATTTTATTTATCATGATGCCCTGTCTGGAACATAGCAGGTGCTCAATTAATGCTTTTGAATGAAGGAATAAGTCCATCAATCAAGTTTCCAAAGCCTGCAAATTCAGATACTTCTCTGCATCAGCCCAGGATAGGACGGGAGAGGAGAGCCTTGGAAAAGTGTCTTTCTCTTTGTTGGGAGACCTGCGGTATAGGAGGCAGCATGAATTTTGGATGCTGGGGGTGCTGGGTTAGCTGTTCCATCTGTCTGAGGTCATAACTGCAAACAAAAGACCTTGCTCTAGAAAGTTGAAACAGAAATGGAACTGACTACTAAAGGATATTAATAAATACTGAAGCAGTCCAGAGTACTGGACTTGGAGGCTCTGCAGCGTGAAGCAATTCTCAAATGACCCCCCCAGCACTGCTCCAGGGGACAAGGCCAGCAGAGCCCAGGACCCCCCTGCTGCCACAGTCTCTGCCCCTGGAAGCTGGATGTCTACACTGGAAGCCCGATGTTTACGCAGTCATCCCTTAACCAAATGGATTCTGTGCCACACCCGAGTCCCAGTGTCACTCTTCAGTTGAGGTCCCATGAAAGTGCTTCTGATTGGCTGAGCCTAGGTCACATGACCATACCCTTACCACAAAAAAGGGCGGCAAAGTGAGTTTCTGGCTTCTGTCTCGAGGAGATGTGGACCATTAAAGGGGAAATAACCCAAATATGGGCAGTGTGCTTAAAGCTGGTGGGTGGCTGAAAGGAAAAGCTGTTGTCTATGCAGGAAGCTTCAGGTCTGCCTGGAGCCTGGGATGGGGCCTGGGATGACGTCAGGGAGACGCCGAGAGCAACACAAGTGCCCTGAGAACATGCCGTCACTGCTCGTGGTTCTCTTTTTCAAAGTTGAAGGGAAAACATACGACTGGAAAGCTAACGATGTTGGAAATACGCAATTTTTTGGCGGTGGGGGGCCAGACTCTAACTATAAATTACTTCAACCTTTCCCTTTTAAAAACCAGTTTGTTTAGTTTTTCCTCTCGAACTTATTTTTTGAAAATCAGACAATAGAAACCTGAGGAACAGGTGGTGCGGTGGGGGGTGGGGGGCTTGGGAGAGCTCTCGCCCACCCCTTGCCATCCACTCCCATATCTCAGCTGCCTCTGCCAGAACTCCAGCCCTTGATTTCCACCAGGCCACACAGGGGCCTGAACCAGGCCCGCTGGTCTGTGGTGGGATGCTGGGAATCCAGCAGCACGTCTCCCCCTTCTTCCCGCCTGGCGGGATATGTCAGGAATGCCCTGAGTGCTGGCTCCTCTTGGCCTGGGGCATCTTCCAGAGGATGCTGGGGAAGTAGGTGGTGGGGGAAACACTGCACGAACTGTACTGACAAAGCCTTGGCACCTTTGCCAACCTGTGGAAGTCAGAGTACGTGGCTGGGCGAGCGCTGTTAGGACCCAGAGAAGGGAGTTGCAAGACTCTCAGTCTTGGATCTGATGATAGGCTGTTGGATCAAAGTTATCCTTCAGACAAGATTATCGCGAGAGGGAGAAGATCTGGCAGAAACATGATTAAAATAAAGGGATGGGAGTGAGGCATGACAGAGGAAGTAGTGCCCAAATTCGCTTAGATATGCCTGCAAAATCGGAAAGAGAACACTAAAGAGTCTTTCTATAAGAAAGTCATAAATCTCATGGAGCCCAGGGAATGGCACAAAGTATTCATTGACTTTTCCCAACCAGTCTCATTTTGGTGGATTCATAATGCTCCTTGGAGAGAGTTGAAATGTTCCTTCTTCTCTTGTCTCCTGTGTCAGTAGGGCTAGGCTAGCTTATATTGCAGTAACAAATATCCCCTCAGACCTCAGTGGCTTAAAAAAGCAAATGTTTGTTTCTCATTCACTGTCCATGTCCATCATGGATTGGCAGGTGTCCTGCCCCAGGCTGATACAGAAGCTGCCTTTATGAACACGACCCGCCACTATGCCCGAGGAAAGGGGGGAGCATTCAAAGATCTCTCCCTCCCTAGTGCTTTTTTCTTTTTCTTTAAGATTTATTTCATTTATTTATTTATCCTCACCCCCTCATTGTTTGCACTTGCTGTGTTTGTTTGTCTTCCTTTAGGAGGCACCAGGAACTGAACCCAGGACCTCCAATGTGGGAGGGAGGCACCTAATTGCTTGAGCCACCTCCGTTCCCTGCTTTGTTGTATCTCTCATTGTGTTTTCCTTCTTGTGTCTCTTGTTGCGTCGGCTTGCCGCGCCTGCCCATTGCGTCAGCTCGCTGTCTTGCTCGTCTTCTTTAGGAGGCACCAGGAAACTCTGTTCCCTGCTTTATTGTGTCTTTCATTATGTTTTTCTTCTTGTGTCTCTTGTTGTGTCACCTTGCTGCACCTGCCTGTTGTGCCAGCTCGCTGTCTTCTTTAGGAGGCACTGGGAACCGAACCACGGACCTCCCATGTGGTAGGCGGGAGCTCAATCGTGTGAACCACATTTGCTTCCCTCTCCCTAGCACTTAAATGCACCAGTATGGAAGCAACACCAGGCACTTCTGCTCAGACATATTAGTAAGACCTAGCTCCTTTGTCCCACTCAACCACAAGGGTCCAGGAAAGGCAACCTTACATGTTCAAGAAGAAATAGTGGGTAAAAAGCACTCAAGACTACTTACTATCCCTTCCTCTTCTCTTTTTCCATGGTTCTCTCCTCCCTTCTGGACCCTCCAGCCACGGCACGGGGTCCCACTTCAGGGGGAGGCTCAGGGTCAGGTCCTTTGGCTTTAGGCACATCTCTTGTTGCTGACTTTAAGCACTAGTGGAAGCATTGCTGTTTTCAGAGTAGAGCATCCTCCAATTAAATATGTCCTTCTTTGGCTAATATCGATAATCCCTCCTAGCATACCTTCGGTAGGTTATTATGCCGATGAAGTCTGGTTTCTTTTACACTGTTTTACTGAAAACCTCCAAGGAGAGAAGTGGGTTAGGGATAAAGAAAATCTCTTCCTGCTGCATAAATAAAGGAGGATTTCTTTTAGAATTAAAGACATAATACTTTTAAGTCATTCCCGGTTCTCTGACCTCGGTTAAGGAATATCACCATTACTCTTCATGACAAGCTGTGTGGTGAGCTAGAAGTTCACATGTAGCTGTCCCAGGACTAGCAGAGTTAACATCACCTGGGAATTTGCTAGAGATGCAAATTCTTGGACTCTGCCCCAGAGTTACAGAAACCCTGGGGTCAGGGCCCAACAATCTGCGTTTAAGAAATCCTCCAGGGAAGCGGCTGTGGCTCAATCAGTGGGGCTCCCGTTTACCATATGGGAGGCCCCGGGTTCGATTCCCGGGGCCTCCTGGTGAAGGCAAGCCAGCCTACACGGTGCGGTGAGCTGACGCAGCAAGACGACCCAACAAAGGGAGACAAGCAGACACAGAAAAATGCCCAAAGCAAATGGACACAGCAAGCACAAGCAGCAAGGGGGGGATAAATAAATAAATAAATAAAAATAAAATCTTAAAAAAAAATCCTCCAGCAGGTGATTCTAAGTACCACTGAAGTTTTTTTTTTTTTTTTTTAGGTACTTGGGCAGGGATTGAACCTGAGACCTTATGTGTAGGAAGCCAGTGCTCAACTACTGAGCCACATCGGCTCCCCTGAGTTGGTTTTTTCATTTGTTTGCTTGTTGTTTGTTTGTTTGTTTTTAGGAGGCACCAGGAACCGAACCCAGTACCTCCCATGTGGGAAGCAGGCGCTCAATTGCTTGAGCCACATCCACAACCACCGCTGAAGTCCAAGTACCCCTAGTACACACCATCGTGTTCTGTGTTACCTTGGGCAAGTACTTGAACTTTTAATGAGCCACAGTTTCCGCGGTTGTAAAAGCAGAACAGGGAACCCCTTGTGGAAAGGCCAATGGAGTTTTGGCACAAAGTGTCTAGGGTCTCTTTAAGTGTTCTCTGTTCTCCCTTAATTTCCTCCCTGAGGTAAATTGTTTCCAAAAGTAGCCATGGCAGTATCTCCCATCCCATGGGCTCTTCATATGTCCTGAAACTCCTGCTGAGTGGTGGTTCCCTTCCCTTAACCTGGGCAGAACTTTTTTTCTTCTTCAACCAAGAGAGTGTGACAGAAGTGACTCTACGTGGCTTCCAAGGTTAGAGCACAGAAATGCCATGGACTTCCCCCTGGCTCTCTGGGAACACTCGTTCTTTGGGCTTTTGAGACCCTGCCACCACGCTGTGAGGCAGCCAAACTAGCCCACAGGGAGAGACCACATAGAGAGGCCACACGTGTGGGCAACAGCCCAGCGGAGGCCTCAGCTACAGCTGGTATCGACTGTCAGACACGTGAGTGGCGACACCTCCAGATGACTCCAGGCCCCGGCGGTCAGTGACCCCTAGCTTTCAGGGCCTCTCCACAGAGGCAGCAGGCCTCAAGGAACAGAGACGAGCTGTCCTTGCCGTGCCATGTCCAAACCGTTGTCCACATAATATAAGAGTTGTTTTATGCCAGCAAGTTTTAGGATTGCAGGAGTAGAAAATTGATATGCCCCTCACATGGTGACCTGGGAATTCAACCATGCTGGCCTTGGCATCCAAGAGAGAAGGGGTAGAAGCTGGCAGCAGTGGGATGGACAAATGAACAAAAGGCACTGCTCCCTCTGCAGGAAACAGGTGGCAATAGAACCCCAAAGAGTAAACAGTAAGGGGCGGAGACGGAAAGGAAAGTTCAGCTGCTGTTCACCATCAGGCCCACTTCTAACACTTGCAGGGCTCTGGTCAAGAGTACAAATAGAGGCCCACGTACCACGTGTCTAAATAGTTACATCATAAATCAAGTGACTGTACTGTGAAAGATGTTCCGTTCCCCTAGCTTGACATATGTAACTTCAGAAAGACCTGGAAAAGGCCAGGTTCAAATTCTTGGGCTCCTCAGAATTCCTTGCAGGAATGTGATGACATGCAGAGATCAGGCCCCTTTTCTTCCCAGCCTCTGCTCTATCCCACTCTGTCTCTGTGTCCTCATTTGTAAAAGGAAGCTAAGGCTGTTATCTACTTCTTAGCATGTGATGAGAATTCAAAGGGATAAAACATGTGCTGGCATGTAGCAATTGCTCGATAAATGGGAATATGACTACTACTAATAGTATTTTGACTTTAAATATTTCAAGTGCTATGATGTGTAAGACTTTCATTTCATGTAGCTTCATGGCATATAATTAAGACTAGTTATAGGAAAGCAGAATTTGATTCAACCCAGAAAGACCTTTTTATAACACTCTGAAAATGGGTTGACATCTTTTGGGAAGCAGAGATGTTGCAGAGGCATTTCATGTGGCAGATGGGAGCTGGATTAGGTGGCCTTGAAAATTCACTTCTAATTCTGATTCTGTGTGAAATTATCTTTGGACTTCAGGTTTGTACTTGTTTTTTGTCCACTTGTCTGTCTTAGTCTACACGTAACTCCCTCTTCTGTGTCTTAGATAGTTAACCTCTGGTTTCAGGAATTGTGTGCCCACAATTTATTTATATCACACCCAGAATTTAGGTAGAAACCCCGTATAGCTTTTTGAAAAAATCAGCTCAGCATCCCAGGTAGTCATAATAGTTATGGCAATTCTAACTCAATTTACTGAAGCCCACCTAGCTTAGCAAAATGGAGACTTTACTGGCTATACTGGGGAATAATATGGAATGCAAAGAAGAGCTGAATTCCAAGTGGCAAGTGGGAAGGAAGGAAAGCAGGAGCTCAGGCTCCCCCTGGAACCAGAAACTAAAACTAAAACATTGTTATGGGCTGAGTTGTACTCCCCCAAAATGATATGCTCATGTGCTGACCCCAGTTCTGAGAATGTGACCATGTCTGGAAATGGGGTCTTTGAAATTGTGATTCATTACGATGAAGCCAAGCTGATTGATGTAGGACCTAATGATGGTGCGGTGATGTGCAAGACTTTTGTTTTCTGTAGCCATGTGACGCTGGAGGCAGACACTGACATGTGCAGCTGCAGCCAGAGAACGCCGTGGATTGCCGGAGAGAGGCTGGGAAGAGCCAAAGGAACAATCCTTCCCTACAGGTTTCAGAGGGAGTATAGCTCTGCCGACACCTTGATTTTGAACTTCTAGCCTCCGGAATTGTAAGGCATCACATTTCTGTTGTTTTAAGCCACGCGGTTTGGGGTACTTTGTTACACAGCCCTGGGAAACTGAGAAAACCACCGAGACAGCCCTTACCTGAATCTTTCTGCCTTGGCTCCATCGTCCGTGTCTTCCCTGATTGGCTTTATCTGCCTGGTGGACCACATGCAGGGGACCACCACGGCTGCAGCCACCAGAAAGCCTGGCTCTCTTTCTTAGTCAGTCTCACGTTTCCCAGGAATGGACTGCGATTGGCCCAGCCTGGACTCAGGTACCTGCCTTAGACCCACCAAGGTGGCCAGGGAGGTGGCAGGGTTATGTTGTAGGAAACGGTTTCTGTGATGATCAGGTGGATTGGCAGGAAGGGCAGGGGTGGGAGAGTGAGGGTGACAGTGTGGGGAAGCAGGGCTGGGCAGATGAAATGTCATCTAGTCCACAGGTATTGGACCATTCTGGGGGTGGGGTGGGAGGAGCCATGCCTAGCTTTTGGCTCTTAGTGGGGGCTGGGGAATGTGTTCCTTGGTCTGGGATGGACTTTCACTCCTTATCTGGGAACTCTGGTCAGAGCAAAATATTCTTCTAAATTGGAAAACCATCCGGAATGAAAGCTGCTTCTGGAGTGTTCTGAGCCGCTTTCATTAATGCACAGGCCTGTCTTCCAACCAGTGAGCTAGTGTCTGAGCGCCAGGCAGCCCCAGGATGGACTAAGATGGCCCATCACCCCATTTGGCTAATAGACTATGCTGTCACCAGACATATGGGTTGAAATGGGTTGAAGGGTTGTAGCTGAGGCTCCAGGAGAGGAGCCAGATGGAGAGAAGTTATCTGGGGCACGGCTTGCTTTCATGAGTCAGGGTTGCTGTTTTCCGTGTCCTGGCTACTAAAACAAATACCATACGATGGGTTTGCTTCACAATAGGAATTTATTGGCTCGTGGTTTTGAGGCTAGGAGAAGTTCAGAACAGTTATCAGCAAGGCCACGCTTTCTCCCAGAACACTGTGGTGCTCCAGGGCTGGCTGCTGGCCACTCTGGTCCTTGGCTTTCCGGTCACAGGGCAAGGCACTTGGTGGTACCGTCTCCTTTCTCTTCCAGGTTCTGTTGACTTCCAGCTTCTGGCTGCTCCCCTTGGCTTCTCTCTCTCCCTCTGAACTTCCTTCTGTTTGTAGAGGACTCTAGTAATCTGGATTAACGCCTACCTCATCCAGCTGGGCCCCACCTCAAGTGAAGTGAGATCTTCAAGAGTTCCTCTTTACAGAGGGGCCACACCCTCAGGGCCAGGGCTGGGGCCAGAACACGCCTTTTGCGGGAGACGTGATCCAATCCCCAACGGTTGCGTCTAGGATTTTCCTGACAGAGCAGGGCTTTCTTCTCATGGGATAGTGTAGATCCCACCCCTTCACTTTGAAGACTCAAACTTCTCTGGAAAGTCTTTGGAAACAAACCTTGGGCGAGTCAGGCCTCAGCTGAGCTTGCGGGGGATGTGAGGTTGTGCTCATGCCCTTGCACACTGGAATCTGTCTGGGATGTTCTTAAACACACACGCAGTACACAGTATCACGCTCATAAATACACACACGGATGCATTTAAGTACTCACACACAGACACGTGTACACACTAATGTGTGTGTGTGTTTAAATCCTGATTGTTCTTTTCATACTTCTGTTGCTCTCGCCTCCTGGCCTGCAAACCTTGTATTCCCACAGCATGCCAGACACAAGCCAGTCTGCTTTCCTGAATGGTGGATTACAGCAAACGTGGGGCCAAAGCAAGAGACTGGGGTTGGGGAGTGAGGGGTGAGGGGGTGGTGGTGGTGGGTAGTGTCACCAGGCTGTCTCCAGGCCAGGGATGCTTTTACAGTGGGCATGTCCAGCATCTCAGAGGCCTGTCCAGTGAGTCAGGCCTGACCTTCCTTCCCAGCCAGCCCTGAGACCTCCTGCCCAGCAGCCTCTGTGGCCACCCTGCCTGGGGATTGCTGGGCCAATGCTGGACAGGAGTACAGACCAGGTCCTCGGCTCTCCCATCCTCCAGGGAGTGTTGGAGGAATAAAAGGAAGTGGAGGAGAAAGAGTCAGGGGGGCCAGAGGAGACACAGGTGAGGAGCCTCCACTGTTTAATTTTCCTCCATCCCTGTTTGAGTCCTCCTGCCCTCAGTACTTCTAGGTAGGTCACACCTTCTCCAGGAAGCCTCCTTTGGGACAGGCACTCCTCCCGGAGCTCATGTAACCCACAAGGGGGCCCTCCCAGTTTTGTGTGGCCTGAAGTCTATATGAATTGTGGGACCCTGCTTTAAGAAAAAGAATAAAAAATTATGAATATAAATTTAGGTATGCAACTGAATATTTATGTAGAAGGTTTGAATACGTCACAACTAATTGTACATTTTTAAAAGCTGACAAATACAAAAAAACTTTTAAATTAATTAATTTCCCAACTCATCAGTAATGTTTTCTTCTCTCTCTCTTTTTTTTTTGAAGTACCAGGGATGGGGATTGAACCCGGGACCTCATGTGTAGGAAGCCAGCACTCAACCACTGAGCCACATCAGCTCCCCTGAGTTGGTTTCTTCGTTTGTTTGCTTCTTGTTTGTTTTTGCTTTTTGGGGAACCAAACCTGCGACCTCCTGTGTGGGAAGCAGGTGCTCAACTGCTTGAGCCACATCCACTCCCTCTCCATGTTTTTGACTGCACACTCTTTGATTGCATCTTTATCTGACAACAATTTCGTATTATCATTTTCTAGAAGGGAATTAGAAGATAATTCCATCTTCCCCTTCAGCAGATTCATTGAAACATGGTTATTATTTAAAGTTGGCACACACCCAATGTGCAACTTCACATGTAGGCATACTTGTGCCCTGCAAACACAGCATTCTAACATATTCTATTTTACACAATTCCCACCTGTATTAGTCAGCCAAAGGGGTGCTAATGTGAAATACCAAAAATGGGTTGGTCTTTATAAAGGGTATTTATTTGGGGTAGAAGTCCACAGTTACCAGGCCATAAAGCGTAAGTTTCTTCTCTCACCAAAGTCCATTGCCACGTGTTGGAGCAAGACAGCTGCCGATGTTTGCCAGGGTTCAGGCTTCTTGGGTTCCTCCCTTCCCGGGGCTGTGTTTCTCTCTGGGCTTAGCGCCTCTGTTTCCACAAGGTCAGCTGTAGACTATCAGGCGAACGGCTCACTTCTCTTCTCCTGGGGCCTTCTCTCCAACATCAAAACTGCTTCTCAAAAACTGCTGCAGCTTTGTTCTTTGTGATGCCTTTTATATTTTCTTCCCCCACCCACCAAGGGGTGGCCCAGTCAACGCCCTAATCATAACTTAATCATGCCCAGATTAACAGATCAGTTTTCAAGCATGATCCAATTATATTTTTGGAATTCATAATTACATCAAATTGTCCAACGACTACACTCCACCCTCTGAATTCCAAAAATACATTATAATATTCAAACAACCTTAAATCAGTAACAATTCAAGTACAAAATCATATCATAGGCAGTTTAAAGAAATACAGTTTGTCTTCAGGCAAACTGAAAAAGTTTCAGAGGTCTACGTAGACCTCTGAAACTTACAAAACCATTTAACTGCTTCCAATACACAAATGGAAAGACAAAGGATAAATGTTTTCATTATCATAAGGAGAAATTGGGGTGTTAAACATGAGTCATGGATCCTCTACAGTTCAGTAAACCTGCAGGGCATCCTCCATTTGATTTCAAAGTCTGAGAGTCATTCTTAAGATGATGGTTTCTTCTCCTTGGGGCTACATGGGGACCCACCCTTTCCACAGGCTTGCCCAAGGGCATTTTCTTGGTTCCACCCTTATCAAGCATCTGGGTGTCAACCAAGCTCTGGACCTCACCCTCCAAGAGTTTTGGGATGATTGCCACAACTTACCCAATCTTTGGGTTAGAGTCTTAGCTCCCCTAGTACAGTGAGGTGAAGACAACATTCCCCCTAACCTTTGGCATACAGGCTCAACCCTCTCAGAGCAATGGGCTGACCACCTGGCCTTCTCTAATCCATGGGGGACAGGTACACCCCTCTCAGATCTATGGGGTGTTGACCTTAACCACCCTAATCTTTGAGGAATGTGCTCCACCCTCCCTGCACCCTGGGGTGGCAAAACTCTTCCAGAACATCTGGTGGGGACATCCACCCTCTTCAACTGCTGGGGAAAACTCACCCTCTCTGTACATATGGGTGGGGCTCCTCTCTTGGCCCAAGGAGATATTTTAATCCTAGATCTCTGCCTCCACGGGTTTTCTTCTTAAAGCTGTTTCTCCTTCAATCTCCTTTCCATGTCCTCTTTTGTCCAAGCTGACAGTGGTTTTGTTCATATAGCACTCTCAAAAACGTTGTTGGTTTAGCATGCAAGAAGCAGGGGTCCAAGCCATCAGACAGTAAGACTTTCCACAAGGCTTTCTGAAATAACTGCATCTTCAATTCTGAGTTCCAAGTTCTAAGTTTAGTAAAGCCTTCAAATAGGGCATTTTCATCTGGGAATTTGATTTCCAGAAACTTGGAAGTTCTGGAATCAGTTTCTGTTTTTTTTTGTGTGTGTGTGCCCAAAAGTTCAGTCCTTAGTGTATTTCGCTCATCTAGTATTTTGCTATAAACTGCAAGGAGAAGCCAAGCCACATTCTCCGAGTTTACTTTGGAAAGTTCTTCAGCTAAATGCTCCGGTTCACCATTTTCAAATTCTGTCTTCCATATAACACTGGGAGTTAATCTTGCTAAGTTCTCTGCAACTTTAAAGCATGGATTGCCTTTCCTCCAGTTTCCAATAATAGTTTCATCACTTACTTCTAAGGCATCATAGAAAGTCTCTTTAGTATCCATATTACTATCAACAGTCTCTTTAAAGTGACTAGGCCTTTTCCATAAAGCATTTCACAATTCCTCCAAAAAATACCCCTTACCCATTTATAAAACCATTCCAACATTTTGGTATATGCAAAAGCACTACCCCACTCCTGGTACCAAATTCTGTATTAGTCAGCCAAAGGGGTGCTAATGTGAAATACCAAAAATGGGTTGGTCTTTATAAAGGGTATTTATTTGGGGTAGAAGTCCACAGTTACCAGACCATAAAGCGTAAGTTTCTTCTCTCACCAAAGTCCATTGCCATGTGTTGGAGCAAGACAGCTGCCGACATTTGCCAGGGTTCAGGCTTCTTGGGTTCCTCTCTTCCCGGGGCTGCGTTTCTTTCTGGGCTTAGCTCCTCTGTTTCCACAAGGTCAGCTGTAGACTATCAGGCAAACGGCTCACTTCTCTTCTCCTGGGGCCTTCTCTCCAACATCAAAACTGCTTCTCAAAAACTGCTGCAGCTCTGTTCTTTGTGATGTCTTTTATATTTTCTTCCCCCCACCCACCAAGGGGTGGGGCTCAATGCCCTACTGATGTGGCCTAGTCAACGCCCTAATCGTAACTTAATCATGTTTAGATTAACAGATCAGTTTACAAGCATGATCCAATTATATTTCTGGAATTCATAATTACATCAAATTGTCCAACAACTACACCAACCCACCCCCAAATGTGTGTGCATTTGAGATTGTTTAGGCTGCATCGAGTTATTCCTAACAGGAAGGGAGAAGGCTTCTGTTTTGACCAAGCATTGATGAGCCTCACATACTCCATTTAAATTTTACACGTGTGATGATGGGGAGAATTTTCTACATGCTGGCTCTGGCTCCATGTATTTCAAACCTTGTTTCTCCTCCACTCTCCACAAGTGCTGGTGCCAAGCACTGTAGAACGAGTTTGCCTTGTGCTCAGAGCTCTCTGCTCACTATGTCACAGGGCTGGGGGACCTGGCCCAGCAGGCAGTGGGATTATTCCTGGAGGTCATTGTTCCTGGGAGTGGCTAACATTAACTTGGCTATACCCAGAGGTGATTGTGAAATACAAAACAACATCCCACAGAACCCAAACTAAATGCACCCCCAATTCAAAATCTTGGCTGGACCCCCAGAATGCCAAGGCTGCTCCAACACTAACCCATGAGGAAGTGTAATGAAGGACAGATCAGAGTGGAAAGAGACTTTGGTCCTAAACTACCATTCAAACGTCTCACTTTGGTTTACAAGACTTTACATCGACCATGTGAATGTGGTGCTAGGGCCCCTCCCAAGGCCTTGAAAGGGCCTAGGTAGGTGATGGCTCCTGAAGCTTACCTAAGCTTGATCACTTTCACATCATAGGAATTGCCTGTTTATTTGTCAACTCCTTCAGTTCAGGGTATGTGTATTTCCCTTCCCTTGATCTATCCAGCCGTGTGCTGCTAAATGCTCAACAGGTTCTTTGGGGGAAAATGATGTATGCATGTAAATGTATATAAGTATTATAAATGGTATTATATAATGGAGGTGCAGCACACAATTTACAAAATAAAATATACAATTCTTTTTATTGTAAATTCCATATAGCCAATTGTTCTCATAGAATGCTTTCACTGATTTTTGCCAAACTCTTACATCTGTAGCCAACTGATGGTTGCAAACCGAGAAAGTGTAGTTCTCACATAAATATTGGCTAATATTTTCATGTATGTAATAAGATGAAATTGAAACAATGAAGATGTATATTGGAACTTCACTCATTTGTCGATGATATGAATGATTCCTTTGCTGAATTGGAGAATACATCTTGAATCCTGGGAGACTATTTCCTTGATTTTTTGGTGCAATTCACAATGCAATGGTTATAGACATGATGCACTTTTAACTTTAACCTGCATTATTAACATTTTCTCCACCACTTTCTTAAGTCTATACAATCAAGAAAACAATTATTCAAGTCCTGGTCTGTAGCAGTTGTCAATTTCCATGGTGTAAATACTCTCATTGTGGCTAATTTCCAACTACCAACATACCGTCACTGAACAGGCAGTTGGGGACAGAGGCCCCGTAGGACAACACTTTATATACTATTTCCACCACACAAACATGTTGGGTGTGAACAAGCTCGGAGCATAAATAACAATAAAATGTAGTAAAATAATTAGGAAGTGATGAGTTTTGAATTTTTATCACCTTTTGTTTTTCATATAACTAATGGTAAATTTATAGGATTTAATTTTTAGTGTTGACTCTGTTTCTGATTGCTTTGCAAAATCTCTGGAAATGTAATCACTGGTACTTGGGAGCTGGTCCTGGCCATCCCCAGTGCACGGGGGTGTCTCTAGAGCTTAGTGTGAGGCACAGAGGAGGCACTCAACACACTCTCCAAAGAGAAAACGGTGTCTGTGTGGACGCTGACTTCTCCAAGGGCCTGTGCAAATCACATACCCTCCCAATCTCTCCATCTAAGGCAAGAGACGCTTAATGCCTACTTCATAGAGGTGGTGGGAGAGTTAATTAACGTTCGTTAAGTGCTTTGAGATCCACGGATGAAAGGCCCAGCGGGGGAGAACTTTATTATTATTCCCACGAATCACCCTTAGAAGTGTGTGGTGATGATACCCTCCTGGCACTTTTCATCTTCAAAGCATTCTCCAGACATTAGGCAATTAATTGTTACAGTTCCCTACCCAGTCAGTGGGTCTCCTCTAGGGAAAGGACCATGCAGCGGGTGGGTGACATCTCCTTTCAGCCTCCAAGGAGAGTGGGTTGGAGGCAGGATCCCAGCTCGGACTGTGTTTCCACCTGCCCAGTTCTTGGTCCTCACTGCTGCGATGTGTGGTGAGGGCTGCCCTGGCCGCAGGACCTTGAACCCACTTTGCCCCTTCCGTAGTGTGCTTGATGCTACTCACGGGAATGTCATCAGCTGGAAGATGTGTGTTTTTCTTTCACATTTGAACATCTCTGATTAGTATGCCTCTCACAGCTGATGGAGGGCCGGGGTTCAGCTGGTGATGTGTCATACAATTGTTGTCATGTGTCAACAACTGCTGAATTATGGTATTAGCACTCATTCTATGACTTAGAGCTTTATGGTTTATTTCCTGCTAACTTTTTGGAACATCTCTCCTCCCCTTCCCTGAGATTAGAACAGTAACATATGGTCACTCTGCTATATGGAAATTGCAGATAATTAAAATGAAGAAACAGCAACAGCAAGCCAAATTCTCACAACTCAGAGATCAATGTCAACAGCATATTGCTGTATTTTCTCCCTGGGTTTTCTCCTCCTCTGATTATAAAAGTAACTTATGACTTCCGGGAAGATGGCGGACTAGTAAGACACGGGAATCTCTTCTCCAGAAAAATAGCTAGAGGACAAGCTGAAACAGCCCCAAAAAAGATCTTCTAGGGTTTAGGTCACCAGGTGAAGGCTGCACACCACCCAGAGGAGAGAGGGACAGAAGAGGGAAATCGTGACTACAGAACTGTGAGTTGCAAGTAGCAGCTTCTGCTGCTGCCGGCACCCTCCCCCACACTCTTCAGAATTCTCGGGCCCCTGGGCCTGCGACCACAGACAAAGGGGGGCTTCAGGGATCTGCCATTCCCGGAAAGGGGAGAGAGAGGGACACAGCCTTAGGCTGACTCAGGTTCTAACTTGAAATTTGGGCTGCAGAGCCCCACGGACCCTTCCACACGGCAGTTTGCCCTGGGAGCCCGGAAAGGACTGGAGAAATCCGATGCTCGCAACCTCCCTCTCTTCTAGCCTGGACTAATTGTTGAGGACACCATGGGAGAGGGGAGAGAGAGCCTGGGGCTGACCCTGCTTTGGACTCCCAGGTTTGGTCTGCCCTGTCCCGAGAGCTCTTCCAGGCTGGGTGGGGCTGCGCCATTGTTTGCCTTGGAGTCTACTAGGGGCTAAAGATATACAAACCTCCCAATCTCATCCTCTACTAACAGGGACTGATTGTTGAGGACTCAGAAGGGAGTGGAAATATTTCCTAGCTGGGAAAAGGGGGGCGCTATGAGAGAAGTCTGGAGAACTGTCTCAGAAAGTTTGAATTACAAGGCTCTTAGCCCCCAGACAGGAAGCTCTATCACATTGATCTGGTCTGTGTCACAACAAATATGCTCTGACCAGGCATTGAATTGAGAGCAGCCAACAAGTGCCATCTCCTGGCAGACCAAGGAAGTACACATAAGAAAATTAATAAGTAAGAGAGGCTTTTCCTGGCCTCTATAGCCTCCCTGCCCAAGGCCCTAGGAAGCGACTCTACAACCAATTACTGGGTCCAGTGCCCAGTTTTGAGCAACCAGCAGAACAATCCTAACAATCAAGGTTGAGCCAAAAATCAAAGAGTGGTGGTAACTCACAGCCACCTGCCACTAAAACCCCATAAAAGAGAACGAGATAGAGCATCTAAGTAAAATACAAACTAACCAGATGCCTAAAAACCAACAAAAAATTACGGGCCATATTAAGAAAATAGAAGACATGGCCCAAGAAAAGGAATACAGCAAAGTCCCAGAAGAGATGCAGAATTTGAGAGAACTAATCAGTGAGATGAGCACACATTTCCAAAATCAAATTAATGAGATGAAAGAGAATATAGTTAAAGAGATCGATGACATCAAGAAGTCATTGCACGAACGTAAAGAAGAATTTGAAATCATGAACAGAAAAGTAACGGAGTTCATGGGAATGAAAGATACAATAGGTGAAGTAAAAAATACATTTGAAGCATACAATAGCAGACTCGAAGTGATAGAAGAAAGAATAAGTGATACTGAAGACAGAGCAGCTAAAATTGAAGAGAGAAAAGAACAGAGAGAGAAAAGAATGGAAAAAATTGAGCAGGGGCTCAGAGAGTTGAATGACAACACAAAACGCAAGAACATACGTGTCATTGGAGTTCCAGAAGGAGAAGAGAAAGGAAAAGGGGCAGAAAGAGTATTTGAGGAAATAATAGCTGAAAATTTCCCGACTCTCACAAAAGAAATGAACTTTCATGTCCAAGAAGCACACCCGTACCCCAATAAGAATAAATCCAAATAGACCTATGCCAAGACACATATTATTCAGAATGTCAAATGTAAAAGATAAAGAGAAAATGCTCAGAGCAGCAAGAGAGAAGCGAATGATCACATACAAAGGACATCCAGTAAGACTTAGTGCAGATTTCTCTTTAGAAACCATGGAGATGAGAAGACAGTGGTATGATACAATTAGGAAACTGAAAGAGAAAAACTGCTAGCGGAGAATTCTTTACCCAGAAAAACTGTCCTTCAAATATGAAGGTGAATATAAAGTATTCACAAACAAACAGAAACCAAGAGAGTTTGCAAAAAAGAATCCACCTTTGCAGGAAATATTAAAGGAAGCCTTAGAACCTGAAAGAAAAAGACAGGAGAGAGAGGCTTGGAGGAGAGTATAGAAGAAAGAAAAGCAGAAAGGATAACCAAAAGAGTAAAAAGAAAGACAAAAATAAGATGACATATGAAAACCAAAGAATAAAATGGAGGAAATAAATAGTGCATTTTCAGTAATATCATTGAATGTGAATGGATTAAATTTCCCAATCAAAAGATACAGGATAAATGGATAAAAAAACATGAGCCATCCATATGCTGCTTACAAGAAACTCACCTCAGACACAAGGATACAAGCCGGCTGAAAGTAAAAGGTTGGAAAAAGATACTCCATGCGAATAGTAAACAGAAAAGAGCAGGGGTAGCTATACTAATATCAGACAAAACAGACTTCAAATGCAAAAAAGTGATAAGAGATGCGGAAGGCCATTATATATTAATAAAAGGAACGATCCTCCAGGAAGATATAACAGTCATAAATATCTACGCACCTAACCAGGGTGCCCCAAAATATATGAGACAAACTCTGGCAAAACTGAAGGGAGAAATAGACATTTCTACAATAATCGTCAGGGACTTCAACACCCCTCTCACATCATTAGATAGAACAACTAGACAGAAGATCAACAAGGAAACAGAGAACTTGAACAATATGATAAACAAGTTAGACCTAACAGACATATACAGAACACTGCATCCAAACTCAGCAGATTATACATTCTTCTCAAGTGCCCATGGATCTTTCTCCAGGATAGACCACATGTTAGGTCACAATACAGCTCTCAATAAATATAAAAAGATTGAAATTATACAAAGCACCTTCTCAGATCATAATGGAATGAAACTAGAAATCAATAACAGACAGGAAAAAAGGAAATTTGCAAATGTGTGGAGACTGAACAACACACTCCTAAATATTCAGTGGGTCAAAGAAGAAATTGCAAGTGAAATCAGTAAATATATTGAGAAAAATGAAAATGAGAACACAACATATCAAAACTTATGGGATACAGCAAAGGCAGTCTTGAGAGGGAAATTTATAGCCCTAAATGCCTATATTAAGAAACAAGAAAGAGCTAAACTCAAAGATTTAACTGAACAACTTGAGAAACTAGAGAAAGAACAGCAAACCAATCCCAAAGCAAAAAGAAGGAAAGAAATAATAAAGATTAGAGCAGAAATAAATGAAAATGAGAACAAAAAAAGCAATAGAGAAAATCAACAAAACCAAAAGCTGGTTCTTTGAGAAGATCAATAAAATTGACAAACCCCTCGCTAGACTAACAAAGAAAAAAGGAGAGAAGATGCAAATAAATACAATCAGAAATAAAAGGGGGGAAACTACAAATGACCTCACAGCAATAAAAAGAATCATAAGAGGATATTATGAGAAACTATATGCCAACAAACTAGACAACCTGGATGAAATGGACAAATTTCTAGAAACTCATAACCAACCTACACTGACACAACAAGAAATACAAGAACTTAACAAACCAATCACAATTAAGGAGATTGAATCCGTCATCAAAAATCTCCCAGCAAAGAAAAGTCCAGGGCCAGATGGCTTCACAGGTGAGTTCTATCAAGCATTTCTAAAAGAATTAACACCAATCCTGTTTAAACTCTTCCAAAAAATCGAAGAGGAGGAAAATTACCCAACACATTTTATGAAGCCAACATCACCCTAATACCAAAGCCAGATAAAGATTCCACAAGAAAAGAAAATTACAGCTCAATCTCTCTCATGAACATAGATGCAAAAATTCTCAGCAAAATACTTGCAAATCGGATCCAACAGCATATCAAAAGACTTATACATCACGACCAAGTGGGATTTATTCCTGGTATGCAAGGCTGGTTCAACATAAGAAAATCAATCAATGTAATACACCACATTAACAAGTTGAAGGAAAAAAAACCACATGATCATTTCAATAGATGCAGAAAAGGCATTCGACAAAATCCAACATCCTTTTTTGATAAAAATACTTCAAAAGATAGGAATAAAAGGAAAATTCCTCAATATGATAAAAGGCATATATGAAAAACCCACAGCCAACATCATACTCAGTGGGGAAAGGTTGAAAGCTTTCCCCCTAAGATCAGGAACAAGACAAGGATGCCCACTGTCACCATTGTTATTCAACATTGTACTAGAAGTTCTAGCTAGGGCAATTAGACAAGACAAAAAAATTAAAGGCGTCCAAATAGGAAAAGAGGAAGTAAAACTCTCACTGTTTGCAGATGACATGATCCTGTATTTAGAAAATCCTGAAGTATCCACAACAAAGCTACCTGAACTAATAAATGAGTTCAGCAAAGTGGCAGGATATAAGATCAACACGCAAAAATCAGTAATGTTTTTGTACACTAGTACTGAACAATCTGAGGAGGAAATCAGGAAGAAAATTCCATTTTCAATAGTAACAAAAAGACTCAAATACCTAGGAGTTAATTTAACCAAGGAAGTACAGGACCTATATCCAGAAAACTACAAAACAATGCTAAAAGAAATTTAAAAAGACCTAAACAAATGGAAAGACATTCCGTGTTCATGGATTGGAAGAATAAATATCGTGAAGATGTCAATCTTGCCCAAACTGATTTATAGATTCAATGCAATACCAATCAAAATCCCAACAGCTTACTTTACAGAATTAAAGAAGGCAATTACCAAATTCATCTGGAAGGGTAAGTGCACCTGAATAGCCAAAAGTATTCTAAAAAAGAAGAGCAATGTGGGAGGAATTTCACTGCCTGACCTTGAAACATATTACAAAGCTACAGTGGTCAAAACAGCGTGGTACTGGCATAAAGATAGACATATCGATCAGTGGAATAGAATTGAGAATCCAGAAATAAACCCTCACCTATACAGTCAACTGGTTTTTTGTTTGTTTGTTTTTTTTAAAGATTTATTTATTTACTTTATCCATTTTAAACCCCCCCTTCCCCATTTGCTGTTTTTGTGTCCATTCGCTGGGCAATTCTCTGTGTCTGTTTCCTGCCATCTCTTCTCATCCTTCTCCTCCAGTCTTCACCAGAATTCGATCCTGGAGACCTCCGATGTAGGAGAGAGGTATTCTGCCGCCTGCACCAGCTCAGCTCCTGGCTTCTGGAGCTTTCAGAGCATCTCGTCTTGTCTCTCTCCTGTTACGTCATCATCCTGCTGCATGGCTCTCGGGGCCCGACAGCTCAGCGGCACACAGAGCCTGGCCGCCCATGTGCCTTCGGGAGGTCCCGGGGATCGAACCCAGGTCCCTCCATATGGCAGACGGACGCCCAACCATTTGAGCCACATCCGCCCCCCAGTCAACTGGTTTTTGACAAACCTACCAAGCCCACGCTGATGGGAAAAAACAGTCTCTTCAACAAATGGTGTTGGGAGAACTGGATATCTATAACCAAAAGAATGAAAGAGGACCCCTATCTCACCCCCTATACAGAATCAACTCAAAATGGATCAAAGATCTAAATATAAAAACCAGGACCATAAAACTACTAGAAGAAAATGTAGGGAAACATCTTCAAGACCTTGTAGTAGGTTGTGGTTTCTTGGACTTCACACCCAAAGCACGTGCAACAAAAGAAAAAGTAGATAAATGGGACCTCCTCAAAATTAAACACTTTTGCACCTCACAGGACTTTGTCAGAAGGGTGAAAAGGCAGCCGACTCAATGGGAAAAAATATTTGGAAATCACATATCTGATAAGGGTTTAATATCCAGGATATATAAAGAGATGTTACAGCTCAACAATAAAAAGACAAATGTCCCAATTAAAAAATGGGCCAAAGACTTGAATAGACATTTCTCCGAAGAAGAAATACAAATGGCAAAAAAACACATGAAGAAATGCTCAACATCACTCATGATTAGGGAAATGCAAATCAAAACTACAATGAGATATCATTTCACACCTATCAGAATGGCCACTATTAAAAAGACAGAGAACTACAAGTGTTGGAGAGGATGTGGAGAGATAGGAACACTTCTTCACTATTGGTGGGAATGCAGGATGGTACAACCACTATGGAGGACTGTTTGGCAGTTCCTAAACAAGTTGAATATAGACTTGCCACCTGACCCTGCAATACCACTACTGGGTATATACCCAGAAGAACTGAGAGCAGTGACACGAACAGACATCTGCACACCGATGTTCATAGCCACATTATTCACCATTGCCAAAAGCTGGAAACAACCCAGGTGTCCATCAACAGATGAATGGATAAACAAACTGTGGTCTATTCACACGATGGAATATTATGCAGCTGTAAGAAGAAATGAAGTCGTAAAGCATATGGCAACATGGATGAATCTGGAGGACATTATGTTGAGTGAAGCAAGCCAGACACAAAAGGACAAATACTGTATGAGTGCATTATTATGAACCAAATATATTGTGTAATATATTGTTTGATCCACACACACAAAAAAACAAAAAAGCAAACAAAAAACAAAACAGCAAAAGAATTTACATGTATCCATTACATTTAATTGAGAAATGTATATATTTATTCATCTGTAGTTTACTTTTTAGTTTTTTATTGCTTATGTTTTCAATTATTAAATGTACAAAATAAAGTTAAAAAAAAAAAAAGTAACTTATGCCTACTGTAGAAAAATCAGAAAATACAGGAACTGTTGTATTATAAAATACCAGTTACTGATAATCTCAATGCCCAGAATGCCCACTATTAGGATTATCATAAGGATTATATTTCTATAGTAGACAAGTAAGCCATGTTCATTATAAGAAATAAGTGAAAAAGAAGAAAAATATCTACATTTACATTTCTGATGAGTTTTCTTCTAATACCTATCTATATTTGACTTCATTTCTATCTGGAAATGTCTATATCTATTTTTATATCTTTACACATAAAATTGGAAGTGTAGAGGATATATACATTTTTTTTCCTGATTTTATAATTTAAATTGTGTGCTGTGCTGTTCGGCAGTATCGACCAGAGCTAATTATACATTTATTTTCTGACTCAGCAATTCCTTTCCTGGGTATGTACCCAAGTGCTTATTTCCAACAAAATATACGTACAAGAGCATCCTTAGAAGTTATATTTGTAATAACCAACATTTGGAAATAACACAAATGTCTATCAAGAGTAGAAAGGGTTAAAAAAAAGTGCGGCGCGTTTCTACAGTGGAATACTTTATAGCAATAAAAAATGAATGATCACTACAGGCCACAATATGAATGAATCTCATAGACATAAAACTGAACGAGTGAAGCCAAACACAAGAGTCCACTTATAAATTCAAGAATAGGCAAACTAAGTCTGTGGTGACAGAGGTCAGAATGAATAGTGTTTACCTCTTGGCTAAGTGTGGACTGAGAAAGGGAGTCTGTGGAATTCTGGAAATGTTCTATATTCTAATGTGAGTGGTGGCTAAATGCGACTATATATATATATATGTAAAAATTCAGTGAACCGTAAAATCAAGATTTGTGTACTTTAGGTAAGTTATACCTCAGGAAAAAAAGAAAAAAAAAAAAACTGATGTATGCAAATTTCCATGTATCACTAAGTATTTTTCGGAAACATGCTGTTTAGTGGCTGCACAATATTCCATCTTCATAATAATGGCCAATGCTTATGAACACTTACCACATGCCCAGATCTACTCTAAGGACTTGACCTGCTCTAACTGAATGAATCCTCACAAAATCCAGTGGGTTTTAAATGTACAATACTAATACATGGTGTTAATAACAGGGGGTGTATGAAAAAAATATACCAAATGTAAACCATGGACATAGTTAGTGAAATAGTCTGATGATGTTCTTTCATAATCTGTAACGCATGTTCCATGAAAATGCAAGGTGTTGGTGGAGGGGTGATGTGTGTGAATCCTGCACATTGTCCATGATTGTTTTGCAAGCTCACAATTTCTCTCTAAAATATATATATATATATTTAAAAATCCAATGGTTTTGTAGATGAGGAAAACAAGACACAAAAAAGCTAACTCCCTAAGTAACTAGTAAATGGCAGAGCCAGAGTTTGAAGCGCAGAAATCTGGTGGAGAGGCCACATGCTCGACCACTCCACCATATTGCCTTTCTGGTGAGGTCTCAGGACAGCCCTCCATGCAAACGATTGTGAGCAAGTGGATTTAATGAGCTGCCACCCTGTTGCTGGACATTTAAGTTGGTACCTTATTTTTCTATTAGAAATAAAGCAGCAGTGGACATTTTTGGCATATAAATAGTTTTCTATATCACTGATTCTTTTCTTAGTGTAGAGTCCTAGAGATGGTGCTATTGCATCAAAGCCTTTGAATTTATGAGATGCTTCTGATACATCTCTTAATTTGTTCTCCTAGTAGAGTAAACTACGTAATATACCTGCATTAGCTGCTAATTTACATAGCACTGTAATACTTCCCAATTTTTATATATATAAACATGTGAATGTATCTGTGAAACATGTGAATGTATATATATGCATGTATGTACATGTAAGTATAACTTTCAAATAGATATTCAAACTCTGTTTAGTTCCAATTAATCTTACAATGAAAGGCCAGAAGAAACAACTCTTAGAATGAGCTCTGCCACAGTTCCCACGTGTTCCCACAGATTCTTAGAACTTTGTTTGATTCCAAGTGAGGACTGACCTTTAGTAACAGGAGAGAGTGTAATTTCCAAGGGACATGTAGGTTTTTTTAAAGGTATCTTTTATTTTCTAGTTGTTTACCTTCCTTCCTGTTCTTTGAGACTACGTGGTCTTAGATATTGGCTGGTGGGACCTGAGAAACTATTCCTTTGCTCCCAAGAAACTTTCTTTGCATAAATATTTGATTAAAGTACATGAAGCAGTAGCTACATCAGGGTTCAAATCACCTGCAACAAATGCTTGATACATAATCAACTTAACTTAAGAAGTTATACATGTACATTTCTGCACTGCAAAATGTACCAAAATATTTTCTGGCATTTTGTTGAATAATTTCTTTAATATATCCAACCCACACTCATCGGGTATCTCCTGATTCTTGGATAGATGCTGGCTTCTGGTGACGGGGGCTTCTTTTCCTGCCTTGTTAGCCATTGGCTCCCAGAACAGGGCTAGGCCCTAGTGAGAAGAGGACTTGCCTGACATTCGAGTGGGAAACATCAAAATCTCCAAATTTATCACTTTAGGTGTATCAGATAATTCCCCTATGACAAAACTAAACTAACTAAATAACCCTTTGCTCCCTTATCAACAAAGAAATAACACCTTTTCCCCTCTCCCAAGTTCCAGAGAGAGAGAGAGTTAACGAGATAAAAAGGTATCAGGGGAAGTGGATATGGCTCATTACACTATATATATATATATATATATATATATATATATATACTTTCCACATGGGAGGTCCCAGGTTTGGTCCCTGGTGCCTCCTAAATAAAACAAACAAACAACAAGCAAACAAATGAAAAAACCAGCTCAGGGAAGCTGATGTGGTCGGAAACCCACATACGGGGTCCTGGGTTCAATCCCCAGCCCCGGTACCTCAAAAAAAAAAAAAAAAAAAAAAAGAAAGAAAGAAAAGAAAATAAGGTATCAGCTTTAGCTTGATCAGGGCTGGAATCTGGATTGGGAGGCGTGGCTTAAGCGTGTGGCCAGAATGGGCTCCCTCATATTTCATCTGACCCAGACATCCTTCCCTACCCAGACTGCGGCAGAGCTACGGGCCCTCTCCTGCCTGGGCCAACCGCTTTCCCCAAGGCACAGAAGGGAACTCACAGCTGCTGGCTTCCTGAAGGGACCTATCAGGGCAAGTGCAGTTCCTCCTTCCAAACTCTCCTGCTCCTGGGGAGTGAGGAGGGAGAGGCAGGGAGGAGGGAGGAGGTCGCCCAGGTAGAGGCTCCCCTGGCAGGCCTGTAGAGCCCCCCCGAGATCACGTTTCCTGTAAGAGTCAGGAATCCTGGGCTCAGTCTCACGTGCGTTAGCAGCCCTTCCATGCATTAACATGCCCTCGTGCTCTGGGGAGCAGTCTCTGTAATTGCTTCACAAGCCACATTTTCTTGTTTCCATAGGTGTGGGTGTGTGTTGATCCTGTCCACTGCTATCATTAATGTTCTATTGTTTATCAAATATTTTATTTACTTGTAAGAACCTCCATGTTCTTAGACCTCTGAATGCCACGTATTTCCTTTTTCCTTTCAGGGCTATTTCCCACAAAGAAAAGTTGGGGTGGTGGTTGTCGTCGTGATGGGGGTGGTATTTTCTTTTCCTTCATCTCATGGTATAACGCATATACGATGAGATAAGCTGCAGCTGTGGGACTCACTCTCCTGCCTGTGCCCCGAGACCTGCCTTACGCACTCAGGATTAGATGTGGGCCTCAGAGAAGTTACTCAATGCTTCTGCTCGGATGGTTGGATAGCCCGTGAATAGTTGAAACAAGAAAAGTGACATCTGCAAATGTCAAGAGCAGAGGCCACTGAACTTTTTCTGTGAAGGGTCAGAGAGTAAATATTTTCGGCTTTGCGGCCAGGCAGTCTCTGTCAAAACTACTCCATGCCGCCACTGTAGTGCGAAAGCAGCTGTAGACAATACGTAAATGAAAGAATGTGGCTGTGTTCCAATAAAACTTTATTTACACACAAAAAAATGGCCCTGATTTTGGCCCGCAGGCCACAGTCTGCTGACCCCTGCCTGAGAGCGCTGAGTGAATCTTTCCTGAGCCTGATCGATCAGAAAGGATAACAGAACACAGCTGCGAGAAGACGATTCCACTCCCAGCTCTGCTGCTGACCAGCTACCTGACTTTGGGTAAGTCACTGACCCTCCCTGGACCAGTTCAGTTTACCCTTCTATAAATTCTGGGATGTCTGCATCACAGGTTGCAAACGGACAAGCCAAGGTTACGTATGGCCCACAGATGTATGTCATTTGTAGTATCCAAGACATTTTGAATTTGTTTCCTACATTTCAGATGGGGAGATTCATATAAAAATCCAGATTTTTGGCTGCTCTTGAAATATCAGAAAATCTAGCACCTCGGGGCCCACATATTCTCGTGGCAGCCCTTGGCAGCCAGAGCTGAGAGCAGGGACTAGTTGTTCTGGCTGGGGGAGGGGGGTTGCCTGGGCACACAGCAGTATCGCCCTGGCCTGCTTCACCCATTTGTGCTACTGCCTGACCCCCTGAGCATTTTGGTTTGTGACCCCTGTCGGTGACCTCTGGTGCCTTTGAGTTGAAAAATCTAGTGATTGCTGATCAGTCCAGACTGTTGTGTCATCATCGTGCAGAGAATGCCTGTGTCCTCCCATCCCCCCTCCCTTCCCCAAAGTCTTTGATTTCTGTTTGGAAATCCTTCTGGATATGGGGGGATCAAGGCACTACCCTAGGCTAAGCCAATCAGCAATTCCAACCCCCTGCCCCGCCATTGGATCAGGGTCAGGCATGGCCATCTCTCTCCCTGGTTGTCTCCGACTATTGTGTCCAGATCTCTGCTTATAAAGACTTAGATCTATGGGATGAAGGCCCACCCTGATTTAGTGTGGGTGCACCTTAACTAATAACATCTTCAGAGAGCCCATTTATAAATGAGTTCACATCCACAGGACAGGGATTTAGAACTTGAGCATGTCTTTGTGGGGGGACATGATTCAGTCCATAACCCCTGGCTTCAGGGTCTGCCAGAGCAGAGAAGAGGGACTCAGCGCCTCGGGTTGCAAGGACCTTAGAGAGTCCAGCTCATCCAACCTCCTTTCCCCCCTGTTTTTTCCAAAGAAAGGTTTTAATTCTTTGTATAATTACCATCCTATGTAAAGCTCAAATTTGTGTTGAGTTGGAATAAAGATGTCACAGCACTTAAGGCCAAAAAAAAAAGTGTGTGTGTGGGGGGGGGCTGGTTGTGACCAAAAGGAAGGTAGGAAGGTGGTAGCAGAAGGTGTGGGAGAAGAGGGGGCTGGAGCCCCAAAGGGGCTAGATAGAATTCCAGGGTTGCAACACTATACAATGTAAAGAGCGTGCAATTTTGAGTTGGAAACTCCAAGTTCTAGAGCAGCTCCTCCACTGGCCATTGCAGCTGAGGCAAGTTGACAACCATCTTGGAGCCTGGGTTTCCTTCTCTGCAAATCAGGCATCTGGCAGTTTCTGTGAAAGCATTCCATGCTCTCCCAGAGGCCAGCCCGCCTTCGCGGTGTTCTCAGCCTGAATGGTGCAGCTGCCCGCTCTGGTGAGGGTGGCCGGTGCTGCCCACCCCTTTAAAGCTGAGGCTGGTCTGCTGAGGCTGGTCTGCCGAGGCGACGAGAGGGACCCGGACTCGCCAGCACACCTGGGGCAGGAGCGGGGCTAGAGGCAGTTGCTTCCTGGTCTGGTCTTTCTCCTGAACAAGCGGCCTCTCTTTAGAGACCCCAGTTAGGGGTAAGCCCGGGTTTTGTGGGACCTGACGCTTACACAATTTGGTGGCAGTGGTGTCCTCTTTAAGAGAAAGAACACAAAGCCATCAAAACAAAATTAGGTACTAAAGTGAAGAAGATATGTGGGTGTTTTAAATGGAAAAAATAAATCATGGCAATGGTTGGCTTTGGTGATCGCAGACCCTTTCTCAGGAGACTTCTGGAGGCGACGTTATCAGAAATGCTTTCGCTAGAGGACTCTGCCATACTTAACCCTGCCAGCACTTAAGGGTCGGTGCAATGAGAGGCCCTGAAGCTTGAACTACATTAGCATCAGTAAATCCTCCTCTCCCCACAGGAGGAAAAACGGAGGGGGGTGTGTCCTGCATGTCCCAGAGACCTCGTTCTCCCCATTCCGGCCCCACTTGGAAAGCTTTTACTACGCAGCCCCACTCCAGCCAAAGGTGACTCAGATCAGAGGCCAGCCACCGGGGTCTCACTCACAGGTTGCCTTGGTTACCTGGAGTCTTTGATCTCCTTCTTGAGAGCAGGGCTCTTTACCAGGAAGCTTTTGGTTGATGCACAAAGGATGTCTCTGCAACCTCAGGGGAAAGAAGACTGGGGAGAGGGGGTGATGCAGGACCAACTGTCTGGATCTTAGGCCTGCCCCAAGTTTCCGTGAGACTACAAAGAGGAGACCGGGAGTCGTCTGAGTGCTGTCCGTCCGTCCCCCATACCCCAGAGCACCACCCCTCGAGGGCATGGAGCTCTGTCTGTTTTGTTAACTGCAGAATCCTCAGTGTGATGCCCGAACCATGCCCGGGACATTTTATGTAGCCAAGAGATATTGTGGAATAAAGGAATGAATGTGTTGCCTACTTACTATGTGACAGGAGCCGTGCTAAGAACTATGTGTCAGTATCTCACTTATTCCCTGCAACATCCTTCCCAAGCAGGAATTGTGATTGTCCTCGTTGGGCAGAAGGGCCACTGCAGGCAGAGGCAATTTTAAGTCACTCGCCATGGTCACAGAGTTAACAGGTGACAATGGCAGTCCTTAAAGCCCTGGACTCTGTGCTTGTAGCTACATCGTTTCTTAAGGGGATGTGTGCGACTCCCAGGATGGGGAGATGATTTAAATGGCAAAGGAATACAGCCTAAATGGCAGTAAATCACACGGCGAGACAGTAACTCCTCCTCTTCACTTTCTTTCATTCCTCTTTGTCATGACAGGGGAAGGGCTTTAACCTTTCTCTAACCTGCTCATCTTCCCCTTTAACCCACAGAGGGTGGGACCCTCAGCTGAAACAGTAGCCAGAGAGAATCCAATTTAGCATTACTTTGTACCCGTTTATCCTGATTAGTTAAATTCTATGCACTGCCGTCCTGAGTGTTTTCCATTTACAGTGCTAATGTAAAGTTTCCTTTTAAAATAAATGCATTTGAGTAAAGTTCATAGGTCTTAGAAACTGCAAAAGTTCTGAAGGTAAAACAGTGATGAATACTGAATCGGGCTTCACTGACTCCTGGAGAGTCCAGTAGAATTTAAGTTTGGAGTGGGACACCATGAGAACTCACCATCTCAGGCCAGCTTCAGTTGTTAGTTTTTCCTAGTTCTCAGGAACCAGTCTACAGGGCAGGTGGGCCAGGGACTGGGTGGAGGTGGGATGGGAGGACTGGGGAAAGAACAGCAGGAATTCAGGAAGGATATGGCCCAGTGGAGTTGTGGGGCTGCAGAACAGGGAAGAGAAACACAGGGTGGGGGTGTAGATAGTTGACTACATGTGGGGAGAGCTAGGAGATGTTCAAGAAGGTGCTGGAGGTGGTGGGGGCAACTGCACACGAGCTGCTCATATATGGCTCTAAGCATGCTGATGACAACCGGGCTCAGCCCCAGGTCAGAGCTGGTCCACGTTTTTTTTTCAATGCATACCCCAACAGCCGCGAAGACATTGTTGGATTTAACTCTGCCAGGTCTGTCTTTGAATGCAATGTCCTCTTCCCCAATTCTGATATGCAACCCCTCCCCTCCATCTTTCTACTTTTAGAGAATTACTGCCTAACAATCATTAAGAACAGATCCCAACCCTGTCCCTACGCATAGGAACATCCTAGTGGAGTATATGTGAGTTGTCGAGGGTTCCTCAAACACTAAACTCAATTTCAGTGGAAAAAATACAAAAATAAAACTGTCTTGAAAGTTGTAATCAAAACCAACAATTGTACTCATGGGCGATATTTACCATACTGCAACACATCAGAGGCCATTAATGTCTTAACTTACTGTCTCTGCACATATATTTGAACTTCCTGTCAATGTGTCATCCATTAGGAGGGCTGCACTGAGCTGTTTCTAAATCCAGGCTTTGCATCTTGGCTCACAGAAAATTGTGCTCTGTCGCAGCTAACGTGGGCTGAACTGGATTAACAGCCAGGCAGCTCCTACTCTGGACATTGCTTTACTGTCAGTAACATAGTAACAAGCAAACGGACAGCATGTTACGGCCTGCTAGTATTGTATTATCACGGTGGTGGTGGGCTCTGGGGGATTGTGGGGGTCTCAAATCCTGGCAGTGTTCAATTTTTGACCAGGGTGGTAGTTACATAGTGTCTACGTCATAATTATTGGTTAAACTCTGCATTAATGTTCTATGCTTTTTTTGTGCATATGTAATATTTCACAATGAAAATCTGTGAAAATAAATCATATGTAAATTAACATATATAAAAACATCATGGTTCTCAATGATTGTGTGATTAGTAAATGTTATTAATTTGACTTTATAAAATAAATTAACACTATTTAAAAGGACACTTGTTTTCTCTGATACCTTGAGGTTCCATGAAAAAATAATCCCACTGTTGAAAATGTCTGACAACTACTATTTAATCAGTGCTGTCCAATCAAACTGTCTGTGTGAGATGGCAAGCTTTTGTGCCCATGCTGTTCACATGTGGCTTGTGGCTCCTGTATCAGACTGCACAGGTTTAGATTATTTACTTGGTTTTGCACATTATAATTGTATATCTATGCATGTTTCTCTGGGTTCAAATCCCTACTGCCCCACTAGGTAGCTAACTGATCTCGGGCAACTTACTTGACCTCTCTGTGCCTTAGTTTCTTTTTCTGTAAAATGTAAATCACGATAGTATCTACCTATAGTGTAGTTGAGAAGATTAAATAAGAAAAGTTTTATGTGCTGAGTAACCTGCCTGGTCCACACTAAATATTCAATGATTTTGTAATTATAATTATTGGCAATTTCATCCTCATAGCAATCCTATGAGATTTATAGAAAAGGAGATGGAGGCTCCCATAGATGATAAATGGCAAAGCTTGTCCATCCAAGTTCTCATTGGTGACTTTGACTCCCCAAAGAAACTCACATGCCAATATTTCCTCGAGCAGTCAGTTGTCATGACAACGCTTCAAGGAGTTGAATATTACATTCATACAAAGCTGGGTGGGTTCTGCACTCTATTAGGTGTCCCTCTCAGCTTGTGTGAAAAGAAACCCCCTCCATAAATACTTTGTTGAATAAATGAAATGAAAAATAATGGTAACAGACAGTTGCCTGGGGTCTCAACCCTCACAAACTTGCCCATTAGCCAGACGCACCTCCCTTTTGGCAAACAGTTAAGTTACAGAGAAGGAAAAACCTAAAACCTTAACTGGTGTTAGCAGCAAGCCTTTACAAATTGACTTTGACAAGCTTGTTTTTCCTTGAACTTTTCCCATGGCCGGCTTTCACAGATAGAAATTACATTTGTCCCGAAATCCATCCCAGAGTACCCCCATGAAATTTGTACATACACACGTTTCTAAGGGGTAGGGTAAAGCTCGGGGAGGAAGGTCTCGGGGGTTGGAGAGTGATGTTTATGCCTCTGCCTGTCCTTGGTGCCTTTGATCTATTATCCTAAATGGATAGTGTGGCTGCCATTGTTTGTGGGAGTGATTGAGTTTTTGTTTTATCAGATTCCTACACGCAGTATATAATGGTAGAGAGATTACAGTGCAGGTTTGGAATTCGGATGGGTTGGGTTGCTTGTGTTATGGGAATTTGTCAAGCTTGAGTTTTTCTGGTGGGGTTAGACGCTGGGCCTGGGCGGGGGTGGGGGGTGGTCCGGGCGAGGACGGGGGACTCACTCTGTGACCCCAGCGCCATGGACATTCCTCTCACGTAGCTCGGGCTGCGGCCATGTGGCGCGCTTTGGCTGGGCATAGTCAAGCTTCTGTTGGGGGCCGGAGGGCCAGGGAAAAGATGAAAAAGGCAGAATATCTCCCAACAAAGCATAAACCGCTCCCCTTCCCCAGCTGCTTCAACAATGAGCTGGAGGGGCCTCGGAGCGTGGCTGTCGGGTCGATTCAGCCCCGAGCTGCAGGCCTTGGCATATGGCATCGCCCCAGCCCCAGCACTGACCCTCCCTGGCCTGGCCACCAGCGTCGGATGGCCCCGGTCCTCCGCCACGCCGAGGCCTGCCATGGCAACAGTTTGGGGGTGGGTGGGTAGGGTGAGACATGGCCCCAGCCCTGTCTGACTAGTCGGCTGAGATGGATGGGCTATGGGCAATGTGCCAGAGGGTGCCCCCCTCACCTCTCCCCGTCCCTCCCATGGGGTCTGCAGAGGGCCTGGGGCAAGGCCTGGGGACAAAACCTGGGGAGAAGCAGGGAGGCCTCCCAGGAGGGTCTGCGAGCCGGGAGACTGCGACACATGTGCCTGGTGAGGGAGACCAGTGAAAACCGTGAGTGTCCCCAGCCAGCAACTCTCCTAAGTCCCTCCCCAGCCCCCCAGTCTCCGCTCCCTCATGGAGCAGAATAAACAGAGAAACTGGCCATGGGATACTGAATTTTGCTGGAAATGCCTCCAAGGGAGGAATTAGCCTAGGGAGACTCTTGGAGCCCAGCCAGGCCCATTGCTGGACAGAGAACCCTGCCCTCCCTGACTGCCACCTCCCCAGGCGAAGTGGAGGGCAGACTGCTCTCAGGTGGCCCATTTGTCCCCTGGCACCTCCACAGTATCAGCTGGGAAGAGCTGAATGGGGATGTTTGACTTGCAAAGGCTGGAAACGGAAACAAGGGGTGGGGAGGAGACAGGGCTAGTCCAGGAAGTGGACGGCAGGGCCATGTCACCAAGTCAATGGCATAGGTCTCAGCACAGGACTGACACGGATGCTGAAGAACCCACCTGCTAATACCCGACTCGGGAAGAGCTGGGGCCATTTTTAGCACCTAACTCAGAACCTCAGAGGCTTGTACTACTTCAAGATGAGTAGAGGAAGAAGCACTTCTTGTTGCTGCTCCCAAATCCCTGCCCTGGTGAAAAGTCATGAACTGACACTGTCCTAGACTTCCACTTGGCTTACTCTCTGTAAGGCACCAAGTATTTTTACGGTCAGGTAAAGAACGCATAACTTGCCTTTGGCTGGTTGGCTGTGGATCTGGACATAATATCTGGGTGCCATTTCAGATAGCCTCCTGGTGTCCATACTCTTTTCTCTTTTTTGACTCAGTTGTTCATACATACGCATTTTAAAGCAAGGCCTGCATAAAAGCAGGCCAACTTCTGATAAGCTGGTCACCTCAAGATTAGAATTACCTAATAATCAGGACATCAAAACAGCCTTGCAAGTGATGAAGGGAAAGAGGTAAGGGATTCAGCAAGAGTCTTAAAACGTTGTTGGGATCTCTTTGATAGGGCACCTTAAATGGAAATTATCAAATGGCTTTTTAAAACATGCACTCTTCTGTTTGATTAGCCTACAGTAGATAACCTTTATTAAACCTGACCTGAAGTTACAGCCATGGCCTGGTGCTTCTTTGATGCCGTGGCTGTTTCATTTCCTGTTTATACTATGATACACGTTGCACTAGGAGATAAAGCACTTCTGAGGGATATTAAGACATAAAAGTCCCTTGGCTATTTGCTGGCACTGTTTTGATGTTTTCTTGCTCCCTTGAAATTAGCATATTCTTTTCAAAGCCTGCCTCTGATGAGAGTAATCCTTTGCCATGATGTATTTGCTAAAAGTCATCAATGATACAATATTGTGTAAAGAAATGACACATAAAAGGCACGATGCTAGATTATTGATAACGAGGCAACTTGTGTAACGGTTGCTTTTGGCTTTTCTAAAACATATTTTGACACCATAAATACACTAGGCTTATATTAATGAGAATTTAATGCTTCTGAGATTTTGAAGAAACTTGCACAGAGCAACTTTTCAAAGGAAAGTCCTAGTAGGGGGCAAGTTTAACATTTTTACCAATTTTACTGTTATGTTCTATCAAACATTTTATTGCCTTAGAAATGAGAAACAATCGTAAGCTTTTTGTTTTCCTTTGTTTTCAGAGCATGGAGTTAATGAATAAGTACTAAGTAGAGCCAATTTGGGAAGAGTTTTGCCCATACACCCAGAATTGTTGTTTATTTGTTTGTTTGCCTTGTTTTGTTTTGCTTTAACCAAGTAAGGAAGGGAGGAAAGAGAATGAAAGAAAGAAAATTAGGAAGAAAGATAAAAGAGTAGTAGAAGGAAGCAAAGAGAGACATAAAGGAAGGTGAAAAAGAAAGAAGGATTAAAAAAGGTGAAGACAGAAAGGAGAGGAACAAAGAGAAGGAAAGAAAGAGAGAAGGATGAAAGAAGGAAGGAAAGGAGGAAAGAAGAGTTAAGGAAAGGAGGAACAAATGAAAGGTAGGAAGCCAAGACAGAGAAATAAAGAAAGATGAAAAGAAGAGAGGGTAAAGGGAAGGAAGGAGAGAAAGAAAGAAAGAAAAGGAGGGAGGCAGGAAGAAAGGGCAGTGAAAGAAGGAAGAGGGAAAAAGAAGTATAGAGAAAAAGAAAAAAAGGAAAGGAAAGAAAAGATAGAAGGGAAAGAAAGAGAAGAGTGAAAGAGAAAAGGAGGAAAAGAAAGAACAAAGAAGAAAAGAAAGACCAAAAGAAAGAATGACAGAAAAATGACAGAATTGTAACAAACATCCCACACCAATGTAAGGCGTTGGTGGTGGGTGGTGTATGGGAATCTCATATTTTACCATGATTGCTCTGTTAACCTACAACTTCTCTAATAAAGAGGGAAAAAAAATAAGAAAAAAGAAAGAGTGACAGAAAGGACAAATGATAGAGTGAAAGAGAAGAAGGGAGGGAGGGAGGGAGAGACGGAGGGAGAAAGGGAAGAAAAGAGGAGGGAAAGAGGGAAGGAGGAAAGGAAGGAGGAAGGAGGAAGGAAGAGAGGGAGGGAAGAAGGAAGCCTCTGCTGGCCTTTATGTTGGTAGGTTATTCACAAAAAAGACTCTAGCAAAACTCAAATTCAAAGGGCATTTAAGGAAAGCATTTTCAATTACTCATCTCAATCAATCACTAGAGTAGAGTTATCCTTATTTCTGGGAATTTAACATTTGAAAGAAACTAAGCTACTGCCTTCTGGGCCAACCCCATTTCCAGGCAGAACTGTACTCAAACTTAAGCCTGTAAAATAATTCTTGGATTTTGTTTCTTTCATTATGATTCAATGCTAAGAGATACTTAACTCTTCTTTTGGGATTACTGAAAAGTATTAAGGAACAAAGCAAAGTGTAAGTGCTCTGACTGAGAAATATTCTTCAGACCATTTTTCTAACTCTGCCATGACTGTCAATTAATATTAAGCAAATATTTAAGATACCCACAGCAGGGACTTTTTTTTTTTTTTTAGAAATCTGCATACTTTAAAAAATGAAATGTTTCAAGTGTTCAGTTTTCTTTTGTTTGGTTCTCCATGCATATGTTATATTTTGTCTAAGGATCAAAATTTTTTTCTTAATTACATACACACTATTCTTGAACTGTGGTTACAATACTTTTGTCTTGGATGCTTGATTCCAGCTTGGTTATTAGAAGACCTGGGGGGAGGTGCAGAGCTGAGGAGGTGGTGTGAGAAAGGCCTGGGAACCATATCTCCAGCCAACGGAAGTTTCTGGAGATTATTTTGTGGCATGTCCCCTGAATGACCATATTGGCACAGGCTCCCCTTTACAAACTCTGAAAATGTAAACCTAGGAAGTGAGGAAGAGATCCTAAGATGAGGACCAGGCAGAACTCTCCCTACTCCTGGGCTCCCCACCACCACGTTCACATCACCATTAAGCACCTCTGATGCTTGCCCTAGATGACAAAACCTGCTATACGTGTTTTGGGGTCACATGATCTTCTCTCCTATCACATATTGTGCCTCAAAAAGTTTTATAAAGGGAGAGGCTTTAGCCTTGCATTAAAAATTCTGGAAGTAGAAAGCTGGGGATCTGGATTCAGTTGGGGAACTAGATTTTTTGGCCTTAGGGTTGAATCTATGTAATAGGTCCCACTTGGGTTCTATTTACTGATCTGCCAATCTCCAGGGCAAACACCAAAACATCTCCAAACCAACACCAATTCTTTCTCAAATGCCTACTTCGCAGCTAAGAAAGACATATTTCCCCAAAAGGGCTTTCTAATTAGGAATTCACATTTCTACACTCAACTCTGTCCAGCTGTAAGATGTTCAACTGTGTAGAGGATAAATAGCTGGGACTGGCTCAATGACTAAAATACAGTAGAACAATGCTTCTCCAACTTTCTGCGGTAAAGGACCAGTTCTGGGTTGCTGAGGTTTTTTTTTTTTTCTTTTCTTTTCTTTTTGTTTTGTCTTTTTCTTCTTTCAGTTTATCACAGACCAATATGTGGTCCTATTGCATGTGACTACTATGCAGCTGTCATTAACTTGACTTGTCACAGAGCTCCAGAACTGGTCTATTGATGATGTGCTTGGACGTCATGGCGAATTCAAATACATATAAACATTTCTAAATGCTCCCCTCTCAATTTCTGTACTTGCCTCATCATGACCAGAAACAACAGTTCATGGACTGACATCAGTTGGGCCACACTTTGGGTAGCACTGGTCTAGAGGAGGCATTGTCAGCGGAAGGTGTAAGTTTCACAGGTTACTTTGTTACCTATAATAAAACAGATGCTTAATGCTGATGATGGAGGTAGTACTGCAGTCGGAGTTCATCATCTTGGACTGGTGGAGATACCAGGTTTATGTCTATAAATGTGCTAACCAGTCACGGACTACAAGTACTGACGTGACCTTGACAGCTGTGGCCACTGTGAATTATCATAGTGTTTGTGGGTTGTGGCTTTGATAGTTTTTAAAATTTTGCCTATGAATAATTTTTTCATGAGGAAGAGGGCAAGGAGAGATGAAGAAAGTGTGAGCAAGAATGAAGCTCTTTGTACTGATATTATATTGAAAATGAATAAATTCTATGTATTGTTTTAAGCCATAATTACAAGTTTATCTTTGCTCATTCTTCAAAAACACACATTCTTGCCTTACTGAAATTATATGTGGAGTAGAGATATAGGGAAAAAAACAAACCACCATGCTCATTTAAAAAATGTTCATTATTGTGAAAAATTACATTAACCTACTGAATTCATTTCACCTTGTAATGTGACCAATTTTGATATGTTTTACTTGATTATTTCATTATTTGGAAAGAATATTAATGAGTTCAGGATTTAGGGATGCATGGCTGTGAGTACACAGTACCATACTTAACTACCTCATAGGCTTTTGGAGTGGATGTGTTAATTAATGAACAGGGATGCCTTGAAAATGGAAAAGCACTATATTATAATAACTGGCAAGCTCTTTCATGTTTCAGCTTCCTCATCCATGGAATGGGGCTAATAGCACACATCTCACTGGGGTGCTGGGAAGATTAATGTTAACTCTGACATGCTTTGCACTTTTTGTATTCAGGAACAATTTTTATAATGTAGTGCAATTGCACATCAAGATGAATCTTGTGGTTCAGACTTTTTATTTATATCTCCTTTCACTGAGTAGGCTAAAGTCAAGGTGATATTTTAGCTTAAAAACTGACAGAGGAGAAAGAGGAGTGCCTTCAAGTTTTCTGTCTTTTTTGTTTTGTTTTATTCTGCAAGAATGCAACTGTTATTTTTAGCCTCTGGGGAGAGGAAAATCAAAGAAATAAGGGCCACAGTTCCAGGAAGCAGTCCCTCTAGATCCACGAGAATCGTGCCATGTGTAGGATTAGGCTCCAAACAGCAGCTGCTTCAGCAAGGGAGAAGTTTAATTTCATTTTTCTCACGCGAAGAGCCTGGAGGGTGCCTGTCTCTAAGGGGGTAGAGTGGTCACTCATTCCACAAATTCCTCCAAGATTTAGGCACCTTAAAGTTCATTATTCAAAACTATTTTTATATAATGCCAAGACATGATTTGATTTTCACCCTCATTCTCTCCAGGGTGAGTGTATAGCGGAGTTCTCCAGAGGGTTCATGGAGTGTGATGATGTCGTTGCTCTGAAGGCTAATGGAGTATGAGCTAGAGTATTCTAGGGTTGGAAATTTTTGTTTAAATTTCTGGTATCAATAAATAGAACGTACACAAACAAAATATTTTGTTTATCCTAAAGAATGCTTAAGAGTGCCAAGGGTATCATGTTAATTTAAATAATAATTAATGGGTAATTTTTTTAAATGTAGGAGAGTCTTCTTGATTTGAAGAAAAAACTCTAACATATTTGGGGGTGATAAGGCAACAGTTTGGCAACTTGCTTAGCAAGTTCAGAAGAAAAATTTCAGGAAAAAAAAGAAAAGTTGGGAGATATAGAGTAAAGACTGTAAAATGTGAACTTTTTTTTTTACCATTATATGAGTGAAAGATAAATGGGTTTTTGTTTGTACCATTCTTAAAAAAAAAATAAAAGAGTGCCAAGGGGGTCCTGAGACCAAAAAGTTTGAGGGCCACCACCCCAGGGTATGGCCCATGTCTTCATGGGCCAAAATGCTGCTTTAGTTCTGGCCATCATACGTGGTTCCAGTCAGCAGGAAGGCGAAAAAGAGCAAGAGAAGAGCACATTCCCTTCCTTTAAGGTTGTTCCCAACATTGGCACATGTCACTAGTTCATATACATTTTGGCTAGTGTTTAGTCAACTGCAAGGGAGGCTGGGGAATGTCATCTTTATTCTAGGCGTGCCCAGCTAAAAAGTGGAGATGGCGGGGAGGCGCGTGGAGAGAGCTTTCTTCCTCAGGAAGATGGTGAGGAAAGCTATTGGTAGCCTCTGACCTAGTGAACAAAACAATATTTTTGCCCTTAACATGTGGATCCAGAGGACAGATGGCTTTCCTTCCACACCAGGCCGATGACCTTCTGGACTCTCGCCAATCACAGGGCCCGAACCCCACACCCTTGGCTCCACATGCTGTTCTAACTTTCATTCACCCTCAAAACTTGGCTTGACCTATGAGGTAGTCTTGAAAGCTGAGTTCAAGGGACCTACTTCATGGCTTAATACAGATCCCTGAATCTCTCCAGCTAAGAGAGAGCTGAAAAGGAGTTATTTTCCAGAAGGGGAGCACAATGGATTTTAATGAGAAAGCACTGAAGGTGCAAATTCTTTCACGTGGTAAGAAACCTGGAAGAAATAAGGCAGTGAGTTAACCAGCATCTGAGCTGGTGAACCAGCGAGAACAGGGTGAGTGAGGCCAAGATCGGAGGGTTGCCTTGACCCAGAAGGACCAAATAGTTTGGCTCAGACTAAATTTTTAACTTTTTTAGTCCCTCTTGCAAATATCTGCTGATCACAAGGAAAACTGGGCCGAGAAGCTTGGATGGTTCAACTCAAACCCTCCCCATTTTGGAAAATCCACCTCATAGCCTATGTTCTTTTGATGGCGGGTCTGTATTATCATCTTTACCTTGACTCTTCCAGCTAACTGGAAAGTCTGTCTCTAGAGGTCACATGGGGCAACAAAGGATGCTCGTATTAGCTGTTACAAAGTTTTGTACATAGAGTTCTCTTTCTCCTAACCAATCCCATTCAAAACCTTTAGTTCCTTGGCCTGGAAAAATAACCCAGTTTACCTATTTGTTTTCTTTCTTTTGCTAATATTGTTTCTTGAGGTTCTCACGAAAAGTGCCTAAAATGGGTTTAGTCTTTCGCATTATTTAGCCTACTTCTCGGCATATTATCAGCAAAGAGTATTTGTGGATATGAATTCACTGTTCTTACTTTCCAATCCCACCATTTCCCTCCACTTTCTTTTTACCCAAGATGAATTACCTCCCAGGAAAGATGGCCATAACCTCTGATCTCTACTGGGAGACAGTTCTTCCAGGAATGTTCCTTGGGGGCCCAAAGGCATTCTTTGCCATGCATCCAGGTAACGACGAGGCTTTCTTCCCACCAACCTGTCCTACCATTGTTAGGCTCCCTTTAGTGATTTTGAGACACTTCTATTGCAAGATTGGACGAAGCTTTAGCATCAGTGAACTTTGAGGTTGGGCTGTGTTGAGTTTGAGGCAAAACCCCAAACCCTTTTAGAAAATCCAAACTCAAAGTCAAACTTGCAGAACAGCTGGTATAGGCTGTAAGAAACAAAAAGAAAGACAAAAGAAAGAGGTTTCCATTTGGCCTTTGGAAGGAATGGTAATTATACAACCTCTCCACATGCCCCAAGCACATCTTGACAGAGCTGGGCTTCTTGCTCAGGTAGCAGACATTTCTCAGTACAAGCTGTCCCCCGACTGGAGTTCTCTAACCTGTTTCAAAACTCTTCTTTTAACTTGGACCATTCAGTTCTATCTTTATTCCTCGGCTTTTATCCATGTAACTATGGCAGTGCTCTCTGGAGAAGAGAGGAAAATCAATGACCGACCTGCCTACAAGCCAGACTTGGTTAACCTGGCTTGAAAGGGAAGTGCATATTTCTCTCAGCCTCCCCTTGGCTGTCATGAACACTTTACTTCTCTTCCAAAGAAAACACACCAGGACTCTGCAGCATGGAGGGAAAAACCTGGGACCCATTTGATAAAAGAACATTCCCAAGAGTCTTAGTTGCTTTCGGAAACATGCTGTCTGGCACAATGTGGAAAATGAGGCCACATTATTTTCTGCATGGTCAAAATCTTCATAGCCATAACCTGGCATCATGCTTGTCAAATGAATCCTAGAATTGATGGCTACCTAGGCCCACATCTGTGATGTCTTTTAAGTGAGTGACATCTTTTAGAAATAGTATAATATAGTGGTTAAGGATGGGGGTTTCACATTCAGACGGCCTGGGTTCAATTCCCAGCTTTACTATTCTGTAGCCATGTGAGTACGGACAAATACTTTAACTTCATGAAGCCTCAGTTTACCCATCTGTAAAAGGGGATGATTGTTCTTACGTCACCATTTTGCTGTACTGTATAAAGTCCTTATCATAGAGCCTGGCCCTGATAGGGGCTCGATCAGCTCAATTTGCCATCCTGGTGAGCTAGGTGGGTTAGAGCTTTGATCTGGGTGTCCACAGGGGGGTAGTATACAGATGTACTGACTCCTCTTCCTAATTCCCTTTACTGAGATGTCTCCTTGGGAGGTCACAAATCTTGCCACCACCTTTTCTTTTTTTCCATTCACCATTGTAAGTTAAAAAAATTTTTTTTCTGAACTTTTCTAAAGGGAAACACTGACAGCCCTTCTGAGCCCTTCTGAGGCCTCCTCGTAAGGTTGGTGCAAAGCTCTAAACCATTGATCGCACTGCATGCAACTCACTGCTCATAGGGCTTTCCAGGCAGCCCACCCCACTCTTCACCTTCCTCCCCCTCAGCTTCTCCTGCAGTAAATACCTCAGCTCCCATACCCCACGTCTACCTCCACAGCCTCTATTAAGGCATGCCATAGTCCTGGGGTGACAGCACTTCCATTAGGAGCTCCTGGATGCCCATTTCTCTGGGGAGCCTGCCTGGACTGACCAGAGGAGGCACCTGCCTTCCATACTTTCCCCTCTCTACTGCTGGGGCTCCCTTTGCCTCCTGTCTGCTCCCTCCCCTCCCCTCATCTTGTTTCTTTGTTTCTCTCTTGCTCCCTTGCGTTGCTGCCTAGGTTTCCATCTCTGACTGTGAACTCCTGGCCCTATAATTCTCTGGTTTGATCTTTGAGGATGGTGATGAGGTGGTATAACCTGAAGGGATGTTTTGCTTTTGATGAGTAAAAACGAAAAGCTCTTGTAGCATGGATCAGCAGGACTTTCCATGCCTCACACTTATTTCTGTCCTAAGCTGATATGACTCTGCTTTCTCGTTTCTTCCAAATCACACACCCTGAGGCCCAGGCTCACTGAATTCACCTGGCCCCTCTCACTTGTATGTGTACCCATTTTCTAGAGCAGGGGTTCTTCACCTTCTTTGTTCCACGGAGCCCATTGCCAGTCAGGTAAACACCATGGACCCCTTACTAAGTCCACATTATACAGTGTATATTAGTTTATAAATATATCACACGTGCACCAACATGCCCCACAAGAATAGTGTTTTTTTTGAATTTCAATTCAAGCTCACGGACCCCTGGTTAAGAACCGCTGGCCTAGAACAAGCACCTATGTCAGAGCCATCTTAATGCCATTCACCTCCAGGTCCACAGCCCGGCTATATAAGGAACCACTCTATCCCTGCATCCTGGGCTTGAAGTTCAGCCCCTGACCCTGTTATCAACCCATCTGGGCCAAGGGGTTGATAGCTGGCTAGGGAAGGCTGGCTTGATGATATTAAAGGAGCACCAGCCAAGTATGGGACATCAAAACATGGGCTTTGACACTATCCCTGCCCACTGCCTGGGGCAGAGATGGTGTGGTAGATTGAGTGCTTGGTCACAATTTTTCACCCTTGCCTGGGCCTTAGAGTGGGTGGGGCAGACTTCCTACCCTTTGATTTTGGGTGTGGCCACATCACTTGTTTTGGCCAATGGTATGCTAGTGGACGTGACATATGTGGAGACTAAAAATGTGCTTGTGTGGCTGGGCTTGCCCTTTTGGGTCCCTGCTCTCACCATGAGAAGAGTATCCCTGGCTGGCTGCTCAAGCTTGAGCCCAGGCCCCAGAATGGACATGCATTGAGCAGAGCTGAGTTCAATGCACAGCAAGGAGCCACAGCCAGCTGGACTGCAGCTTGAACTGGAGCACTTCTGGCTGAGTTCAGCCAAACCCCAGCTACCCCAAAGACGGGAGAACAAGAATAAATGATTCTTGGGTTAAGCCATTGAGTTTGGTGTGGTTTGTTAGGCAGCATTCTTGGGGCAAAAGCTAGCTGAGAGAGATGACAAATAGGTTTCCTTTTGTATGCCAAGTTTATTCAATTAGTGGATTGCAGAAAGAATTCCACTGAGTGGAAAAGGATTGTGAGACCAATTTGGGCTCAATGGGAAAGAATTCAAGGATTGATTAGTAATGTCTGCCACAAGAGGAGTGGTGGTCAAGAGCCACACAGCTACTATCCCAGGTCTAAAGCCTCTCCTGATGACTTAACTTGGGGACTCCCAAAGATAGGTCAGAACACAGGAGTGTGACCTAGTGAAAAGGTGTCTTTGTGTGTATGGGGGAGAGGAAGGGAGGTGGGTAGAAAGGTGCCTCTTCCTTTTCCTCTGGGCAGATGCACCCCATGCCAGGGTAGGTAGTTTGACAAAGCATAGTATGGGCTGGATTTCAGTGCCACCGGCTCCCCCCACCCTTGGCTGGACACTCATACAGTGCACAAACTGTACCACTGTATATGGCAGGCCTGCCAGCACAAGTTGAGATGGGAAAAAAAGGAGGAAGTAAGATGAAAAGAGAAAAGTCTGCCCTTCTTTGATGTCAGTCCTGACCAACTTTTTTGTTTTGGACTTTTGAATGAGTCACTTCAATATTATTTGACCTTGGGCTTCGGGCTCAAAGTGCTTGTGTGTTCTGGGCAGTTAGAAGAATGGTTTAATTGAAGGTAGTAAAGCCTACTTCTGGACTGACATGTTTTGTTCCAAAGAAGGAAACTTCTACTTCACTGAATCTCTAAGCCTGGAAATGATGGAAAGTACTAAGCTAAGAACCAACTCTCTAAAATCTTGTGCCCACTCCTGCTTGTCAGGTACATTGGAAAACCAAACAGTGCAGTGTAAAAGGATCCTCTTCATCAAGGTAACTGAAAACCTAAGTGAAGACTGACCCTGGGAATTAGATTGCTTGATTTTGAAGAGCCAAATAAAAAGGAGTCACATCTGGTTCCATTTTTCTTGTGAAATTATCTCACGCTGACCCAGTAGGTCCTTTCCTGAGTATATAAATACAGAAGACACACACATGGTTGTTATCAAACAGTATTGTGCAAAATTAAGTTGGCTACTTTATGGCGAAATGGAGAAGAATGGCAGGCATTTCAAACACATGAGTTTCTCCTCATTGGGTCTGGAAGCAATCACTCATGAAGACGGCTACTTTATCTCCTAAAGTAAAGACCATTCCAAAAGGGGCATCAGACTGGGCTAAAACCAGTGACAGGTGCGAATATTCTTGCTGTCCTGATTTTGTGATAATCAGGGTAGGCTAACATTCGCTATATTAGAAACCATGCATGTGTCCCCAGACCTAGTTTTTCTCCCTAGGTCTGGTTTTTAGAATGCTGGTGATTAACTAAGCCTGATTTATTATATGACCATCCTGTATGGGAAAAGACTGTAACTTTAGGTATCTTTGGTCAACCTTAAGAGATATAGCAGAGGGATGGATGTGGCTCAAATGGCTGGGCATCCGCCTCCCATATGGAGGGGCCTGGGTTTGATCCCCAGGACCTCCTGGTAAAAAAAAAATATATATATATATATATATTTTATATATATATATATATATATATAAGGCGCATGGGCCACCAGGCCCCATGCATGGGAGCACTGTCAGGCCCTGCAAGCAGGTGAGCCCCCCAGGCCCCATGCGCGGGTATGCCTCCAGGCTCCCTGCGAGCCAAGCAGCAAGATGATGACATAACAAGAGAGTGACACAAGGGAGAACCTAGATGAGACAAGCTAAAAAACCAGGAACTAGGGTGATGAAGGCGGTAGGACGCCTCTCTCCCATATCGGAGGTTCCAAGGATTGAATCCCAGTGAAGACAGGAGAAGAAGGATGAGAAGAGAGGGCAGGAAACGGACACAGAGAGTCACCCAGCAAATGGACACAGAAACAGGAAAAACGGGGGGCGGGGGGGTGGGTAAAAATGGATAAAAGTAAATAAATAAATAAGTCCTTAAAAAAATGTATAGGGGAGGAAGATTTGGACTCTAGTTAGTAGTAATACTTTGACGATGCTCTTTCATGATTTGCTAACAAATGCTTCACAACAATGTGGGGTGTTTGTGGTGGGGTGATGTGTGGGAGCCCTGTATGGTGTTATGCATGTTTGTTTTGTAAGTTCATGATGTTTACTGAACACTTACAGTTTATGTATGTTCAATGAATGAACATATATAAATAAATTCAATAAATTGTTTATGATATACTTCAATGATATACGTCAATAAATTGTTTAAACAAACAAACAAACAAAAAACAGTGACAGTGGGGCAGGTGTAGCTCAGGGACAGAGCGCCTGCTTCGCTTGCACACGGTCCCAGGTTTAACACCTGGTATCTCCCAATTGGAAAATAAACAACAACAACAACAACAAAACCAGTGACATGGTCAAACCTGCAATGGACCAGAGGTACACAAAGCCCTGACTGCTTGGTAATTTGGGAAAAGACAGTCTGTCTTAATGACAGAACTACTCCTACTCCAAGTTCTAAGCTGGTCTTTTGATAAGGTCTCTAATGTGCTGGCCATATGTGAACTCTGGGAGAAAGGGGAATGGACTTACCGGGATTTTAAAATTATCCTTTGGTCTCAGAGACTTGCTGCCTTGTAGCTACCTAGCTCCCATCCCCAGACTGTTCCTGGGGAATCCACAATGAATCAGAAGCAGAAACCAAGGAAAGACCGCCAACCCTTAGTTGTGGAGAAGCTTGAAATTTGTCCCTATCAAGACAGAAGAAAGCAATGTTGAAGGGAGGTGGTAATATTCTCAGTCAGGCACTTGGTTGAGACTATTCTCATCTAAAAGAATATGAATCCCTCTCCAGATTAAGTTTCCCAAAGGACTTGTATAAGTCAAAGAATGATGGTGGGAGGTGTAGGAAAGAGTGAGACAACGAACTGTGAAGCAGTAAAAGGTTACGAGAGGTTGGGAGAGGGAGAGGGGCAGTGAAATAGTTTCCCCTACCACCCTGCTTTGGAATTCCCAGATGTTCTCTTTTTTTTTTTTTTAATAGGCTGCTTTGAAGGATAAGAAGCTTGTAATAAATTGAGATCCATGAATGGCAAGTAGGTGGGCCAAGCTGGAAGGGCAGTGTGAATTGCCTCAGGGATGAGAGTTTGGTCCTTATCCAGAATTCATTTATCTCTTTTTATGTTTCCAAACTTAATCTCTAGGTGAGACCTAGATCTCAAACTGTCCCAACCCAATTCTCCACACAACAAAAACAGCATCAGAATCTTGGTAATTGTGCTATTCAATGAAGACTGCCGTTAAAATTGTGGAATTCAGTTGTTGGAAAGGTTACTTCTGGCCTATAGGTTCTTTTTTTTTTTTTTTTTTTAAGATTTTATTTATTTACTTTATCCATTTTAAACCCCCTCTTCCCCATTTGCTGTTTTGTGTCCATTCGCTGGGCAATTCTCTGTGTGTGTTTCCTGCCATCTCTTCTCATCCTCCTCCTCCAGTCTTCACCAGGATTCGATCCTGGAGACCTCCGATGTAGGAGAGAGGTATTCTGCTGCCTGTGCCACCTCAGCTCCTGGCTTCTGGAGCTTTCGGAGCATCTCGTCTTGTCTCTCCCCGTTACGTCATCATCCTGCTGCATGGCTCCCGGGGCCCAACAGCTCAGCGGTACACAGAGCCTGGCAGCCCATGCGCCTTCTATATATATATATATTTTATTTTACCGGGAGGTCCTGGGGATCGAACCCAGGTCCCTCCATATGGCAGACGGACGCCCAACCATTTGAGCCACATCCACCCCCCTATAGGTTCTTTGTAACATTCAAGGAGACTGTGCCTAATAGGGAAAATAATTGGAGAGGAGGGTCTTTGCATCTTTTCTCACCCAAAGGATTACGATGACTAAATAGAGCCCTCTCTTGAAATGGAAGGTAAGAAATAGAAATGAGTCTTATATAAACCCTGGGGAAATCATAATGTGTTCCACTCTCTTGTAATTGGGAGGTGTGGAAATTTGATTCATTATATTTCAAACTTCTTTGAAAGAGTTCTGGTGGGGCATTTGAAAGAAATGTTTTATGGGGTGGAGTTTTCCATTTCCAAGGGCAAGTGTGGTAGTGGGAACAGAGTGTGTTTCTTTAGGTAAAGTGATGTGAACTTGAAACCTAATAGTACAGCTCTCTTAGCAAGCTGGCTTGGGGTGATTTGAAAGTCAGCGGCTGAAGAACCTGTATCTCTACAGGTTCTCTGTGCATCAGCCAATGTGAACCTATGACTTCGGGTTCCCAGTGCTCCACAGATGTAAATAAACATCACTCAGCTTCTAAGTCTGAGACTTGATCACTCACCAAGGGTTTCTCCTCACATGGGCCAAGAGCATGAGCTTAGGACTGGCTCTACATGTTGACTGTTAAGTTCATCATTCTTTTTCCTTACTCATCTTCCACATCTTATTTTAGGGTAACTCTGAGATTCTTCGCATTTTTTTTCCCATCTGAAAAATGGAAATGACAATTCAGATCATGCTTTTCTGAGTGTGAATTAGAACCTAAATGTTTGCTATTTGTCAAGAGCTGGCAGCCTCCTCAGCCCTAAATGCCCTGTGCAGAGTTATGGGCACCCCACAGGTTCTAAAGAAGACAGGCAGAGAAGGATGGCAGGACAGACACAGGGTCTGACAAAAAAGGCAGGTGTGTGTGTGTGTGTGGCAGGGTGTGTGTGTGAAGGGGTGGGAAATGGAATGTCTATAAACAAGTCGGTGCTGGCCCCTGGTATTGGCCGTGGCTGGCCCTTCCTAGCCTCAGCAGTGACACCTGTCCTTACCTTTCCACCACCCTTACCTCCACGAGGTATGCTCAGGGTGGTCGCCCCACACCATCTCATACCAAGTAAGGCAGGCAGCTGTGCCTGACAAGCTTCCAGACCACCTTGAGAACTTGAAGCTACTCCAAGAGTGAGGGGAAATGATGTTTGGAAAACCTCAGTAGAAAAAAAATAAAAATGGCCAGGTTATTCCACCTCACTTCTTCAGTTCCTGCTTGGTATGAACTAGAGAATACTAACTTGGTGGAACTACACGTGTATAAGAACTTTGCTTTTTCTAAACATTTACAATTCTCTTTCATGCATGCAATCGGAAATTGGGTGAGGAAATCGAAACTGTAAATCCTTAAGCAAGCCTCAGTGCCAGGGAGATAGACGCCAGACTCCCTTCGAAGAACAGATTATCAAGAACAAAAACCAGAGAGAAACAAACGGAAGACAGAATTTCCAAACAGCATTGGAGCCTCACAACAGGAAGTGGGCCTCGACAGGAAGGGGCGGGCTTATCCTGAGAGCCAATGGGACATTTAGCTGGGGGGGGGGGGGGCCCCGCCGGGAGGGGGGGGGGCTTGCCCAGAGAACCAATGGGATACCTGGCCCTGCTGGGGCACAGATGAAGGGCGTCCCTGAGGAGAGGCCCCTGAGTCTTTTGCTTTAGGCCTCCTGTTATCTGAGAAACAGTCAATTAGAATGGGAGGGGGATTGTGTCGGGTTCTTCCGTTTCTCAAATCTGAAGACCTATGTCACTTGAACATTTGGTCTTCCCTTTAGGACGTCACCATAAAGAACTGAACCTTCCTTGAACTCTAGGAAGACAGACATTGATAAGATTTGTCTTTATCTCTTTCCGTCTCTGCTTCTCCTCTTTTTCCCTTTTACTGAAACACACGTACAAACAATAATCAAGTAGAAAATATAATGAATATAAAAGCAATGTAAGATGGTAGGAATAATTTGAATACGAATTATGCAGAACTTAAATGAAGAAAAGTGCTTACCTTCTAACTGAGGGACATCAAGAGGATGAGCCAATGGAGAGCCATCCATTGTTCCTAGACAGGCTTAACAATACAGTATTGTTAAGGGTCCTTTCTCCCTAAATTATTTTGAAAAAATTGGGATACTTGATACAATGGTTCTAAAATTCACCTGAAACAATAGAAAGGTGAGAATAGCCAGGAACTCTTAAAGAAAGAAAACAAGGGTGAATTGGCCCTACCAGATAATAAAACATAATATAAAAGCACAGCAATTTAAACAGTGTTATACTAGCCAAAGAAAAATAGATTGGTGGAACAGATTAGTGTCCAGAAAAATATTCATGTAAATATGGGAATTCAGTATATGATAAAGAGCATTTTCAAACGAATGGGGAAAAGATAGACAACTCAATAAATGCTGCTGGGACAACTGGTTAGCCGTTTGGAAATAAAAATACCATCATCTGCCCAAATAAATTCCAGATGCTTTCTATGTGAAAAATAAAGCCATAAAAGTGTTACAAGAAAGCATGGGTGAATATTTGTATAATCTTTGGATGGAAACTTCTAGGCATGGCACAAATTCCATAAACCATAAAGAAAAAGATTGGAAAACGTGACAACATAAAAATTAAGAACTTCTGTACAACGACACCATAAACAAAGTGAAAAATAAAATACAAATAGGAAAAATATTTAAGACACATGTCAGAAGGTTAATATTTGTAATAAAGAAAAACGTCTTGCTATCTAATAATAAGCCCAAACAACCAATAAAACTGTACATGTGTACAGCCTTCATGGTGGAAAAAATGGTGTCAAACCGGGGATGTTAGAGAAAACAATATTTGGGGCATAGTTACATAAAAGTTATTCTATTCATTATTTATCTAAAATTCAGGTTTAGTTAATTGGTATTTTTATTTGCTAAAGCTGGCAACCCCATTTCAAACACATGTGCTAGGTGCTTCATTTTAATCCTGCCGTAACTTGATAAGGTAGAGAAAGAGAGTTGAATTAACTTCTCAAATAGCAGTTTTCTCATCTGTCAAGTACAGCACAAGAATTAAATTGGAGAACATATGTATGTAGACCAGACCTAGTATGGTGCCTGCCATATAAGGAGTATCCAATATATGTTAGTTTCCTTTCCCTTCCTTCTACACAGGACTCATTTTACTGAGGTTCAGAAAGGGGAAGAGATTGTCTCAAGTTCACCCAGCTAAAAGGATAAAATTAGTCCTCGGACTCTAGACCACGCTCCCTCATTCCCTGCCTACCCTGTGTTCACTGCCTTCTGTGGGCCTCTCGGGTCCCAATGTAGCTCTTATTTTCAGTCCTTGGGTCCTATTGAACTTGATCTCCTTTTCTTTGTACCATGTGTCTGACCTTTGTCCTCCACCTCCATCTATCAGTGCTCTACCAAGTGACAAGAGTCAACCTGAAAAACTCATTTGTGCTGAAGCAATGGTGCCCAACCTTGGCTGCATATTAGAATCACTTGGGGAGCTTTAAAACATCCAGATGTTCAGGTCGCAACAGACTAATGAAATCAGAACTCTGGGGGTAGGACCCAGGCATTGGTATTTTTGTCAGGCTCCCCAGGAGATCTCACAATGCTGCCAGGATTGGGTGTATTGATGGCCAATCCTGACATTGTAAAATGTTTGCAAATGAAATTATTTGATCCAACCCTCTCATTTTAGAGATGAGAAAAACCGAGTTCTGGAGAGAGAAAATGGCTTGGCCTGGGAGGGCCAACAGATTAGAGAGGCAAAAAATGAGGTTAGGAAGCCAGGTCTTCTCATTCCTTGCCTGTTGCTTCTTCTCTTCTGACCTATTCAGACCACTTTTGGTTCTTCTCCAGACATCTGTAACTTTTCTTTCCTGCAGGCACCTTCAGCCACAGAACGAATCTAGGGCTTGGGTTTCAGTAACAAAGGTATTTGGCTGTAGCCCTGGCCTCATGAGTTTTATTCCCATGAATTTAATTCCATCGCCCTCCCACCCTCACCTCCTTTCTTATCAATCCTCAGCTTGATCTCAGGTACTCATTTGGACTTTCCCCTCAAGTGGGCAGGTGTATTAGTCAGCTAAAGGGATGCTGATGCAAAGTATCAGAACTCTGTTGGCTTTTATAAAGGGTATTTATGTGGGGTAGAAGCTAACAGTCACAAGGCCCTAAAGAGTCCAACTCAAGGTACCATAAGAGGTAATTTCTCACCCAAAGTCTGTTGCCACATGTTAGTTAAGCAAGATGGCGGGCGAAGTCTGTGAGAGTCCAGCCTTCCTTCTTCCTCTTAAGGCTCCATAGTCCCTTCTTCTGATCTCAGCTGTAGGCTGGCATAAGGCTCTCTCTCTTCAGGGCTCATTTCCTTCTGGGCTCAGCTGCTCTGTTCTCTTCACAAGGTCAGCCATAGACTATCAGGCTCATCTCTCTTCCAGGGGCCTCTACCGTGTCTAATAAACTGTCTCTCTTCCCCTGCGTTCTTCTTCTCCATGTATCTACTTCTGTGTGAGAGTCTGTTTTATCAGCCCACCAAGGGAGTGGGGACTTAACGCTGAGTCACACTCCAATGATGTGGTTGAATCAAAGCCCTGATATTGATTTAATAAAGTAAAAGTGAAACCTCTCAATTTAATACAATCAAAGGGGTATCACGTGCGGAGGAACAGACCAGTTTACAAACATAATCAGTACTTCTTATTGGAATTCACAAATAATATCAACCTGCCACAGCAGGCATGGAGCCCGCTAGCAGACGCTTCTCCCTTTGCTCTGACTTCCCAGGCCTGCCTGCTCTGAGGACAGCCTGCTCCCCTCTGCAGGCTGAGGGCCAAAGCTCCTGTTGTTTCCTGACTCAGTTTCCTCTGCCGACTTCAAGTTCTCTGTCAAAACCGACCTCTCCTGTTTGCCCTCAGGCCTCTCCTAGGTGACAAGAACTAAACTGATAAACTAATTTGCCTTGAGTATTAATCATTGTTCATTGCTGCCCACAAAAGACATGTTCAAGTCCTAACCCCTAGACCTAGGGGCTCATGTGTAAATAGGACCTTTGACGATGTTATTATTAGATAAGGCATGAATAGGATCATTTGTGATCCTATTTAGATGAGACCAAATTGAATGAGGGTGGGCCTTAACCCATATGGTTGAAGTGCTTATAGGGAGGGAAATCTAGGTAGACACCCAGATGACTGCGCAGAGGTAGAAGCCAGAAGAGAAAGCCATGTAACGCAGCCAGGGATGAAAGCCAGGGAACCCCAAGGATGGTGGCAGCCTTGGAGAATGCTGCAGACTCCAGGAGAAAGCATGGCCGGCCTGTGGAGACGTCTACCCTCCAGAACCGTGAGATGATAATTCCCATTGTTTAAGCTAACATTGTGTGGGATTTGTCATAGCAGCCCTTGCAAACCAAGACAATTGCTTAGTCTTAGAACAATAAAATATTTCTGCTTCCTCTTTACTAGTTTTTTTTTTTCTGCTCAGAAAACCTTATTTGGGTTCTTTCTGAGACCCTGTGGCCAGAGCCTCAATCTGTGGCCACGGAGTTGTAGAATTCAAAGGGTCTATGAACATGGCTGGGGAAAAGATATATGTCCATTATCATTAACGAAAAAATATTTATTTATTTTTACTAAACTTTAAAATATGCCTTCAGTTTCACTAACTTTTAATGGAAATTTAGCACATCCTTCAATTATGAATGTAGGCAACAAACTACAGTTGAATGAGCAGTATCTGTAACTTTGTTACCAATAAAATAAATAAATATACTCATATCATTTTATAGTTATTGCAAATATCTTGAAATGTTATTTATGCTCGTTTCTACCCTTTTTTTAAATTTTGGAATTTTTTTAAAACAATGTATTGAAGTATTCATACATGAACATACATAAACTATAAGTGTTCAGTAAACATTGTGAACTTACAAAACAAACATGCATAACATCATACAGGGCTCCCACACATCACCCCTCCCACAAACACCCCGCATTGTTGTGAAACATTTGTTAACAAATCATGAAAGAGCATCGTCAAAGTATTACTACTGAGTATAGTCCAAATCTTCCTCCCCTATACATTTTTTAAGGATTTATTTATTTATTTATTTACTTTGATCCATTTTTACCCCTCTTCCCCCCGTTTTTGCTGTTTCTGTGTCCATTTGCTGGGCGACTCTCTGTGTCTGTTTCCTGCCCTCTCTTTTCATCCATGTCCTCCTCTCTTCACTGGGATTCGATCCTTGGAAACTCCAATGTGGGAGAGAGGTGTCCTACCGCCTGTGTCATCTTAGTTCCTGGTTTTTCAGTGCGTCTTGTCTTGGCTCTCCCTTGTGTCACTCTCTTGTTACATCATCATTTTGCTGTGTGGCTCACGGGGCCTGGTGGCGCACCCACAGATGGAGCCTGACGGTTCACCTGCTCGCAGGGCCTGGTGGCGCACTCACGCACGGGGCCTGGTGGCCCACGCGCCTTCTATATTTTTCTATTTTTAATTTTTACCAGGAAGTCCTGGGGATCGAACCCATGCCCCTCCATATGGAGGCGGATGCCCAACTACCCGAGCCACATCTGTCCCCTGCTATATCTCTTAAGGTTGACCAAAGATACCCAAAGTTACAGTCTTTTCCCATACAGGATGGTCATATAATAAATCAGGCTTAGTTTAGCACCAGCATTCTAAAAACCAGACCTAGGGAGAAAAACTAGGTCTGGAGACACATGCATGGTTTCTAATATAGAGAATGTTTAGCTTACCCTGATTATCACAAAATCAGGACAGCGAGAATATTCGCAGTCATTGCTACGTTGCTACTTTGAAATTATGGTAGGTACTAAACCTGTCACCGGAACTTCTTAATGGGCTAATAAAAAGTGCATATAGTATTATGTCTCAGTAAAAATGTATTTTGAAACCTCTATTTTAATGTAATTGGTCTCTTTTGTAATTCTATGTATTTTAGTTTCTGCATCTAAAAATATTTAAATCATTTAAAAACATTGCTTTGAGTAGGGCTTTATGGCACAAAAGCAGTTCAGAACCCTTGCGTCAGCATCGGTACGATATAGGGTAACACGTGGATGTGGAAAAAGTCTTTCTGAGCCTCTTAAATTATGTCAGTGTCTGATATCTGCCTGGGCCTAGTCTGAGTCAGTTGGTTGTGTTAGGTCAGGGCTAACCTGAAATTCGGGCCCTTCTAAAAAGCTCACCCTAGGAGATTTGTCATCTTTGGGGCAGCTCCATTAGTTTAGAGTCCAGCTTCTTTCCATAACCTTTCAGCCTTCACAGGGAATTACGTATTAAAGAAGTACAACTGGCAAGTACGAGTCAAAGTCCTCCTGGTAGCAAGGAACAGAAATCTATTCACGCTGGCTCAGAGCAGGGCTTTGGTGTGTTGACCTAGTGATCTCAAGCAAACAAAGCCCAGCAGGGGCCGCTTGGGGAGTAGGAAGCTACCCGAGAAATGGAGGCACTTTCTTTCTATGTCCTTGAGGACCCAGGTGCTCAATGGGGCAGATCTGCCCCATTTTCTCTTTCCTGACCAGCAGCCTCTGTTCCTCCTGGGAGCTGCTTTCCCACAACTTCAGCTGTGGCACTACCTGACCTTGCAGGTCAGCTGTGAGACTTCTAGTGCTCACCTGCGCCTGGTTCTCCTCTTCTTCTGGGCACTTGGGAAGGTGGCACCTTCCTCTGGACTTGTAGTCAGGTAGGGCCATGTGACTCCTTGTGGCCAATGGGCTGTGAGAGGAAGGGGGCACGTGCCACTTCCCACTCAAAGGTTTCAAAAGCAGCATAAGCCTGAACAGAAGTTTCTTTCCCTCCTGTGGAGAACCCTGAAGCCTTGTGTTGAGACGACAGTGACATGAAATGGGTGAACCTCTGTCAGTCTGGAGCCCAACTAATTATGCAGAAGAAAAAAACTCCCAACCCACCCATCTCTGACAACCTGCACTGGCATGTAATATGAACAAGGAATAAACTTTTTCTTAATCCACTGGAATTTTAGCGTGGTTCTTTACTGGAGTACATCCTGTCCTTTCCTGACTACTAGATGGTCCCCTATTTAATTATAAAACATTGCGAGGAGAATCCGATTGGCCTGGGCTGGGCCAGTCGTCCTGCTCTGGTCTGGTAAGGTCTAACTGGGGTGGAGACGAATCATGATTAAAATGCACCTGCCTTCATCACGTCATGAAGGAGAGTATGTCGCGCGAAATCCAACTATTGAGAGAGGAGGCATCTGAGATCTTTAGTGAGAAACGTACTAATAATTAATAGAAGGCAAATATACTGCCTAGGGGTTAAAGTGGGACTGGGGTGCTCACCATGGGTGGGCATTGTATGACCTATGGTCAGCATTGCTCAGCAGCAGCAACGTTGGCACTTAGGACTGAGTAATTGTTTGCTGTTGGGACCCGACCTGTGCTTTATAAGATGTGCAGCAGCATCCCCGGCCTCTACCAGTAGATGCCAATAGCACACACACATCCCTCTCCAGTCGTGACAATCCAAAATGTCTCCAGACATTGCCAAATGTCCTCTGAGGATCAAAATGGCCCCCATTTGAGAGCCACTCCTCTGTAAGTTCTGGTACAGTCAAATTTAAGGCAGTCTATCCCCCAGCTGCAGTGCAGATTCCCTGTCATAAGACCACTTGTTCCCAGTTTGGGTTCAGAAATTAAGGTTATGTTTATAATGAGTTTGTTAGCCTTTCTTGGGCACGAGCACCACCAACCCCTTGTCCCCCCTATTTGTGCCCCTATTTGTGTCCTCTGTAGTAAAAGGAATGGCCCCTCCCACCTTTTTGTTTTCCTAGCATCCGCTCTCAGTTACCCTGGTTGAGTAGGGGGCATGCATATTTCCAAGCGTACACACAAGTGCACTGCGAGCGCCACAGGTGACCATGGACAGGTTGGAAATCTTAGTGGTTTTTTCCCCGATGGGAACCAATGGCTCGCCTCATCCCTCATGCTTTCTCTCACTCGGTTTTTCCTTTAGATGAATAACAGGAATCAAATGTAGTTTCTCCATTAGTCCTCTTGCTGTTGGACCTTGTCAGAAGACAATGTGCCCTCCTTTCCCCCATTTCTTTGTTGCTGCATGATTCAAAGGTGCCTCTTCTCTGCTCTGCTTCAAGGGAGAGAGAAGGACCCACTGCCACGTGAGAACATAATCGGCAGATTGTGAAAACAGTCCCTAGCAAACAAGGTCTCTGGAGGGCCTTTGGCGTTGGACCAGTTCAAAACGGCCGCTTGCTGACCAGTAATTAGCTTGAAGTCTGCAGGGCAGACCCAGCTAGCTACAAAAGGCAACTTCTGGGAAGAGGCTTCTCTCGTGAAAGAGACGTGACAGACCTTTCTAAGAGTTTCTGCCCAAGTCTCTCCTGTGATGTTGCACAGTGGAGCTGAAAAGTGGATTAAGGCAGGAAATAATAAACTACGTGTGCTCACACGCAATCACCCCCCCCCCCCCCGCACGGCGCTGCTCGTTTATTTTCTGTATTAAAGGGCCTGCTGACCTCGGTGATTTCTTCCCTCTCAATTCAGAAGCAATGAATAGGACGCATTCTGACTTTAAATGCAACGTAGAGCTTTGAAAAGATGGAAAATTAGTAACATCTGGGCCGAGAAACCCAAAGAGACCTGAAAAGGGAAGGAAATGCCTGAAAGAAGTTTCAGATGTTGGTGGGATCCTGGGGCCAGTGTTTGGATCTATGGGTGGCTTCGTGTAGTTAGGAAAGGGCATCGGGGCCCCTCTGCCCTCCTCTCACTTGGATCCCTATATGAATCTTTTATTTCTGTTCTGTTCTGTTCTCCATGTGCTGGGCAAACAGGAATGAACCTTCTCCTGCTTGGAAATGGCCCCGTCAAATCTTTTGGACATTCTGATTATTGCTACGAAGACAAAGGAGACCCATTTCTCAAGCCTGTTTCATCAGCTGCAAATGCCCTTTTCTTCAACATGTAGCAACAGTAGCCCTGGATCTTGTCCTCCGACTTCTCCCGAAATGGAAGAGATGCAAATAATGCGGCAAGGCTTGTTCCCAGATGCCCCTTTCTCAGCCTGGAGGACATGACATTTCTCTTTACAAGCCCGGTGTGTTAGTCTGGGCAGCTCTGCCTGCTGCTAGGGCCAGAACCCAACTCCCAGCTAGCCTGGCTTGAAACATTAAGGCTCAGGTTACACACCATAGGAACGGTGGAGCTGGCCTCAGGATTCCCTCCCTCTCTCACTTGGCCTCTCGCTTGTTTCCTTTGCACATTGTCCTGCTGCATGTGAGCTTTCTCCACACAGCAGAACATGCCTCCCCGGAGCCCCAATTCTTCATGTGCCAAGTTAACAGTCCCAAAGGAAAGAGAGCAGACTTCTTTCTCATTGCTTCAGTTATACAAAAATCTAGGGAAGGACTCTGATTGGGCCAGCTTGGGTTACAAGTCACCCCTGGACCAATCACTGTGGTTGGAGAATCGGGGTTCTCTGATTTGCCAGATGTCATGTACTACCCAGGTCTGGGATTGGGAGGAGCCACCAGAATCACATGGCAGGAGGTGGCGGGAGGGAGCAGATCTCTAAAGGCAGGCAGGAATTATAACCTAGGACAAGGCAAAAGGAAAAGGCAGACCTATACAGCAGTGGCCCCTACATCACATTATCAATACGCCATTGTCCAGTGACTTCATTTCCCATGACTGCTGTAACAAATGATCATAAACTGGACGGCTTAAAACCACAGAAATGTGTTTTCTCACAGGCCTGGAAGCCAGAAGGCTGAAATCAACGCACCCTCCAGAGGCTCCAGGGGAGATTCTGCTCCGTGCCTCTTCCAGCTGCTGGCGGCTGGTGGCATCCTTGGCTAGTGGTGGCATGCCTCCAGGCCCTGCCTCCGTCTTCACGTGGCCTTCTCCTCCCTGTGTTTTCTCTTCTTCAGTCTCCTATAAGGACACTTGTCATTGGATTTAGGACCCACTCAGGTCATCCAGGATGATCTCACCTCGAGACGCTTAATGCCATCAGCTGCAAATGCCCTTTTTCCAAACAGGTTCTGGGGGTTAAGATGTGGACATATCTCTTTTGTTGGGGAAAGGGCACTTTTCAACCTCCTATGCCCAATGTGAGGTGCCCTTCCAAGTGGCAGGAAGGCCTCTGGGCTGGCTTTGTTGAACACACGCTGTGAACTTTCCCACAGGTGCTGAAGTCCATTTGCAAACTTGCCACGCCCCCAGTGGGCTTTTCTAATGCCAGCCATGCAGGCAGGATGCTCGTCGGGGACCGGGAGATAGCTTTGTGTCATGTCAGCTTTCTGCAATGTCTCTTGTCTCGCTCTTTCTTCTTTCTCAAGATCTGGCTCATTTCTCCCTCTACAGGACAGGTGGGGTATCGAGGTGCTTAAGACTGTTTCCTGGTCCTGACTCTTACTGTCTGTATTACTTTGGGCCAATCAGTTAAATTCTCTAAGCTAAATCCCCTCATCTGTAAAATGGAGATGACAACAGTACCCTCCTCAGACGGCGGCCCTGAGGTTCAAATATGTTAATATAAAGGATAAAGTACTTAGAAGAGTATCCCATGCATAAAAATGCTCTGAAAAGTTGGCTGTCATAGTTTCCAGCTTTCTTCTTTCTTTATCCTTTAGTTTTCCTGTATCCTTCTCTCCTTTTCCCTTAGGTTTTTTTTCTCTCCAGGTCCCTCTTGATTGAGCGCGGAGGCCCACGCCCTCCCGTATGCACCAGGTACCGGGTGAGGCGGTTGCTATCCCATGATGCCCTGATTTACCGCATCTGCTTCCTTACCCTCAGCTTTCTCATCTTTAAGACGAGGATCCTAAGATATACAGTCAGCGTCCGATGGGAGCTTGATTGTGTCTAGAATAGCCTATAAGTGAATGGACGTGATGGAAAGACCTGATATTTCTGAAGCATTTAAGAGTGTTGGAGGCGTCCACCTGTATTACTGTACTTAACTCTTTCAATTCTTTTAGCTCTTTTTATTGCCAAATAATTTGTTGTGTGGCTTCAGCACCATTTTGTTTATCCATTCTTTCAAAGAGCTTGTGAGGTTGGGGCTTGGTTTCCACTTTTTAGATGAAGAAAGTGGGGCCCTTGGGGTGATTAGGAGGCTCCAGCGAGGTAATATCTGTAAAGAACAGTGCCCGGCACATAGTGAGGGGCTTCTGTCTTTATTGTAATCCTTGGTCTTTTTCTGCTCCATCACAGCTCCCTTCATGCAAAGGCGGTTTTGTATGTGGGAGTATAGCTGGCTTGGGCTCTCCTTTTCTCTAGTGCAGGGATTCTTAACCAGGGGTCCATGGAAGGAGCCCCTTGGGGGTCCGTGGAAAGATTTCAGGGGGCCCGTGAGCTTGAATTGAAAAAAATCAACTTATTATCTTTATTTTCTCTGACCTCTAACTGAAATGTAGCATTTCCTTCACTTATGAATGTATGCAGTAAATTACAGTAGGATTCGTTTCATATCACATTACAGTTGTTGCGTATCTCGAAAAATCACTTACAATCATCCATACTTTGAAATTACAGTAGTTGTTAGACCCGACGCTAGTTGAGCATCATAAAACTATCTGCCGCTGCATTCTGAGAAGGGGTCTGTGGTTGTCACCTGACTGGCAAAGGGGTCTATGGAACAAAAAAGGTTAAGAACCCCTGCCCTAGTGGAAACTAGAGAATCTCCAGATCGGCTTCTGGCTTGGTGCACAGGGCTTCCTGTCCCTGGCTTACTATTTAGTTCAAGGACTAACATGCCCCAAATTACAGGGGTCAAAATCCATAAAGCAAACCATTACCCATCAAGTTCTCTGGGTGACCTGAGCGTTTCACCCACCTCTCTCTACGTCAGCAATCCTGGGAGAAGGGCAGCCGACCAGGCCACCAGAAAACTAGGGCACAGAGTGTGACCCCAGAGGAGGCAGCCACTCAATGGAGCAAGTTCAGGCAAGAAGATGGGTCAGCACAGCTCAGGTGAACTGAGGTCCTCGTGAGAAGAATCTCCAGCCCCAGTTGCAACCTCCAGCTTCTTCTGTGCACTTCCGCTCTCAGGCCTGTCTGCTCGCACCTGACTGGGTGGTTGACACAGGAGGGCAGCCCTGGCTGCTGGCCCGGGTGGCCGTGCCCTCCCGGGCCGGCTCTGACTTCTTGGCACGCCTCTCTGGACTCATGAGCCGGATGTTTACGTTCCATGTGGATTGCGGGCCTGGCTGCTTGGCAGCTGTGCTCAACCTTGAATTCCTCCCTGGCCCCAGGCTCAGAGCTGCTGCACAACCTGTGTGTGTGTGTGTGTGTGTGTGTATGTGATTGCTTTATGAATAAAGTAGCTAAAGCTCTTTTAAATTGAGATTAATTCAGATACCATACCATTCACCTATTTAAAATGTACAATTCAATGGTTTTTTTGTATATTCACAGTTGTGCAACATCATCACAATCAATTTTAGAACACTTTCATTACCTTGAAAAGAAACTCCCTACCCTTGGGCTTTCACACCCGACCTCTTCTCAGCCTTAAGCAACCACTAATATACTTTTTATCCCTATAGATTTCCCTATTCTGGACATTTCCTATTAGTGGAATCATATAATGAATGGTCTTTTGTTTCTGGCTTCTTCCACTTAGCATGATGTTTTTGAGATTCACGCATGTTGTAGCATGTAGCAGGATGTCATTCCTTTGTATGGCCAAATAATTCGCTGCATGGCTATACCACCATTTTGTTTATCCATCATTAGTTAATGGACATTTGGGTTGTTTCCACTTTTTGGCTATTATGAATAATGCTGCTATGAACACTGGTATACATGTTTTTGTTTGGACATATGTTTTCATTTCTCTTGGGGACATACCTAGGAGTGGAATTGCTGGGTCATATGGAAACTCTATGGTTAAAGTAGCTAAAGATTTTAATGTGCTAAAGGATGTAAAACAGAGCTTGTGCAGGGCATGGAAGCTTGAAGCCTCTACTGCACTGAGCTGTCCCTGAGCAGGGGCCTCTTGACAGGCCCCCTTTCTAGAGATGTTTATTTTTAATCTGAGCATATTTTATGCTTCGGGATTGGGGACAGACGAGTGAGTCAGCAAAAGGCTTGGGAGCTCTTGTGCAGGTTTCAAAGTAAAACATGGGATGACAGGTCTGGTCTCTATTTTCTCACCATCTAGCTGAGTTGTAGGCTAATGGGATTTGGCTTTCCCCTAGGACCCCATCTCTGTAGGGACAGGAGGGAACTAGAAACTCTTTATGGAAGTATCGAAGGAGCCCAAAGCCGGGATTCTCACATGAAGTACTGGGGCCAATGCGGGATCCTGCCCTCCATGGAGTCAGGGTTTTCCCTCCGGGGACTCTGTCTATGGGGAGATACCCCACTGTGTTCCTTCTCATTCCAGGGAGGACAATGCCAATTCACTGCTTTTTAGTGTCTCCAAAAATTGACTTCATGTTTTATTAGTACAAAATCACTCCATTTGCATTATAGTATGCTTGGAAATGGAAAAAAAGTAGATGGGGAAAAAAGATTAGGTTTTGTCCCACCAACCTGACAACCCCTGTTACTATTTAGAGTATTTCCATATAGTCTTTTTTGTTAAAGGTGGTACCAGGGATTGAACCCAGGACCGCGTACATGGGAAGCAGGCGCTCAACTACTGAGCTACATTTGTTCCCCTCTTTTTTGTTTTGAATGCAGTTTATTTTCCCCCTGTATAAGGAAATCCAACACTTGTGGGGTGACTCCCAAACTACCACATGGAAGGAAATTAGGGGCATCATTCTGGTGGAAGGGGAGGCTAGAGAATGCCTTGAAGCTGTGTTTGCAAACTAACTTTTGTGTTTACTAGGTGGTAAAATAATTCGGGTAGTTTTCTTAGGGAGTTGCTGCTGGAGATGGGGGGTGGGGAGGAGGTTGCAGTGTTGATTTTACACCTGTCAGCAAAGATTGCTTATAAACCCCAGGCCCACATTTCCACTGAACTTACAACTTCCAGGTCAAAAGCTTGCACCCTGCTTTTCCCTTCCTTCTCAGCTTCACTGCTGTACTCAGGGAGAGTGCTCCTGTCCCCCCAATTTCACATGACTCACTACTCTTGCTCTGGAACTAAAGCGTTCAATGAGCAGCTTGTTCCTTGCTCCAGCTTCTTTGGAATTTAACTCAGCCATGGCTGATTAACGACTTAAGAGCCCCCATGGCTAATGGCTACTTGGTCTAGCTTAACCCAGCCATAGCTGATTAATTACCTAAGAGCCCCCATGGCGCTGGTCTGACCAGATATTAGAAACCAGGAATGGAAGAAGACAGAGAGGCCACACCTTTTGCTTTCATTTTGTTTTAAATAGGGCTTTAGAAAGTCTTTCTAACCCTGAAGGTCTGACCAGCCTAGCCAACTCCCTCCCAAGGCTTCGAATAACCATTCTCGTAAAATAAAAGGCACAGCAAAGTCCATCTGACCCCCTTGATGCCATGCAGGTGACAGCATTCTGATTAATCAACTCTAATTAGTGGTGGTATTACTGAACTAATACCTTTTTTCCATTTTCTTATTTTATTATTCTCCTGGGCGGAACCCATGATCCGCATACACAATGAGGCGCTTCCCGGAGTTCCTGCACTCTCAGCGGCTGGGAGTCCCGTCCCTTCTCTTACTTCCACTCTCCTCTCACGCTTTCTTTCCCATTTCTATCCTTTCCATCCCCTGGACTGCAGGAGTCCTCCGGCTTCTCCCCCTGCGCGCCGCAGAGGACCAGGGAGATGGACTTGTGGGCTATTGGGGGTTGAATTGTGTTCCCCCAGAAAGACATGTGGAAGTTCTAATTCCCTGCCCTGTGGATGTGCACTTACATGTAAATAGGAGCTTTGAAGACGTTATTAGTTAAGATGAGGCCAAACTGTATTAGGGTGGCCCTAATCCAATATGCCTGGTGTCCCTATAAGGAGAGGAAACTCGGAGCCCTGGAGGGACACGCAGAGAGACGTGGGCATGTGATGGAGGCAGAGACTAAGTGATGCTTCCACAAGCCGAGGTCCGCCATGGCTGGCTGGCCACCCACCAGAAGCCAGGGGAGAGGCGTGGGACGAATCCTTCCCCGAAGAGGAAATGGCCTTCCCGACACCTTGATTTTGCACTTCCAGCCAATTCCAATTTCGGCTGGTTAAGCCAACTAGTCTGTCGCACATTGTTAGAGCCGGAAGATCAAAGGTTGCCTGACCAGCCTGGTCACCCCGCCGGGGCAGAGGGGGAGGAGAAGACTCAGGGACTGAGTATCAGCAGCTAGTAGCCCTAGTTTGGAACCCCAGGATCAGGGAGCCTGGGAGCGGAGGGACGTTCTGGGAAGGCGCTGAGTTGGCGCCAACCCATCCAAACATGGGCATAATTTATGACATAACTTCAGGAAGCCACTTCCCTCTCTGGGGTTTAGTTTCCTCGTGAGTAGGTGGGACGTGGATGCACACTGAGGTCCTTCTCAGTGTGATGTGAAGTGAAACGGAATAGGACCAAAAATCTGATGAGGTTTTTCTGAGATGGAAATTAAATAGAAAATCAGGCAGCCCCTAGGCTCAGGCAGGGCAGAGGGGAGCAGAGCCCACTTCCTAAGGTGTTGGGCAGTGAGCTCTGAACACAGAGAATTCATCCTGAGCTGGGGGCCCTGGAAAGATGATTGCAGTATGGGGCTGCATGTGATATGTTATCGGCATTGTTTTCACCCAGGCCGGGGAGGGGGTGGTAAGAAGAAAAATGCTGATGTTTTCTAGAGTTCCAAGAAATGAAAGGAGAAAACCAGGCCACCAATCAGGCTGTCTTAAAAGAGTCATCTTTAAGAAAATATGTGGGTAAGACCACAAACTACAGAGCACGAGTGGCCTCCAGGGCTGCCTGGTCAACCAAGGAGCATGCCTGCCCACCTGGGCACGAGGCCAGAAGTAGGAAGGGACTTGAAACCTTGGGGCTCCCAGACTTTGCTGGTGCAGGTTCAGCTTCACAGACGGTCATTGTTCTTGGCACCCCTTTGTTGTCCTTTCCCAGGCGCCAGGCGGGTGGAAACTGGGGAGGCATGGGTTACCCAGAGATAAGGTCTTTTTATGAGCTCCCTGATACAGCCAAGTGGCACAGATGATGGACAATCCCCTCTACGTGAGACGCTGGCTTATCCGGTGAGGGTGCAGCTCTTCCCAGTTCAGGCGGGAGCACACTGACACCCTCTGGGGAGGCTCATGCTGGGATGCATGGCTCAGAGGTCCAATCCAGCAGGACATCAGGGTGGAAGAGAAAAAAGCTTCTGTTCATCCTGCTGTGATCGACCAACATTTCAGCAAACGTGCTCAGGGTTTGTATGGACTAGGAGATCTTTTCCCAAGATTCTTCTGGAAATTTCTCCTTAACTCTTCCAGGAAAAAAGGAAGGTAAAGGACAAAAAAGAATATCCAGGAAAACACCTACACATTTTATTTAAATTTCGAGTACTCAGGTGATGATTGGCGGTGAGCCCTTGAAACAATTGTCAGTCAGGAAGCCCCAGGCACTTTAAATGGAGGCCGTTTGAAATACTCATTGTGGGCAATTAAAAGAGTGAGAGATTTAATTAAAATGAAATTTTAGTATAGGTAATACACGAGCTTGGTGAAATAATCAAATAGTACAAAAACATACTGTGAAAAGTTTATCTTTTGAGCCCTGTCCCTCAATTCTTTAGTTCTCCTTGCCAGAGGCAACTACTGTTACCAATATCTTGGGCCTCCTTACTGGGTAACTAAAAACAGTTATTTCTTACACATCTGTGTGAGATAAAAGTGTTGGGTATCTGGATATTGTTCTCAGGTAGGGAACCTTCAAAGGATGCTACTCTGGTTAACTCAAATTTTAGGCAAGGAAGCTTACATCCCACTGGCAGGGACAGGGGACAGGGGAGGGAGACCAGCAATAAATACACACAAACAGATAATAACAATGTGAAATACAGTGAAGGGTAATGCAGAGAACCAAAATCAAATAATGAGCTGGTGACGACTGTGTGGTCACTTCCAATCCCTCTCTGAGGAGTTGACTTTTAAGGTGAATAACGTGACTAACTGGTAAATCTCTTCTTTCCTTGTTAGCTTCCTGTGCCTCATAGTCCTTAATGTTGAGCGTTGCCTTAAGGCCATGTGTCTTTATCCGTCACTTATACAGACACAGTCTGACATTCACAGACTAACAGTCAAAGGGACAGATGCAGACTGTCCACCAGCTGGGGTCTCCTATTGTTCCCTCCCACCCCCTTCCTTGTATGAGAACTAAGACCCCTTGTCACCTGTCACCTCCCTGGTTCCTTCTACAAGTCCACCCCCCACCCCCCGGCCCCAATCTGAGGAATTCAAGAGCAGCATGAGAATATATAAACGTATGATAGAAATTGGAGTTCCTGAAGGTGTAGGCAACCAACCCGAACCTCTGTGAACTTAGACTATCTTCTAGATGATGCTGTTGTTGTTTTTTTTTTTAAGATTTATTTATCTATTTATGCCCCACGCAACAAGCATTTGCTCTATCTGCTTGTTGTGTGCTGGTCTTCTTATTAGGAGGCACTGGGAACCAAACCTGGGACCTCCAATGAGGAAGGGAGATACCTAATCGCCTGAGCCACTTCTACTCCCTCCTTTGTTGTATCTTTCATTATGTTTTCCTCCATGTGTCTCTTGTAGCATCATCTTGTTGTATCAGCTCACGGCGCCAGCCCATCGTGTCAGCTCGCTGTCTTGCTCCTCTTCTTTAGGAGGCACTGGGAACCAAACCTGGGGTCTCCCATGTAGTAGGAGCTCAATCACTTGAGCCACATCTGCTTCCTGATGTTGTTTGTTTTTTATACATCCCTGGCGTGATCCCTTTCTCTTCTTTTGTTTCTCCAGATAGAGTACTGTGAAAGAAACTCTGCCAGTTAAGAGAGTGTTCTGGTTCATAAATTCTTGGTACCTGTCAACCATATATCTAAATATCAAGTGATTGTGCTAATCAAGTAACTCTAAGAGCATAGATAAACTGAACATCCTTTTCCCCACCCCAACATAGTAACTCTCTGAGTCTGGTCATGCTAGGAGACCACCACCCCTCCTCCAAAATAAGAGGATCCCTCCCTGCTCCTCCCCTCCCTCCCCCCTCCCTTCCTTCCTCCCTGATGCCTCAGCCTACCTTTCTTAATAACACTTCAATATACTTGATAACAAAATGAATTTGAATGCACTGGTTCAGAATAACTGATAGTGGGTGGAGAAAGGACTCTAAAGTGGTATTTTTAAATCTGTGGGCTGTGACCCATCAGTGGGTCATTGAATTAATGCAGGGGACTGTCACCAGAGTCTTTACGATGCAATAGAATCATCAGAGTGTATCATACATAATAAAGGTAGAAAGTTTATGAAAGTTTTTCTTTTCAGTCACATCTGTATGTGTAAGATGTGTTTTGTACTATGAGTCATGGTAAAAAAAATTGAAAAACTCCACTCTAAAGCTTATTTGTGGGCTGTGTATTTCACAGATATCACCAGTAAAATCTACCTTTTTTAGTGTACAGTTCTTCAAGATTTTTTTGTTTGTTTGTTTTGTTTTTTTTAAAGATTTATTTTTATTTACTTATCCCCCCCTTGCTGCTTGAGCTCTCTGTGTCCATTTGCTGTGCGTTTTTCTGTATCTGCTTGTCTCCCTTTGTTGAGTCATTTTGCTGCGTCAGCTCACTGCGCCGCGGGGCCAGCTTGCCCCCACCAGGAGGCCCCGGGAGTCGAACCCAGGGCCTCCCATATGGTAAACGAGAGCCCAACCAATTGAGCCACAGCCGCTTCCCCAGTTCTTCAAGTTTTGACAAACACATGCGGTCATCTAACCACCACCATGGTCAAGATATAAACAGTTGTATCACCCTCCCCCACATTCCCCGCGTCCATTTGGAGTCAGCCCCTCCTCCAGCCACTGGCGGCTCTGACCTGATTTCTTATTTCCAGGGTTTGGCTTTGCAAGAATCTTAAATCTTTTGCCCATTTTAAAATTGGGGCTGTTTGTTTTCTTATTAATGAGTTTTGAGATGTCTTCATATGAGGCCTTTATCAGATAGGTGATTTGTAAATATTTTCTCCCAGTTTTTGACTTGTCTTTCCATTCTCTTAAGAGTATCTTTCAAAGAAGTTTGTTGTTTTAAACTCTCTTTTCTTGCAAAACATATCAGACATACAAAACACATACCATGTAAATTGTATACATTATATGCAATTTAAATTTGGAGTAATCATAAAATGAATAGCTATGCACTCTCCCTCCAGCTTAAGAAATAGAATATTGCCAGCCTTTAGGAAGCACTTACTTGCCATCTTCCTGGAGGAAACCACGAACTCAAATTTTGTGTCAATCATTCCCATGCTTCTCTTTATAGTTTCACCACTTACGTATATATCCCCAATCAATACATTGTTTAGTTTTGCCTGGTTTTGCACTCCCTATGAATGAAATCATATTGCACCTTGTCTTCTGAGATTTGCAAGTGTTTGCTCATCCTTTGCTAAGTTTTAAGATTTATTCACATTCATGTCCATAGCTGCAGCTCAGTCGTTTTCTCTTATCACTAGCACGTCTTTGTATTCAAGTGCCACAATTCATTTGCCCCTTCTGCTGCTGATGGACATTTACATGTTTTTTTTCTTTTTTTTTTTTTACTATTGTGCAATGAACATTCCTGTCCTGGTATCCTGGTGCACGTATGGGATGGTCCCTAAGATACATACCAAGGAGTAGAATTGCTGGTTCAGGGTATTATGAGCTGAGTCAACTTTATTAGATAAGGCTGAGCTCTTTTCCATAAGAGATTTCATTTAAGAGAGGATTTGTTAGCTGGGGGTGGGGAGGCAGAGGAGCACAGTTGTAGATGAACTCAAAATTTTCTTCTTTAATCATTACAAAGGTAAGTCTCTGTTGTTGTTGTTTTTTTTAAGTAACTGCAATTTTAAGGCATAAAAGTCAACATCAATGGATCCACTGGGGCATACACAGAAGGAACCAGTGCTTCAGGATGCATTTATTAATACATGGTGCTTCCCCTATCACAGAATGCAATGCTCTGAGTGGGATAAATTGCACTGCATGTAATTGCAATGTGTCAGAGATAATGTCAAAAAGAGAATGAGGCGGTCTGGAGTCTAGATAGAGTCAAAGAATAATGACTTGTCATTAGGGCTGCCCATAGCAGTGCCCAAGAGGTAGAACCCAGATCCCAGTTTTCAAGATGGACTGATCTCCATGTGTTGGACACATTGGCTCCTCAATCCATGGCTCATGAATTTGCTTGGGGGTCCTTCAGTTCTTCAAACCCTGATCTCCCCTGAGCAAACTGACAAGGCCTCACTCTGGAAACCACCACGCTAAGACCCAGCCCTAGGACCCACGGCACACAATGGGTGGGGCTCTGTTAGCCCCCCAGTGTGAGGACCCGTCCCCCGTTCTCCCTCACCCTTTTATCTGCAGCATGGCCTACCTTGCCAATTTCATCATTTTAATTCATAGCAATGAAAATAGAATCTTTTACTCTGATTTTTATCTGCTTTTTTGGTTTTGCTCATAAGGCTGTAAATAGGAATACACAGGTTCATCCATACACACAAAGGAAAATCAAGGTCATTGTTTTCCCCCAGATGGATTCTACATGCAATATGGACCGAAGTGAGTATCAATGAAAATCCTTCTGGGGATCAAAACTGTCATGTGATGCCCATGTAGGTGCTTCCTTTATTCCATTCTTCAATTTTCCGATTGATTCGCATAGTGCTCGAGAGGTCCTGCAATCTTCCCACCAGCTTTGTTGCAGTAGATTGTCACAACCCTGTGAGTGAGGAGGAAGCGTTCTCTCCGATCATATGGAATGAAGCCGCGGAGGCCCCCAGGTTTGCCCAGAATCGCCCAGCATTGCCCACCTTCTCTCTTCTTCACGCCTCCTGGGTGGGCTGCCCACAGTTGATGTCAACAAACCCACCTCGGGGGTCCACGTGAGATCGCAGCAGCTGGCCCACGCTCAGAACCCGGCTAGAAGCCACCCTGGTGCTTCCCGGCGGCCGCTGCCCCAGCCACGTGCGCCGAAGCTCCCTCCCACGGGGGCGCCACTAGCCTCACGGCGAGGCGGGAACCACGGCCAGATTCCCAACCTGGACCACAGCCGTCTTTGGCGGTTTGTGTACTTTCAAGATAAGGTGAGTTGCCCCAATCATGCTACTAATTACATGATTGGCACAGGATATTCATTTGCAAATACATCAGTGGCCCTCCCAGCTTCCGTCTGCGCTGATTAAAACGAAGCTGTTTGCTTACTAAGCCCCCAGAACTGTAGTACTTATAGTTATTTTATCCGCCCCCCGCCCCCCAAAGCATCTAATTTCCAGACGGTGTGCTTCAGCACAGCAGGCCCCTGCACGGCTCAGACAAATAATGCAAAACCTCCTGCAACCCTCACAAAGAACCTGCCCCCACTGCCCGGGCTTCCCTCTTTAGTTTTATTTTGATTAACTTGATATTATTTTATTTTTAACCCAAATGCTAAATTTTGGCTGCGTTTAGTCTTACACTCCCCACCCCCACCTTCAGTTGTGCACAGAGTAATTCTAAACTGTAAGCTACTCCCGACTTAACAACTTATTAAAAACACTAATATGCCTGGCCTCTTTGAAGTCGGCCGAACAACAAAGGGAGAGAGTCACTCTGGGCCACTGTAATCCCTGATTTGTCACTAAGTTATGACACCCAGCAGAGACGTGTGACAGTGCAAATCAATCATCCGGCGAGCTCGGCGGGGCCTTCCCTGCCTCCCGCCGAGCTTCTGCAGTTTAATTAGCTTTTTTTCACACTGCCATAATGTACATCTGCAGCTTCAGCGAGAAAAAGAAGTGGAGGAGAGCTCACTGCAAAGTGGGGGCTGAAAAAAAAAAGCTCATATCGTGAAGGAAAAAAAGAAAGAAAGCAAGTCTGAAGGAAGAAACATCAGAGAACTTTATAGTTTTTACTTCAGAGACATTATGCCGGAGAGACACAAGCCTGGGCTACTCCATATCGTTAAGTGCAGACTTTTTAGAGAAGCTCCATGAAACCCTTTCCGGAGGAAATATCAGCTGGTTTTTCTCTTCTTTTTGGATAGCCCGGGTCTTTTGTTTCTGCTCCCACCCTACTGTCCCCCCTTTAGTGGGTCAGGCAGAAATTAGTTGACCCACCCCCAACCCAAGCCCACCAAGATGAAGGAAGCAAGTCTTAATTCTTGCCAAGTTTTGCGAAACTTTGGAAGACTTCTTCCGGTTGGAAGGTGTCCCCGAGAGCCAAGCCTGTTCCTCTGTTCCTTTTGCAGGGATAAATAACGCCAGCCAAGGAATACCGCGGGGAATGAGGCCTCTGAGGCTGGGGGTAACTGGCAGGGACAGCAGGCGCGAGGGCCATTCAGGCTCTGATGTCGACACGTAGAGACGCCTGCTCTGGCCCAGGAGGGTGTTGGACAGAAGGGATCGAGCCGTCCCCGTGTAACTTGGGGGCACCCAGGACGCTGTCTGGTTTCTCTGGAAGACCATCTACCAGTGGCGGGGGGTGGCGCACAGCCAGTCAGTTTATCCTGCTGCCTTGCTAAGGGGCAGCCCTTCCAGGCTCCCAGGCTGACAAGCTCAGAGCTGGGTGAAGTGGGCTTAAGGTGGCTTGGGGGCTTTGATTTTCTCTTCCCAAAATTCTCTTTCCTAGCCTGGAGGGGATGGGGAACCATGTGGCATGGCGGTGGGGAGGGGACACTTTATCACCTTCCAGTGAGCTTCCTCACTGAGCTGCAGGCTTGTGCAGGAACCGCGGGGAGGAGATATACCCGGGGAAGCCTGGAGCCAAGGAAAAGGCTCTCCCAGGAGCTCCTCCTCCCAGTTTGGGTTTGGGGTCCTCTCAGGGGCTTTAGCAACAGTCTGGGCTCCCCTGTCTTCCACTCCTGTCCCTAACACCTGAGCACATCCGTTGATGGAGGCATTCTCCAGCTGTGCGCAGCTGTTCTGAGACTGAGGACAAGTACTGGGGGTGCAGGTGGGGGTGGGGCTCCCCAGAAGGGAAGGGCCCAAACTTTAGGATCTTCTGCCCCATATCAAAAGGCCACAGGCGGGGCGGATGTGGCTCAAATGGTTGGGCGTCCGTCTGCCATATGGAGGGACCTGGGTTCGACCCCCGGGACCTCCCGGTAAAATAAAATTAAAAATATATATATATATGGGAAGCGGCTGTGGCTCAATCAGTAGGGCTCCCGTTTACCATATGGGAGGCCCCGGGTTCGGTTCCCGGGGCCTCCTGGTGAAGGCAAGCCCACCTGCACGGCGTGGTTAGCTGACCCAGCGAGCACAAGCAGCAAGAGGGGGATAAATGAATAAATAAATAAAATCTTAAAAAAAAAAATATATATATATATATATATATATAATATATAGAAGGCACATGCACTGCCAGGCTCTGTGTGCTGGTGAGCCGCCAGGCCCCGGGAGCCATGCAGCAAGATGATGACGTAACAGGAGAGAGACGCAGGGGAGAGACAAGACAAGATCCCCCGAAAGCTCCAAAAGCCAGGAACCGAGGTGGCGCAGGTGGCAGAGCACCTCTCTCCTACATCGGAGGTCTCCAGGATCGAATCCTGGTGAAGACTGGAGGAGGAGGATGAGAAGAGATGGCAGGAAACAGACACAGAGAATTGCCCAGCGAATGGGGAAGGGGGGATTTAAAATGGATAAAGTTAAATAAGTAAATCTTAAAAAAAAAAAAAAATTTTTAATTTTAAAAAATTAATTAAAAAAAAAAGGTTACAGGGACAAAAGCAGGTGGTAGAGGAGAGGGGAGCAAAGGGAGGCTTCCCCCAGTCCTTGGTGATGTTTATTTTGTAGTTCATTGCCCCCTCGTCCTTCCCTGGTGATGTTTACCTTGTAGTTAAGTGCCAGAGGGCATTCGAGGAAACCTGTGGTTGCCTTCCTTCAGGCACGGGCTTGCTCCTGACCCTGCGCTGGGCACCTAAGCGCCAGTCGCTTCCCCGTTAGTGGCACGTGAACCCCGAGTCTCACCCCATTCCCCGCTGACGTCCACCAGTGCCTCCTTTCATGGGTGGGTTAAACAGCATTTTCATAAGTCGAATCACCTTTTAAACTAGACAAAGAAAACCTTCTCCAGTGAGTTGTTTCGGAGAGAGAAGAGGCCCATTTCAGAGCAGAAAGAGTGCTCAGCGATGGCGTGGCCCAGCCCCAGCAGGGCTATGGGGTGCGATCTAGGACACACGGCAAAGCCTGGACAAACGGAGGCCCGATTTTAGGATCCCAACCCTGAGTCCTGTCCAGCATCTTCCATCGGGCCAGGCTGCTAAGAAGCCTCCAGCTTTCAGGAGCTTGAACCCCGTCTGTAGCGGCTGTGTCACTTTATTAGCTCTCGTAACCTCCCTGTGCCTCAGTTTATTCATCTGCCAGCCTCTCCCTACATGAGCCAGATGAATGTCCTGGCCTCTAAAATGGCGACAGTCATCCTATTAAGACTCTCACCAGCACGCGCGAGGATTGAAGCATCTTGTAACGGAGAAGGTGATTGTCCTGCGCCGGCGAATGCCACCTTGTTACTGCGCTCCCCTGCTGCCGTTTTGTTCCAGAGGGGGCTCGTGCATTCTTCCCAGACTAGGGCAAGGGAGTTGTTGATTATTTACTCCTCAGACTTGAGCGGGCACCGGACTCACTCGGGATCTCGTTCAGCTGGCCCGGGATGGGGTCCGAGGTCCTGCGTCTCTAACCAGCACCAGGTAGAGCTGAGGCCGCAGGTCCCTGGGCCAGAGGAGGGGCCGCAGGGCGATCGTCCCTGCAGTGGCTCTCTCTTTCACAGGAGAGACCGTGCTCAGTGCTGGCTGCTTGTGGCGGGGTCAGGAGGCCGCAGGGCAGGTCCCCGCCTTGACTGTGGGAGGGGCAGGGCTCGAAGCTGCTGGGACCCAGGTATCCCCAGGGCCCAGGGTTCAGCCACCACGGGGGTCTCCAGCCACAGGGCAGGGCAAGGAGCCTGTGGAAGTTTCTCTGGGCCTCCTTGCTCATTTGGGCTCCTGCTCAATTGCAGACCAGGAGCCGTCAGTCTCTCTCTCCACCCCTTCCCGTCCCCACCTGAGGGGTCAGACCCCTCCTGCGTGTCTGACACTGGACTTTCAGCTGCTCAGAAGCTCGGCCTCCCAGTCACTTCAAAGACTCTCCGCTGAGGAACTGGGCATCTAGTGAGGCCCTCACAGCGCCGGGAGGTCGGCTTCAAAGACGAAGTGTAACTGGGGGGCCGGCCCCCCTTCAGAGGGGCCTTGTCACTTTGGGGAAGGATTCCCCTCAGGAAGGTTTTTTTTCTTCACCACGGAGGGAAGGGATGTCCCCTTTGAAGGAAAGGCAGTGTTTCCTTCCTCCACACCCCTCCCCCCCGGCCCTGAGCCCAGCTTCACCCCTCCCCCATCACAGTTGCATTTCATCTTGGCCACGGGAAGGGGGAAGACAGTGGGTGGCCGGGGGCAGGAGAGGGATCAGTGTGGCCCAAGCCTTGCTGCTTTTCCTGGGGTCTCTCCTCTGCTTGCACCTTGAGAAGGCTAGCGAGGTGGGTGGACTCACTAAAGACTGCTTTTGCACCAGTATCTTGGTGCTGCTTTCATTTTGTTTATGACGATTATGTCACGGGCCCCCTTTTTTATGCCCTGGTAGATCTGCGGACCTGTTCTAGAAGTGGGAGGATAAGCAAAGAAAGGGAAATAGGAACTACTCTCTGTACGTCTCGCTCTTAGGGACTAGGGAACTCTTGACCAATGATGTTGTTTTTAGGAAATGTTTCTCATCCTGACTGTGACTTTTGCCTCCACTGTCTGAAAGTTGCATACGTCCTTGGAAGGTAGGTGTCTTCTAGGATTTACCCACAGAAGACTGAAGCCTTCAGAAAGAACAAGGGGGCACAGCCTCCCTGAAGCTGGTGGTAAGACTTTGAAAGTGACAGTACTTGGAGCGCCAACACTCTCCATGGATCGCCCCCCGTGGAGCCCCCCACAGCGTGACCCCAGCCTGTGGAACTCAGACGACTGGGCCATGTCCCCTGCCCTGCCGTGTCCCAGGGGCTGCACCTGTGTGGGTGAAACAACCAAACATTTGGGGTGGGAAGAAAAGGTTTTCCTAAAGAAGGCCGGAGATAAAAGCATCCAGGAAGTGGCTCTACATCTGAGGAAGAGAGGAGGGGAGCCGACCTCAAGGCCAGGAACAGCTAGGAAGGCCGCATCTACCCTAGCTTCTCTTTCCTCCATTCCCTTCGGTTCTGGAAACATTCATGTTTTGTGTTCAGCTCACAAATGCCTTTTCCTACATTAATTCCCCCTATTTATCCCCAGACCTTGAGTACAGGCTGTGACTTGGTCTGTGGTTTGTGTGTGCGTGCGGGGGGGGGGGGGGTGAAGGGGACTGGCAGAAAAGGGAGGCGGGGACTTCCTCCTCTGAGCGGCATCTCCGGGTCGGAGGACGGCATTCCCAGGGACAGATGACTGCCGGCAGCAAAACCAACAAGCCCTGACCCCCACCCACCTCCCCACACCAGCGTATTTGAAGAAGATGCTCTTTGCAGACGGGAAGCAGATGCTTGTGCTACGCTGACTGCTGATGCAGAAATAGCTACGTCAATTGGACATCTCTTGGAGACAAGGGTGGGAGGCCCTGGCAGGGCCAGGATGAGGGTGAGGCAACTGAGGTGTCAGACAGGCACGTGGTCCCATCCTGTCTTTATTTAATTTTTTTTTTTCATGATGGATTTTTGGCAGCAATTCTGAGTTTTTAAAATTTTGCCCTAAAATTTTATTTATCTTCATTACAGTTTTTTTTGGTGTCCCCTTAAATTTTTTTTTTTTAGGAGGTACCAGGGATTGAACCCAGGACCTCATACATGGGAAGCAGATGCTTAACTACTGAGCTACATCTGCTCCCCAACTGTCTTTAAATTTTGTGCCCAAGGTATGTGCCTCCCTTGCTTCACCCTAGTCCTAACTTTACACCACATGCACGCACAAACACATGCACATGCATATACACTAGCATACACAAATACACACTCACACACACACACACACACCACACACATTCCCCTTGCACTCTACACTCCATCCCTACAAAACACATCACAGTGCTTTTGAGCATGCCTCCATGCCTTGGCATCAAGTGCTTCCCTCCGCCATTTTCTCTTTCTCCCTCATCTGTCTGCCAAACTCCTGTTAACATTTCAAGACCTAAATCTCAACGTAAATGACCTCTCCAGAAAGAAATAATCGCCACTTCCCCCACGTTTTTCCCTCACCCTGTAAATCCTTGTGCTCTGTGGATTTTAATTATTGGTCCATGAGCCATCTGCCCCCACGCGGTCTTCCAGGGCAGGCATCTTTGCAGTATCTGCAAGTCACAGACCTTGCCATATCTGCAAGCCGCAAGCCTTGCCATGGCCTCGCCCGCATGGCATAACCCCCTCCCCCGTTCCCCTTTTTCCCTCTCTCCCTCTTCCTTGTTCCTTCTCACCAATCGGAGCTCTCGCCCCAGGTATTGCCTTATTTGGACAACCTTGCTTCGCCCCTTGCCGCCCCCAATTCTGCCCCTTTCCCTAGCAACCCCTGACCCTAACTACTGCCCAATGATAAGCCTCCACCATCGGCTGAGGGACTGCCCCCAGCCTAAAGAGTATATATGCACTGTACTTCCTCAATAAAGCTCTCTCTCTCTTTGCTTCTTCCCCCGCACTCAGAGGTCTCGAGTCTTTCTTTCACGCGCGGTCCTTACCAGATACCCCCCACACCTGAGCCGTGGAGACCAGGGAGCCCCCAACCCGACGCTCCCTGAGAACCTCCTCACCCTCGCCGTTCCCGGAGTGCGCACCGGACGGCCCATAACTAGCCAGTGTCGCCCCCCGGGCTGCAGCAGGGCTGATCACCCTCAGGCCCGGGAACAAAGCGGCACATCTTGTCTTGATAGCTTTCTATTTCCACCTGCTGACACACAGTAGCTGCTCAAGAAAACACGCGCTGAAAGCTGAATAAAGACGAGACAGGCATTGTTCCCATTTTACAGAAAAGGAAAGTAAAGCTCGGAGGGCGTGGTTGGCTTGCTCAAGGTCACCCTGCTAGTGAGGGGCAGCGAGTGTTGAACCAGGTCTGAGCTGCTTGCACTACTTGCTGGGGGCAGTCCTGTGAGCTTTGTGGACAGCCAGCGCCCCTGGGGACCACAGCAGCTCCCTGCTCAGTGCTCTCCTGGCCCACCCTTGGCGGCTCTCCCTCTAAGAAGCCTGACTCATCCGCGTCCCCAGCAAGATCCCTGGGCTGTGGGCCTGTTGGAGTTGATGGCTGTGTCATGGTTTGCTGAGACGAAAGGCATCTCCCCCTTTCCAGAATGGAGAGCTGAGTGTGGCCAGGGGCCCTGGGAACCCATGCCCGAGGTACCCCACGGTGCCGCCCTCCACAGCAGGGGTTGGCTGCATGGGATGGTCTGTTCTTCACGGAACATTTTTCTGGAAAGCCTCAGGCCCTGAAAGGGAGCCGCTTAGCAGTCAGAGAGGGTTGGTTCTCCCCCCACTTCTTTTCTTCTTTACCCTTCTGTTTCTGACTCTGCTGATCTGTGTCTCTCTCTCACCCTTGGAGCTTTCTTTTCAACACTGGTCATTCGTAGAGTTGGCTCTGCCCTCTCTGCCTGCTACTGGTGGGAGAGCAGTGCCGCCTCCCTCTAATGAGGGGCCCCCAGGACCCACTGCCCTCATTTTTGATACCTGGGGAGAGGATGCGCAGGCGAGGGCCAATTGGATCAGACAGGCCCCACTGAACAGACATCACAGCCGAGCTCAAAGAGGGCAGGGAGTAGAACAAAGAACAAAACATTTACAGAAGTGTTGCACTGTAAGGGGAAAAAGTACTAGCAACTCGAGCAGGGTCAATGGTGAGGGAAAAAAATACATCTTTTTTTTTTTTTTTAAAGGATCTGCTGAGGGGAAAAAAAAAGAGAAACCTCAAAAAGGGGCCGAGGACTCAGCGTAGGGCCTGCTGGTTGGCTCCTGGAACATTTTCCTTGATATCTTCCTGTGAAGCGCTATTTCTACAAGACTTCAATACGTCGGAAAAGTTTATGCAACTGGTTAGGAGGAGGGTTAGAAGTTGTGAGTCACCCTCCTGAGCTCTGTGTTTGCTTTCAACACAGGCCTCCTGTGGGGCCACATCAGTGGAGCCTTTTAGGTTCTTTGGCCTGCGCTGGGGCAGGGTGGGGTGGAGGGCGCCTGGCCAGACTAGTGCAAGGGAGTATGCAGTGCTGGGCCTCTGCGGTGACAGAGCAGAGCGGACTGACATCGTCTCGTGCTTCGGCCGGCCCCGATGTCAAAGGACAGCAGGAGGGAGGTTGTGTGCCCGGGGCAAGTGTCTTCAGCATTCTGAGCCTCAGTCCCTTTACCTCTAAAATGGGTGTCAGAAAAGCATCTTTGCAGGATCATTCTGAGGATAACAGCGCTCGGCCTGTGTGCTGAAGGGACTCCATCAGTAGTTGTTTTTTTTTTTTTTTTCCTTTCTTGTAATCATTTAAAACCAGTAATTGCCATTTTAAAAAGAGAACTTCCCAACTCATGGGCTTGTGGGCTAACAGAATGAGCTCTTATAAAACCTCGTTCCCAGGAGATTCTCTCTCTCTCTCTCTGCCTTACCTTGCTTTTTCAATTAGAGAAGTTGTAGGTTTACAGAAAAATCATGCATAAAATACAGAGCTCCCACGTAGCACCTTATTATTAACACCTTGCCTTGGCGTGGTACATTTGTTACAACTGATAGAAGCACCTTTTTATAATTGTACATTAACTATAGGCCATGGCTTACATAAGGGTTCGCTGTTTGCTGTCCAGGAGACTTTTAATGGGACGGGCAAGCATGGGTCTTGGCTATGCTGATCAAGTCCACTTCCTCATTGTGGGCATCATCTGCCGTGCGGATTTGAATCTTGCTCTGGCTTCCCCTTGTGACCCAGTGAGCTTCAGGGTTAGTTCTCCATGCTTTTGCCTTATGCATGCTACGAATAATGCAATTTCTTTCAACATTATCCCGACACTATTCAGAAGGTGGGGCCACCATATGAGTGATTATGAAAAGGGAAGGATGACCACCTACTACATACCAGCCCTGTGCCCGCCCTTCCCGTGCTTCAGCTCGACTGAAGATCTAACCTTGCAGTGCCCGCCCCTGCCCCTCCCCTCCTTCCCTTACCCTGCTCTCTTTTATTCACAGCTTTTATTTTCTTCAAACCTACCATGTAATTTACTTAATTATTTATTTACTGTTGGCTATCCCCCGCACCAGAATATAAGTCCATGAGGGCAGGATATTTCTTTAAATAAACTTTCTATTTTAGAAAAGTTTTGGACTTACAGAAAAGTTGCAAAGTTAGTGCAAGAAGTTCCTGTACATCCTACACCCAGTTTTCCCTAGTGTTAACTAACATCGTACATTTCCGTGACAGATTTGTCACAACTAAGGAACAAGCCTTGTACGTTACTATTAACTAAACTCCATACTTCATTCAGATTCCACTAGTTTCTACCTTTTTTAAATATCCCTTTTTCTGTTCCAGGATCCCATCCAGGAAACCAGCTTACATTTATTTTTTTTTTCTCCTTCAGGAGGTACCAGGGATTGAACCTGGGACCTTGTATATGGCAAGCAGGTGCTCAACCACTGAGCTTGCCCGCTCCCCCCAGCTTACATTTGGTCACAGACTTTCCTTGCTTTTGATGGCCTTGGCTGTGTGGAGGAGGTATTTTGTAGAACATCCCTCATTATGTGTGCCTGGTGTTTTCCTCGTGATTAGACTGGAGTTATGGGTTTGGGGGACGAAGACCACAGAGGTGAAATGCCCCCCTCATCATCATGTCAAGGGAACATGGTGCTGGGGATGGAATCATGTCCTGGTCCTATGGGTGAGAACCCATTTGTAAGGACCTGTGACGATGTTATCAGTTCAGGTGGACCCAGACTGAATGAGGGTGGCCTTCACCCAATATGGCTGAGGTCCTTATAAGCAAAGGAAACTGGACAAGGAGATGGAAGCCACAGGGAGCAGGCAGAAGCTGGAAGTCAATGAAACATGGAAGAGAAAGAAGACGCCATTGTGTGCATTGCCACGTGACGGAAAAGCAAAGGACCACGGATCTCCAGCAGCCAGCCCCAGAACGCCACAGTCTTCAGGGAGAAAACATTACCTTGTTGGCGCCTCGATTTTGGACTTCTCCTAGCTTCAAAACTGTGAGTCAGTAAATTCCCATTGTTTATGCCAGCCCATTGTACGTTATTTGTTTTAACAGCCAGGCCGCATGGTAGCCACATGACTATCACTTTTGATATTGAACTTGATCAGCTGGCCAAGGTAGTGTTTTCCAGGTGTCTCCACTGTAAAGTTGCTTTTCTCCCCCTCCTTTCCATACTTTACTCTTGAAAGCAAGCCACTAGGAATAGCCTTCACTCCCTGAGGGTGGGGTATCTACATAAGTTATTTGGAATTGTTTTGTATAGGGGTTTTGTCTCTCCTCCTTAGTTAAGTTGTTTATTCAACCACTTTTTATATCAGTACAGACTCATGGATATTTATTTTACACTTCTGATTATAATCAATACTCTTATTTATTTTGTTACTGAGGTTGTTCTACCTTTGGCCATTGTGAGCTCTTTCAGTTTGGCTCCTATATCCTTTGACACATCCCTATTGTTTTATTTATTTATTTATTTATTTATTTATTTATTTATTTATTTATTT